>JAODGC010000004.1:1723493-1756619 GCA_027574925.1 Ecitoglossa quadriceps | reverse complement strand
AGTGAATCGAGTGAACTCTTTAATATTAAATCGTTTTAATTAAAAGTAGTTTAAAATTAAAATGATTTTGCCAATGGAGATTATTAACGCCTTTCAAGCTGCCAAGAACGATCGAATTATTTGCAGTTTAGGAATTCTAGTATTAGTAATATGTGCTGCTGTTGGGTTAATCTTCAGGTAAGAAATATATTTGTATCTTGATCAGTTCATGTAGAATTATTGCTTTCAGTTCTTTCTCTGCAATTATTATATTGTCCAGTTATATTGCTGGTATAACAGCAGCAATTTATCTATTGAAATACCAAAATGTGGTAATTCATTGTGTGAAGAAAGCAGTTGGTACATACCAGGAATACTTTGCTAGTGCACCAAATGAACAATATAGCGTTTGTACCATTTGTAGTGGTCAAGGTTGTTTAAGACATCAGAAAAACAGCAGATTGCCATGGAAGAATATTTTTATTGCTAAGGAATTAAATTCAAATGTTGAAAATGTAAGTGTCCTAAATAAATCAGTTTTTGGCAAAAATCACTTACTGAACTTTGTATTTTATAGTTTTTTCAACGAATATTGGATGAGTTTGTTATATCATGGTATACTGAATATACCAATGATAAAAGCTTTATTTACGAATTGAAACATTCCATAAGATATGCAATTGGAGTGGCAGTAAAACGTTTTTTGGAGCTAGACATTGGCTATGTTATCACCAATAAGCTGATTCCATGTGCAATGAAACATGTGGATGATCATTTATGTATGGCTCAGATTGCAGAGTTGAAGAACTCAGAGATTAACAAAATTGCAGTGGACTATTTGGGAAAAAGACTTCATGTTGCTGCCACAACTAGAAGCAATGAATTAAAATATTTACAGCATTTGGCTGCAGCACTCACTGAAAGGTTGTTACCAGCAGAAAATTTAAAGTGCAAGTTAGTTATTCATTAATTTTATTCATCATTTCTTAAATTCTAATAGTAACTGTCAATAAACTTGTAGGAATTTTACATATCTGCTAAGAGAATTATTAAGTGGATGGGTGTTACTTCCATTGATGGATGTTCTTGCTGATCCCCATATAATTAATGAACTAGTTGTTCTAACAATAACATACAAGCCAAAGTCTGCATCACTATTGAATCAATCAACCGAAAAAGTTGAACTACTTTGCAATTATAATTACATGAAATTCAATGAAGTTGCTTTGGCAATTGACTTAAATACTTTAATTAAAGATCCAGTTAATTTGTATCATTTTATGCAGTACTTAAAAAAAGAAGGAGTAGTTCATCTGCTGCAGTTTTACTTGAACATTGAAGAGTTCAATAATAATCTGTTGAAACCTGATTTGACGAAAAGACAGCTGGAGGAATTGCATGCAGATGCATTGAGGTTATACAAAGGTTACATCGATCCGAAGAGTGATACGTTTATTGGATGTTCTGATGAGATTGTCAAAGAGTTATGGGATTTGTTAGATGAAGGTGTTTATAATGTAGCAAAGTTACAAACAGCTGAACCTTTGTACAAAGCATCCGAATTTACGTGCAATGTATTGGAAACGGAATGGTTGCCAATGTTTTATCATAGCATTGAGGTGGGTAGAAGAAGACAAACGTCCCATGATCAAAAATCGTTGCAATTAAAATCTAATGCGCCATGTTTATATTATGGTAAGATTTGATAAAGCAAATGTTTTAGTTCTACTTGTTGGTGGGAGGAAATAAAGCAGCGAGTAACTCAGCAAAAGGAGCAGCAACCAGGTGAATATTACTTTGGTAAATACTATGTGCATGGAATTAATATTATTAATCTTTTATATTTAGCCCATTTATTACCGGATCTCCAATAAGATTCAGGTAAATTATTCACTAACAAGCTTTAACAGAGTAAATTAATGTAACTTATAATATAGCTAGCAAAAATTGAATATGCACTAGTATTAATTGACATAATGTTTATTGGTAGACAAAAACGTTTAGATAACCAGGGGACAGTCGCCAAGTTAAGCAATAGTTTAGGTAAAATCAAAGGAGCATTACAGGCCAAGCAACCAGTTGAGGGTTCCATATACCCACATGAGTCCCGAATTGTAGAGAATGACGCCGCATTTGTCGAAGACCTCGCTGAATGCACAAATAGACGCAATTTAAGCACTTGGCGCACATCGATTTCCTCCGTCCTTCCGCTTCAGTTCGGTTCGAAAATAATTTACGACTTCAATATCGACGTACAACGCACAGACGCATTAACGACGGGTGAAATTCGACACTGGACTGTAATACGCCGTGACCAAGACTTTTACACCCTTAAGGCAAAGTTGATCGAGTTTCATGGAGAGACTGAAATATGCAATTCTCCCCTGCCTGCGAGGCGCTCCCATCTCTCGTTGGATGCGCGAAAGTTGAAATACGAAGAGTTTTTGAAAAAGCTTCTAGAAAAGCCACTTTTGAAAGGCAGCGATCTACTCTATTCATTTCTTACATCGAAGCAAGATTTTACATTACTGGTCACTACTTCACTTCCAATAGTTGATCTAGAGAATATATATCAGTCGGTTACATCAAAACTGCGAAAGGAACGAGGCCAACATTTGGATAACTTTCTTGTGACGTTTTTTAATTCCACGGGTGGCCCAAAAACACAGTAATGACTATTATTCACGTTGGGGGGAAAAGTATAATATTATTTTGCAGAAAATTTGAATGGGCTGAAATTGGAGACGAAGTTGATGCAGCAAATCTGACACTGTTTAACACTTTGCCAAAAACTTTTAAGAATGCTGTGTTTAGTGACAATTACGGAGCCGTGTATCAGCGAGACGTGCAAACTTCTTCAACTTCTATCAATCCGAACGGCATAACAGATGCTGGCTTCTATTTATGTAAATGCTACAAATACTGTCTTTCATTCCTTTTTTTCCTCCGCATTTATGATCGCATTTTTAGTAAAACACATTTTCCGTGTACCAGAACCCCTACTGAAGTTTTACGTGTGTATTTGCCGTGTTGCACAAAAAGGAGTGGAGTCAATGTGCAGGATGTTAATCGACAGACGAATCAAATCGGCGCTAGACCAACCGACACTAGCTTTTTTAATTAAAGAACTAGAAGGCAAGTCCTTTTTCTTATCTATCCCTGAAGAATTTCTTCAATTTCGTATATGTTACTAGAAGTTATATTTGGCAAAATCGTACCAACTACACTAGTGGAGCGACAGCAGCGAAGAGAAAAGGCAGCAAAGCTGCTGGCCGATGCAATTCCCGGCTTTTGTACTGCAATATTGGGAGAAGAATTCAAATGCGGTCTTCTGAAACTGTTAGATATTTTGCAGAATCCATTGTATAACAAACAACTGGCGTACAATTTATTGGATATTGTGATAGGTGAAATGTACCCCGAGCTTGATACCTCCGATGAATTTTACTAATGGGGCCATTTATTTGATGGGTGATTATTTTATGTGCTTCACAATCCTTTAATAGTTATATATTGCCATTGACTTTTAGCTGTTTTATAATTCTAGATTAAAAACCTCCGAGAACTACACACAAACTGAGACAAACTGTAATTTGTACACAAATGATGCCCCCAGATTGGTGCAAGTAGTTCTTTGCATTTTTCCGCTTCGTTATAATGCATTAACTCCATTCTTTGAGAATATAGATCATTAGATTGCAATCCGCATCCCAAAAACACACGTGCTGTTACTACAACAGTACGGGTTTTTCTTTTCCTCGATAAATTTGAACATAATTTCATTTTCTTGCTAAAGTTTGATTCCGTGAAGAATATCGATCCAATCGAAATAGAGGGTGGTAGCACGCAACAGTTTAACGGTGAGCAATTGCTCATATTCCCTGAAGAATAAACAAGAGACTAAAGAAAATGCATCCCAATTCTCTATTGCATTTTACAGTTTTTTGGCTGATATATGAATTATATTACAAAATATGAAAATCACTTTTCAAAATTCTCAAAACATAATACACATATTGCTCAAATAGTAACAAAACAAATAAACCTTGGGACAATTCGTTCGTTCCTCATCATTGAAGGCTGTTCTGTATACATCATGCTCCCTATTCTTCCAAAAAGAAATAATTTCCTGATCTCTTTTGATCCACATCCTTTACTGAATGAATCTTGTTAATGCGCGGTCTGAAATTGTTAGGATCCCTCCTGAACGTAATCCCCAAAAGTTCCAAGAACCTGTTCATACCGGCCAAAAGCGTCTGCGGCGAGTGAGCAACGGTATCCACACTAGGCTGTCCTTCGAACACGATAACTCTATCAGCAAGATAAGTCGCCATAATAAAATCGTGCTCAACAACAAATCCAGTTTTCTTCGCGTGCAAAATGAAACGCTTAATAACTTTGGCAGCTACGAGACGCTGTTCAGAATCCAAATAGGCAGAAGGTTCATCAATAAGGTATACATCAGCAGGTTTGCCCAAACAAAGGGTCATTGCAACACGTTGCAATTCACCACCAGACAAATTCTGTACCTCTTGGTCAATGATGTCGTCAATTTTTAGAGGTTTCATTACATCGGCGCAGAACTGCGGATGCACATATGCGTCACGAATCTTTTCATGCAATAGTTGACGCACCAATCCTTGGGATTTCGGACTGATCTTCTGCGGTTTATAAGAAATATGCAACTGGGGCAATTCCCCTGACCCTTCGTCGGGTTGTAAATTACCAGCGAGCATCCGAATAAAAGTGGTCTTGCCCGTACCGTTCTCTCCTAATAATACTAAAATTTCCGAGTCGGAGAACTGCCCAGCACGTACCTCCAACTGGAAGGTACCCATTTGTTTTTTCATCAATGGATACTCATAATGGTTCATCCTTTTGACTTCCTCCTCAGATGCAGATTCTGAGACTTTAAATACTAAAGATTCGTCCCGGAAACGTAGATTTTCCGTGGGCACAAAACCGTCCAAGAAAATATTAATGCCTTCACGTACGGAGAAAGGCATAGTAACAACCCCGTACGCACCTGGCACACCATATAGGCAGCAAATGAAATCGGAAAGGTAATCCAGCACAGACAAATCATGCTCTACCACGATGATAAACTTGTCAGCGTGGATTAAAGAACGTATTGTTAAAGCAGCATTAAGACGTTGTTTCACATCCAAATAGGACGACGGCTCGTCAAACATAAAAATATCCCCGTTTTGTATGCAAACCATCGCGCAAGCAAAGCGTTGCAATTCTCCACCAGACAAAGCAGATATTTCTCGATCTTTGATGTGACTCAGATCTAAAAAGAAAATTAATAATTTACAGTTCTACAAAGGTAACAAGAATAGTTATAAAAATATACCCACCCAGCATTGAACAGATAATGTCAACATTATCCATTTCATTTTTCTTTGTCAGTAATTGACCTACAGTTCCCTTAACAGCCTTGGGGATTTGATCAACATATTGAGGTTTAATTAAAGCCTTCAAATCATCTTCTAAGATCTTGGTAAAGTAGTTCTGTAATTCAGAACCTCGAAAATGAGCTAGAATTTCAGACCAATCTGGGGGATCTCCATATCTACCCAAATTGGGCTTTTGCTTGCCTGCTAATATTTTCAAGGCAGTTGATTTTCCAATACCATTGGTACCCACCAAACCCAGCACCTCACCTGGTCTTGGAATTGGCAGTCTATGCAACTTAAAGGAATTCTTACCATACCTATGGGTTGTGTCCTTTTCCAAATTACTTGGCAAATTGATAATTGTAACAGCATCAAATGGACATTTCTAAAATACAAAAATTCACATAAAATATACTTAAAGAACAAAAGTGGTCAATTGAAATTCAATTACCTTGACACAAATACCACATCCAATGCATAATTCTTCAGATATGGATGCAATTTTTGAATTAGGTGACACCTCTATGCAAAGTTTGCCCATTCGCACAACAGGACAAGACTTTTTGCACTCCTGTCTGCATCGTTTGGGTTTACACTTATCCGCATTAACAATTGCAATTCTCGTCAATTTGTCACTTTCTTCCATTCCCTTTTTACGCGACATTTTGCACTAAAGAATAAAGAAACTTGTTAAAAAACAGTTATGCCAGCATAACCTATTCTGCTATAACATATGGATTAGTACAATCCCCGTTTACATATTATTCAATAAACACAATAAACTTGAATTTAGTTTACAGGAAAACACAATAACAAATGTACCCGCTTACACCTTTATATCGTACCTATGTTTACTTAAATGCTATGAAAATTACAAAATCAAAGTCGGCCCTAACAACCGACCATGAGGAAAAGAGCGACGTATCACAACTTGCAACCTCAATCTATGGCGGATACAACCGAGCTTAGACGAAGTAAATTTTAAAATGTGATAATGTTATCAACATAATCAAGGTGATCGTATGCAATCTTATTGACCATATATTTTATATTGCCCAAAATAAAATCCTACGAATTACTGACTACAAATGTTTTATTGAAATATAATTTGAAAATGTTCGAGCCGAATGCCCACTAGTCCTACATTCTGCCGCATCAAACTGCTCCACAAAAAGAGCTCTGCGCGACTTTTCGATCGTCATCTTCGAAAAAATTATATAAACAAACACCAAATATTCTTCTCACCAATCCTATAAAACTGAAGAAAACTAGTTGACGCATAAAAGGGAATGTTGATTATAAATTTGATATTTAGCTCATATCAGTCACAATTTTTATCTTTGATACGTTATCAACAGCAACTGTAGAAATAATGAATCAACTTTTATGCATTGGACAACAATCCCTCAGTTCACGTGTGATTAATGCCATTTTGCAAGAATGTGCCACTTCTAAGAAACTACGTGAAGCAGCAAGGTGTGACTCATTTAATAAAAACTTATTAATTTTTTAACACAAGGCAATAACAAGCTCAGTGATTTGACAACAATATACAACAGTGTGCTACTGTCAGCTTTCAATTCTCAAATCGTTGCATTACTGCGTTTCACTCCACAGAATGCAGGGAATGCAGTGAAGGACGTTTGTACTTGATATATCTTGCTCGGACTGCATGATCCACCATCCTGATCACGTTATTGTCACCATTACTTCCTAATGTTGTAAATTCATTTTACAGTCATGTTGATACAGAAAGTTCGTCTGGACCACTTCGGACTCTGCGTTTTGGTGATTCCGGATGTGATGAATAACCAGATTCGTCACGCTTCGGATACTGAAGCAATTCATAAACTGGTCTGGCATTTCAATTGTCTGAGCACGAGTTACACACTGTATGTCAGTTCATTGAATTCAACACGTCCATGGCGCCTATGTGCTCGGACTGCAGCTGTGTTGGTGAACAAGTGAGCTGAGTAAGTTGGTATTGCCCAATCAGCACGCAAGTTTCCATCTAGCCTTGCGCATATGACTAATCAGCAAGTTAACTGATCAGTGCGACAACTCAGGCGAACAAAACACGAACCAATCGTTCAATACAAAACAATTCATCTATTCATCACAATCACAAGTAAAGGTAGCAAATAGTTCAAAATATTCATGTATACACTCTATGCTCAACTAGATCCGTTTTTTACCACATGTATGCCAGTAGGATATTTTATGTTATTGCTGAAGGTATGTGTACCAAAACCTATGATTAGGACCACAATAATCACTGCAATAAGTAACATGTGATAACACTGCATAGATTTGAAATCCACAATACACAAGCGTTATCAGTGTTCTATTCTGATCTAAATTAGGCAAAGTGAATTATGTGCATTGGATGAAGTTATATTCCAAACAATGAGTGTACCTGTGCCAGCACCTAGGAACCATCCAGGAGGAAAGAAACCTATACCGGCTCCACGGACATTGGTACCCGTCCGCACAGATGAAGCGGATTCGATTTACCATGAGCCTATATCCAATAACAATTTAGAAGTACAAAGTGTCGAAGGTAAAAACACATTTAGACGAAAAGTGCAAACAATAAGCAATGACATTGGTGATCGGGTTAGTGAAGGGAAAAAAGCTGTCCTTGCAACAACCAGAGAAAGTGTGCGCAAAATAACTCGTCGTTTTACCCATAATTTTACAGAGCCAATTCAGGATGAATTAGTTGCAACACAAGCTAATGAAAATGAATCTTTGGATGTGTTTCAAATCAAGTTTGATTCACCTATAAGGGCCAGTGATACAGAATCACTCTATTCTAATGTTGAGAGTGACACAAATGGCAACAAAGAGAAAATTATTCTGAGGAGTCAGAGTTTGGTAAATGGGATCATAACATTTGAAAAGCTACCAGTGGGAAGCAATACTTATGTGGAAGACTCTGAAGATGACATCCCACCTCCATCATATCCTCCACCAGCTTTACCAGATGATACTTATGATGTACCTTCAATAGTGTCAGGAAGTACGACCAGTTCAGATATGATGTCACCTAGAGGGTATCCTACCAACTATGAAATGGTTTACCCAAGCTATCCCTATAGCAGTGATTCAGATAGTTGTGTGGATATGACTGCAGGTACCATTGAACGGCGCGTGGAAGTGAATAGATCTGAGTCTTGGAACTTTTATGACACTGCACAGAAAAGGGAAGAAAGGGTGGAACCCACATACAATAATGTGGATAGCACACCTACCATGTCAACGACAAATAGCGAGCGAAGTTCGTTGATGCGAGAAAATTCTTGTTACGAAAATTATAATATAGTGTAAGTAAGGGTAATTAGTTGTACTTCGAGAGTCTAGTTTTACGGACTTATGTTGCTTTTAGACCTGAAATTCGTGTAGCTACAAAAAGTGTTCTCATGGAATTTGATCCATTGGGGTACCAAGATAATTCTTTGACACATGCTGAAGAATTAAGTGAATTGGAGAAAATCCTGCAGGGTGATTTATATGGCTCGCATAATATGGATAATCTATCAGTTTTTGACGATGTAAGCGAACCAGATGATACTTATATTAGCCCTCCACCACCTCCAGAGCGTCTTGATTCTTTGCCCGATGTAGACTATACATCGCCTCCATCCTCGCCGAAAGTCGAATTGCGTGATAAATCAAAAGATGCATCTATTACGGAAACCGTTCCGTCAAGTACGAGGCAGACGAATTGGTATATAGACAATCAAACGGCAGAAAATAGAACTTCCGAATCTATATCACAGCGATTACTAAAAAAAGTTAAAACGTTCCGATTCACGGCTGCAGAACAGATTAGAAATCAGTTTGCAAAAAAGGATAACCAAGTACCCCGTCCAATGATCCAAATAAAACGAGGAATCCAACAGAAAGGAATGTTGTTTAGAGTAACCAATGGGCCTGTGGATGACTTATTCGGAGAGTTAAATGCAAGGTGGTGCGTTTTACAACCGGGATCATTGCAATGTCATTCTGATAATTCATGCGATAATGTAAAGGAAAATATATCGATCGAGTCGATTTTGAGTTTACAAATTGTACAAGATCAGAAAATTAAATACAAGTGCGGTTTGAAATGTTTGATATTTCAAAGAGATCTAAAATATTGCATTGTAGGCACGACGAAGATGAATTATTTTGCTTTGAACTGAATACTGCTGGTAAAGTACGCGCCGGATATGTGTTCGGGACAAAAAGTCAATCGGAGCGACGTATTTGGATGCAAAATTTGGCCGACACCATGTGCCATGCCTTTGGTTCAAGAATAACATGCGACTATAAACGCATCGGTTGGTGCTATGTTAAAGCAGGACTTAATGGACAATGGACTGGTGCTTGGCTTTGTTTGGTTAGAAGAAAATTATATTATTTTCAGGATAATGCTCCGCTAAAACACTTTGATCTTCGGAAAGCTCGTTGCTTCAAGCTGGAAGCTTATAATGACAGCTATCCAAGCACAACTGATAAAGGCCCAGTTATTGTTATTCATTTTACCTCTGAGACTTATTATTTCAGAATGTGGACGCAACGGGAGACAAAGGTAGGCTGATTATTTCATACAATTGTAAGGCGCATTTGGGGAATAACCAGTCATAAACAAGTCAATGATTTTAGGTTTGGTGCCATATCATCAAACTTGCAGCTAGAGACAACGGCCCCAATTTAAACCAACAGCAATTAACCAAGGACGATGTGCCTGTGATCGTTGCAAAGTGCATTAACTTCTTGTATGTATATGGTAGTATGGCTGAGGGAATTTATCGCAAACCGGGCAGTAGTACGACCGTGAGTGAATTGATGAATCAATTTCGCACTGACGCATGGAGCGTTCAACTTACCGAAAAATATACTGCTCATGATGTGGCTAATGTTCTCAAGCGATTCTTTAGGGATCTTGCTGAGCCATTGATTGATGGTGGGAAACGACAATATCTATATCAAGTATCTTGTAGGTTATACATATTTCCTGATCTATTTATGAAATTTGCCGAGTACTGTTATGATATATGACCATTTCATTAATTTAATTGTTGTAGTGGTAAAGGACAGGGAAGAAAGAATTCGCATGTACAAAGCAATTTTTGACCAAGTAAACAAGTATACTTACAACACTAGTAGGAAACTATTGAGTCATTTGTACTTTATCAGTACACAAAGCAATAAAAATTTGATGAACCCTCTGAATTTAGCGTCCATTTGGGGGCCGACTTTGTTGCACGGCGTATGTTTGGACTCATTGCAAATGTTGTAAATTCTCATTGATTGTCTTTTCATAGTCTACAGAAGAAGGCAACAAAGACCGAGTAATTGTTGAACAATTAATCAACCTATACAAGTACATTTTCCCTGAGGATCAATCTGAGAGTGAGCAAGAAGCAAAAATGTTGAATATTCTGAAAAGATATGCAAATTCGCCTCAGGGGCCGGTGAATGTTAAGCCCGGAGGTGATTTTAGAATGTGGGTATTTCTGTACAACAAAGAAGGAAAATCATTTAATATCTTAGTAAGTATATTTACATGCCTAAATCACTACGGGCGTTTGAATACCAAATTATTTCTTTGAAATTAATTGCAGGTGGGACCTAACAAAACGTCGTACGCCGTTTTGTGCGAGTTAAGTGCACAAGTTAATGTACCAGTGCATGAGTTGGTATTGGAGGAACTGGTTTTAAATGATAATTTAACACGACCCATACATCATAGCGAAAAAGTAGGAAGTTACTGGCTAATATTTAGCCAGTATTATTTCATCAATTGTTTATGTTTAATTCATAGGTTTTGGATGTGGTACTACGTTGGAGTTCTTGGGAGGACGCTGATCGCAAAGACAACTGCTTAATTCTTAACAATATTTCAAAATATTGGGAATATCTGAATGGAAGCATTGAAACACTGAGTGCCGATATAAAATACGCAGATAACAAAACCAAGTCAGTCAAGCCGTACAAGTTCGAATTTCAACAGGCGAAACTTACTTATTATAAGGATAGACAAGTGCGTACAGAAATAACTCTGTTCGACAGCGAACAATCCATTCAAACCTTTTTACAAATATGTCAAGTTTCCTCCAGAATCCAATGGTTAAACCGTTGTTCTTCCTTGATGGGAAGTTTTCACTTCAAATTCACACTTTTTTTTATCATTAATCTCTTTTCATCATTTTGCATTTCCCCGCCAATGCGAGTAAAAACCGTTTTCTCTTCATTTGTCGAATAGTACTTTGAACACATAACTAATTGTTGTACTTTCAGTCAAACAAAATGTTGGGACAATGGAACATTGAAGATATCTTTATATATTTTGGTACTGAACCAAAACGCTCGTCTCCATTCGGGGTGACATTCTTTCCGAAGCGAGAGCATCCTAACAGGAATGATACGCGGAGATATTTTGGGCACGTGTTGGTATTTCCTGATCCGGCTATAAAATCTAGGTGGATATCGACAATGTGGCGCGCGGAACATCAAAATAACTTGACACCACCACCGCAACATGTCAATCTAATGTCTTCCTAATACTTTTCAAGGTACTTAAGTTGTAAATATCGCGTTGGTGTGTTAGGAATCATATAATATTCACCCTTGGAGATTTAAATTTACCGACTTGCCGTGCCATTGGAAGTGGTCTTTATCGATTCGTTAGAACAAAGTAATAAAATACTTCGTATAGCTGTGAATAGAAATAATATTAACGTAATTGTATACAATTTTATGCAGATATCTATATTATAAAGTACACTAATTGAATTGTGACTTGGGGGTACAACTTTTATATTCTTAAAAAAAGAATCCGTTCATGCACTTCAATGGTAAGTTGTGAAAACTCATCATCAAGTTTTTGGCATCAAGGGAATCAAGTTCAGAATACAAGTATTTTACTGATGTGCTTCTCCATAGAGATTCTCATATGTCAGGCACATGGAATCATTTCAATGGTGCACAATGAATAAAAATATTACTGCTTTTGAACTGGTATAGAATCTTTGCACTCATTAAAATACTCTGACCAAGTTACCAAGATATTAATTGTATTGGTGGCCATTTTTAAGTAATCCTAAGTTAGGATTGTGTTCGCAAGCTCTATATGATATATATAGGACATAGTACAATAAAAGATGTTTTTTAAAAAGTTGGTATATCATGAAGCAATGTATAATAGTATAGAGTGATTGTATGTTTTATTACTTATAAATTAATACTTATTGTAATAAAATTATATTATCAGTCTAAAAATGTCAATAAGTGCTTTGGTTATCTATCTATACAATTATAAACATATACTTAACATGTACTTTTACATAAGCATAGCAGAAATAATTAACTATTGTAGAACTATTGTGCTGGAGCCATTCCCATTTGCATCACCCGAAATAGTTATCAACTCTTTGCCAGTCTCCATCTCCACCTTAGTGTATTCATAAAGGTTCCTGCTAGACCAATGCAAATAGACATACCAAAGGGCAACTAAGCACCCTATTAGATTCCCTCCACATGAAGCAATCAAGAGGGCAGCAAAGAAATTGTTTAGCTCATGACATTGCAGGTCTTCATAGTGGTGTTCTTGTATAATAAATGACGGTACCCTGGTTGTGTTTGTTACCGTACAGAGGCAGGTGTTGTTCAGTTGGATATGAGGCTCGCAGTCCATGAACAACAATCCAATAAGATGGAGGAGAGCAAACGCACTTGCAATCAAGCATGCAACACCTGCCACTGTGCTTAAGAATATGCTAAGAATCTGAAATATACAATGTGGGTATAAATATAAGTATTCAACTGAGCGGTGTTTATTGCATCGCACTTTTGTATATCTAACTTTGAAGACAATTTCATTATAAGATTTAATTTAGTTGCTTAAAAACATATTGGGAGACTTTATATATAAACGTTGCTTTTATTAAATTATATTAACTAAGGTTAAGTCTATAAAGTCAATAACGACCTTTTGCAGATTCAAATGTAGAGCATCACAATTTATATAGCAAATCATATTTTGAGGAAATTCGTTGTTGAACTGTATAATAATTTATTACCAAGTGCCAGGTGGTTTTTACTCAAACTTTAAATAGAACGTGTTTTGAGACTTGTTTGACCAATGCCACATAAAAATTAATTAAAATCGAAAAGAAACAAATTATGCAATCAGCAAACATACAAACGCTTTAACGACCATATCTAGGAAGTGATCTTACCTTGGTGGAATGCACGAGAAGAGTCCTTGAATTTTTTCGCGTGGCGCAACATACTAAAACGAAACCAATCGATCCGGAGATGACCAACTGCAAATAAAACGCAACGATTACTTTACAATTTAGCTGCCTTCCTTACCATGCGTATAGTACACGACAAAAGGAAACATTTATCTTATTGTGAACGCAATTGCGGTGTATCCACGTCCTATTTGTCTTTAGCTATATAACCGCCAACCCGCACCATTATATCTATTATTGGCTCTTTCTTAGATCATCAAATGATTTATTGATATAAAAAAGATCCCCACAATCGAGTTTGTTTTTATTATCCAACAAATCATGATTATTTTCATAGTATATTGATTAAACCAGTTGACTCCTGCATGTAAATAATTAAATAAATTAAATAAACTCAAACGCATGATTACTCTCATAGCAACTGAATGCCAATATTAAACAGTAATTGATTGCAGAGCCTTGAATGTGAAATTGTTTACTTACCGGAATTCCAGACCAGTAGGGATTGTCTCTCTCGTTGATGTTGGGAGCAAAGAGAAATATCCAAAATGCAATTGCACATATGCACATGCCTAACACACATTGCAAAGCAACCAGGACCTTGACAAGCTTGTGAAACCGTACTGTGGAAGGCGTAGACTTTGTGGGAACTGAAAACAATGCGCGTTGTTTGTTATTCATGTTATTATCAACGCAGGTGAACGTGAATCACATAAGCGGATTCTAAATGGAATCATTTCAGTTAATTGGGTTAAAAAAAACGCTACGAGTTGAAATGCTAGGTAAACTTTCTGCGTACGTGAATATTAATTTCAATCCTTATAAATCGATTTCGGTTTTTATTTTGGTTCCCGAAACTATCCATAACCATATATGCAGCGTATAACGGCAAACCGTTACTGATACCTGCTTGGAATGCATAAACAGCATACACATACTATAATTAAACTCATTAACGAGGAGTGTACACATGCAATTCAAGCGATAGCCGAAAATCCTTTTCATTAGTAAGTATTGCAGGGGCAATGCATTAAAGTAGTCTATGGATAAAACACAATTGAATTAAATGTTTTCCATGTAGGTCCTTTGAAATAAAATTCGCCTACTTTTATAAAATTGTTCTGGGCATAGTAGATTCTATTCAATAGTCAATTACCATTTAAGACAACAATTTGAAGAGCCTGAAGTCATGAGGTAAGAAAACAAAGATAGTTCTTCAGTTACGATTAGGCTTTGTAGATTACCCAGTCTAATTATTCTTTTGGGACGATTTGGAACCAGCGCAAATAATTGCATCTACTAAACCTTGTTGATATCGATTTACCCAATTTACTCACTTTTTAGTATTTCGCTGATCTTGGTTATGATGTGTCTGATATTCATTGTATTGGAATGACTTTACTTTCTCACTGAATATTTGAGGTTAGCATGTTTCCTTCAGCATGTTACCTTTTTCAGTTTGATTCCAAACCAAAAGAGTTTTTTATAGTAGCTGCTTGAAAAAAATAATTCCACATAACCTATGCATTTGGAATCATTTGTGTTAGTATTTCTGACTTCAGCTATCGAAGCAAGCCGAATCGATTACTGCGGCATATAGCCGTACTTGGCGCTACCAGCGTAATAACTGCACAGCGTAACATGCCGACAACGTTATGATAACATGAAATATTCAGCAAGTGACAAAATAGTCGAAGCGAGTCGAGTGGAATGCTGCACCATGTAGCCGTACGCGGCGCTAGCAGCACAATAACTGGGCAACATGCGGAAAACGTTATTTTAACCTCAAATACTCAGTAAGTGTAAAGGTAAACACATCTCAATAGATTTCATTATTTACTCTTTCATCATTCTATATTTGCAATGAATTTCTTGGCGCTTGCAAGCATTTGTTCCTATTACTCCCGCATGACATATGTTTCTCGTAACATTTTGCACTTTATTTCAAATTCGAAGCAAAATGGAATTCGGAAAGTTACTAAGTATACCTATTATATAAACGACACTGATTTAATAACTTTAACCCAAATTAGCGTAAACTACACGGTTTAAAGATATTATATTCTATGGAAACGTGTTTAGCTTTGCACTCATAAAGTACTTCTGTTACGCAAGAAATTAACGTTAATCATATTCTAAATAAGACAACCGAAGAAGTGCTACAGTCCATAATGGTAATTGATTTGCAATAGGATATTTGTTAATTTGGTTTTACCATTCTGCTTTGCAACATTCGTGTCTACCTATGCCAGTATAAACACAATGTTGACTCCTTGTGAAATGTCATTAAACAAGCAATTTTTGAAATTCTAGTTTGATATGGACCTGGAAGGAGTAATAGGAGTACCATGGACTTTCACTTAAATTGCCCGAAAGTAGTAAATCAGTATATGCAAATTACCTGATTTTGCTCATCCGCTACATATCAACGACAATATGTTTCAAGGGAAATATAGCAACATGGAAAATCCAGAGAAATCTTGCAAGATATTTGTCCTTTTTAAGCACGCAATAATTCAATTGTTACTGGTGCTGATTGTGTTGACACTGAAATGCACACAGCGTAAAGAAGAAAATGTCACTATACAATTAAAGTGACTTGTTGCCTCCGCTTGCTTGGTCAATCTCAACAAATCGCGTAAAATGGCAATTACTGCAATCAAATATATTTCCTTCTTCAATCTAAGAATTCAGACATTATTGTTGGTAGCACCGCAAAGTATAGTAATCATTGTATCCTGAAAGCGTAACTAGTGAAAAAGAGAACAAACACGTAAGTGCAGTCATCGCAGTACATAAATGTTTCCGGCTTTTGTTCTTTTTGTTACAAGCGTATGACCGAGTAACGCGCTGACGATTTTCTTCTTTATTCGCTTTGGATTTGTTTGGTCAAGTGTATTTTAAGCACTGTTTAAATCTAAAACACAGGCAAACGAGAGTGATCAAAGGTAATAGGAAGTTGTACGCATCGTTTGATGAAAACTCAAATTATTGCGTCTGCATTCACAACAAGTCAGCTCTTCCATCCGGAAACTAATTTAAATATAAATATGGTGCTCTGCATTGTTAAAATCACGTTCGTATGTCCATATTCTTATCAACCCTTGTTGGGCATACATAAGTGCGGCATGTTGTTAAGTCTCTGCGTTGATTACCTGTTGCATTGTGTCGATTCATAACAATCATCCTGCTGTGGCGCAAACTGTGCCTTGTAGGTGCATGCTTACCGGCAATGTTTGCCGGTGTGATGTTTTGCGGCACCGTGGTCAGCAGGGAAATCGTTTGCGTGGGACTAGTGGTCCTCTCGAACCCAAGCATCTCATTGCGCAGCTTATCATACTTATCATCTTCATAGCCGTCGTATAGAGCATATGCGTGTTGCTTGTCGTCGCCGTAGTTGTCGTAGATGCTGCCTGGTCTGCCGCCACCAACGCCGCCAAAATAGTTTGCGGACGACATTAAGGCAAACTGGAAGAGATTATTATACACTTAGGCACCTACACGATGCGTCTATTTGTAATGTGAACGTACACTGTAAATTAGCGCACTAATGTTGCGTTGCGTATAATTCAAGATCGATATAAAAGGCAGAAAAAGTTGTGCGATACGTGTTTTATACCGGTTTGTTGAGCAGAGGTGCCATCCACACACCACGAGTGCTTGTTTGAAACTGGTGAGTAAACCGCGTAAACTACGCTGGAGCCTACTGTTGTGCTTGGCTTCCAATATAATCGCCGTGTTGACTTAAATCGACATTCGTGGGCCCCACCTTTCGATTTTTCCTACCTCCGCCAAGAAACACCCGTGGATCACTTGTATTTGGTTTCACGTGCACCTGCTTACAGCTTTTGTTTGCTGATGAGGTAGCACGCATATAGAGATCATCCCTTCAGATGACTTTGACACTTATTAAGTACTTTCTGATATCTTATTACATCCAAAGTATTCAGTGAGAGTCAAAGTGAACTCAAACACTTCGTAATCGAGATGAACGAAACATTGAAAACACTTCTATTGCCTCCTAAAAAATGAAGCATATTAAAATAGATGAAATTTGGATCTGTCAAACAAAAAATTACACCGATGTGAAAAAACCGTATATAAATTGAGTCGCTTTTATCGTTATTATCGAATCGATGGAACGATTATTGCAATGCATTATTTTCCAAAGTGTGATACCCTCTGGGTATGCATAATGGTCCAGAATATTGGAATCTATATGACAACCGTACGACTGTACTGAATATCGCATTAATTAACCAAGCCTATAAATTTGCTGCAAAAATCCAACAAAATTATTCATTATTCTTATCCACTCGTATTCCGGGTGGAGGGAGAAGGTGTCGTGATGTGTGATTGTAAGCATACTGTTACCCATGCCAGTCTTAGACCGACACCGTACGCAACCTTTTACCACGGGCCGTCCGGCTGCTGGACTGTTTGTTGGAGGATGTCAACCTTACAGACTTCTTCTAGGTTTTAACCATAACACGTCCAACGGAGGAGTTAACAAGATTGGAACCTGCGAGCCATCGTGTTGCCAAGTGTGCCATCGGCAGTTACTTGTGCAAATTAATGTTAGGAATTGCCTCAACACTAATGGATGAAACCTAAAAATTAAATGACAATTTTACCAGGGTGGGGTAATGTTTCTGTAACATCTATTGAAAATAAATCCCAGAATCTTGGGATGGAAAATTATACCACCTGCAGCTGGGAAACCATTAGATTTATACGAACGTTATATAGCTTGTCGATTTCTATTATTCCATTAAGGTTATAGTTAAGGTTGTAGTTAATAGGGGGCGACTAGAATGGTCGGCGTCGAGCAGAATGAAGAGGACAAAGGGCAGTTAGGTATCGGGAGAATGGTGAGGAGGTTAGAAAAACGCATAAAAACGAAAGTTGTAAAGTGAAGAAATATTAAACACGGTAATTGTAAGAAAAGTAGACTGCAAGATTTTAAAAAGAATTGCCTAGATATGCGTTCATTAATTATTTCAAAGTGACTTAGAAATGCCCATAATTGAGTTTAAAGTTGGTCGGGTATCGCATATTTAATTAATTTGATTGCAATTTTATTCATTCAATTACATTTTTATTGCTTTCATTACCAGTTTATTGGCGACTGAAGTAAATTGAAAATGTATATTTAAGCCAGTGAAGTCGAAAGGAACTATTCTGTTCGTCTACGTTCTAGATACCACTGGAATTTCCCGGAAGTCGCTTAAATAAAATACAATTATTTTTCTTTCAAAATGGTGTTTCCAAAAGTTCATCAACTTGAAACAGATTGTTAAGGCTTGTATTTACTTAATTTACAATTAAATTACATAACGTGTTTGTATTGTAGGAGCAGCAGCTTAACAATTAGACTCAAATTTCTAGTTTCTTTTTTTAACCTGGAGGCAATAATAATATATTTTCTAAACATTACTGGTTTTCCAACTGAACATTATTATGCATCATATATAGCTTTGTAAACTATAGCTGAGGTTCTGCTTGTGTTATGTTTTGTCAAACTTGTATTGTTTGTCTAGCTGTCTACAAAAGTCACTAAATATTAATGTAAGTAAATTAACTTATTGTACATTATTTTATGTGATGCACCTCTAGTAACAATGAAGAATATAGAAAACAATGACAACTTTTCCAATCTTGTGGAGAAATACATGAAAACTTGATTATTGCAAGAAGCCAAAACGAATTTCACAAACTTCCATTGAATAAAATAGATGAGAAGTTGTATGACGGCATAACCTCACAAAATAATTAACATTCAAACAAAAAAATAGATTGGAATATACAAAAATAATTTGGTTCCCTCTTGCTACTATATATAGAGTAATTGCTAAGGAACGGTATCAAATAATAAATGTACACTTCTATACAGTCTCTATATGTAATAAGTATAAGTACAGCAAATTACGTAATCACAGAGTTATGTTTTTACAAGTATTTCTATTCTGTTGCTATTTATATAACTAGTTATATAGTAATTGGTTCAGTATTAGCAATTAAGTATACAATTCATACTAAACATTGTTGTACAAGAGCAATTCATCTTGGCATTTTCTATAAATTTGTGTTTACTTATAGTAAGGCACTAACACCCTTATACAATTTCCTTTCTAATATATCATTTAAATATGGAATGATTTTGCAAATAGAGTTATACAAAAATGGCATTGCAATAGATTATCATCTACTGTCTTTCAATATAATTCAACGTAAGGTTATAGTACCTAATTACCAATAAAATCACATATTGCGTCATTATTAGATAAGGGAATTTAAAACTATTGCGCTATATTATTCTTATTGGTTCTGTATATGTTTGTAGAAAAATACTTGATTAATATTTGATATTCATAATATTCTCTATTAGTACTAAAAGTGACCTCTTCATAAGTACTAATTTAGTCTAAGGCACTTCTTTGCAAATTAATTCCTAGTTATCTATTATGTATATAATTTTTATATTTTCATCAATGTATTGTTGACGTAGGACTACTCGAATCAAAATTGCTTAAAATATCTTCTTGCATCAACAACTTTTTGTCATCCTTTTTTTTAGCAGGTTTTTTCTTTTTGCGGTTAATGACACCGTCATTTTCATCCATCATGCGAAGAATAACTGTCTGGTCGCATTGATCAATTGGCGCCACATAAATATCGCGAACTGCTCTGAACTTACCGCAATTATTTAAATGTTCGTTTTCTAAGCGGAAGAAGTTCCAAATGAATCTTCTAAAGACCTCGAGTGGTGCCAACACAGACGTCATTAGGTCGCCACTTACAAAATTATTTGCGGTTAGATAAAAAGATAGCGCCCAAGCAAAACGGAGAAGTAGATCCAGAATAATTGCAAAATAATAGAAGAACTAAAATAGATTCATTCATATGAAAGAAAAAAGTGATTATAAATATAGGACTGAAACAACTTACAGTTGATGAGTAGACGATTTCTTCTCGGAGGAATTTATTTTCGCCTGCTGCTCTATCAAAAAGACCCCAGTCCATTTTTATATCCCATGTGTATGCATAGCAGGAACTAATTATTGACGCAACAATCCATAAGTACAAGAAAGGGTTATCCATTGGATCGTCGTATTGGTCTAAAATTGAATATGCTGAATTCATCTGGGCGGTAAAATAGTATAACTGTTGTTACCATTGTAATATACTCTTAATGTGCCAAATATAACAACGAAAAATGTCGTTGAGTATTTGCCTGCATTCACCAAATGTGGAAACGCTTCTTTAGAATCTCTATAACGGCGTAGGCATTGCGCAAAACGAATCCAGGCAGGAATACAATTCACTAAAGGCCTGATAATAAAACTCTTTTCTTGGCAAATGAATGTGTCTTTTGGCACTTCCCAGTTATCACCTAAACTATAATAACAAACCAGAAATTGGAAGTCCAGCAATGCACCCACCAGACTATTTAATTGATCAGCCAGCCAGAAATCAGCAAAGTTCACGTGGAAGAATGGCGCACCAAACATTCTAATACAAATGTTCAAAAACCAATAACGTGCGTCATGGCGAAATACTTTGAGCGGATTTACAAGGAACACAATCATGAGGACAGTGAGGAAAAATGGATTTACATATGGCGGAACACTAAGTGAGGAACTATATAGGAAACTAAGGAAACTTAATGTCCATACGACGCCAAAGATGGCCGCCAATTCCATCAAATCTTGTTCACTTAAATGGTTGCGGGGATCTAGTTCAAAGATGAGTACGTGGTTTACACCACTTGATCGCCAACCATACACATTTACGCCCATAAGGAAGAGAAATTCAATTACCAGCAGTGGACCACGATAGAGACGAAAAGCGATGCGTAAATTGTCACCAGTGCCTTCGTGAAACACGGCCGATAATACCACCGCAATTAACAGTACAATAAAAGACCCAGAAAACAAACCGACTTTGAATGTTGTCCACGGAGATCTTTGTTCCCCGAGTGGTGGCACACGTAAGCGTTTCATCGCCTTTTGACGATCTCCTGACTCCAATGAAGTGATGAACGTGGTTTCCGTATCCGATATAAGCTTATCGATATCCTTGTTAGTGTAGAAATGTGAAGATTCCACATTTTCTGTATGCCATGATCTACCCAATTCCACCGCTAATAACTGAAATTGAGATTAAGCAAATGTTATTCTGATTGTGCAAATGATTGTGGTCTTGTACCTTATCATGCTTCTTTAATATTTTCCTAAATCCAGTGTGATTCAATGACTGATAATTCTGAAGCAAAATCAAGCTGAGGTAAAATTCGCTGAAGGCTGTTTTGAATTCTTGTATTTTTCTAGATGGAATGACAATACGTTTGGGTTGATCATCTTTGAACTTAGTTTTGTGCCTTTGCCTTGATTCGGATAAGGAGGTCTTCAACTCTGTGTTTAGGGTAGCAAACTTTCTTGTTGCCTCTGCCAACTTTTCCGAATAGAAAACATTTATCTTTTTTAATTCTTTGTCGCAGTAGTGGAAAAACTGCTCGTCGAAATTGTGGTAATGCCGGGTAAGTACTTCTGGGTCTACACTTTCGGCAGAAGGAGCTTGCTCCACAGCCATGTAAAGCATTGCTTTCATTTCCTTTAAAATAAATGTCATTGTAAAGAATTAAATACGTATCCATACTTTTACTCGCTTAGCAAAACACCATTAAATAAATATTACTTAGAGGTACAATGAAATGCTTCTTAAATTTGAATTTCGCGCTCTTAAGATCATGTGATGAGTGCGAAGGTAACTAACGGAAAACTACAGCGACTACAGCCCTCTGCTGCCTTCGCTGACATAACCAACAAATTTTCGTGAAGAAATTTATTATTTCTGTAGTTTTCGTGGGTATTTTTAGAAAAATAGATCAATGCAAGTGTCTGCCAGTATCAATAGGAGAATGCAAGTCGTATCAAGGTTTGCCAAGCAGATTACCGAGTCGTGACTGCGCGCAAAGCAATTGTTTGTTACTGCACGCAGTGATGTTCTTTTGTTTTCTCAGGTGCGTACCTCGTAATTGATGTACTGCTTGCGCCATTCTGGAGTAATGTGGGCACTCAAATGTTCAGCGAATTTCATTTTTTAAGTAACGAAAGTAGAAAACCTAGACGAATGTAGATAATACGCTCGTATTCGCACAGTCACCATACTACACCAAACACTGTTTTTAATTCGTTACGATCATCGTGCGCGTTCGAATAACGTACGAACAAGCTTGTAAATCTTTGCAAACTGCAGGGAAAAGATCACACGCGATCGTTTATCAATGTATTATCAAGCCGTGATTGCACCGTCCGTGGGTAATGCAAGTGCGTGATATAATATAAACTGTGGGGACCGAGTGGCAACTACAAAGAAGCAGGTAGAGTGTGTGTTTGTGATTATGAATTTACGAAGTTATTGTCAATATTGGAAGTGCCTAAGCGCTTGCTCGCGTTTCGAATACTTCGAATTGGTCTTTTATTACATTAGCCTAACGAGCCTGGCGTTGGCTATATTCGCTGCGTAGTCTGTTTTTATTTAGCAAATTCGCTTGTTCTGCTCAGATGGAAAATGAAAGCGTGAGCCGCGTTGCAAGCAAGCAAATGCGAATCCACTGCGCCTCGTGGCTCTAGTGCGACTAGACCGCGCTCCGTTCTTTGTTTGAAGAATGTACTCGGAATTACGCGGTGCGCAATGGAATTGGAATGACAAATGGAATGGTATCGGATCGTATTTTGTACAAGAGTGGACGACGTAACAAGATAATTGTTTTAATTGGGAGTACTACTGGATATAATTGCACTCGAATTTATTAAACGCAGTCGACGACAGCAATGAATTCTATGGAAATGTATTTCTTTATTTAGATACATGAGCGGTAGCTCATCATCATAAATCGGTTGCATATCAACGTTACATGTGGAATAAACAGCTTAAATAGATAAAGAGAGATAGAATGACAAATTCTATTTCATATTTCTTATGAGTTTCAACGACGAACGTTAAAATTGTTTGTTCCGTATTTTCTGCCAACAAAATATTCAGATATAAATGCACGGTTCCTATTGTATGCAACTGTTGTCTTCCATTTGTTCAGCTATTAATTTTACTTCTTTATAGAAAACAGGTGCTGTGTTATGAAAGTAAAAATACAGACAACATATTTATTACTCATTTTAGAAAATACGACACAGAATGAATAGCATATACACTTTTCAAGTCAATTTACATTTGGAAATAAACGCATACCGTTGATATATTTTTAGTAAAGATGGTATACTATGCCAGTGTTATAAAACCCTCGCCGCCCCCATTCGGAATAATAATTCGCGTAGTCCGTGTACGTAACACAAATTTACACATTAAATAGTCTCACCAACAAAAGAATTCCACCTACGTATAGATATAGTTTTATTAACAAACCCATAATTGCCTATTGCTTTATTTTTTGATTCGTATTTTCACCACAATATCACAACCGCAGTTCGTTAGGCTAGGCGCATCCTCTCTCAGTTTTTATCGACCAACTTGTTCAATTTCGTTAACAATTCTTGGCCAAATGAATCATTATACAGTGGACTTATTGATGAAAGAAGACTATAAGGTGTTTCGAAGTATTGGTCTCTTGGTGCGTTCTTCGAGTCGTGCTTATTGCCTACGACGCGAAAGCCGTCGGTCGACAATTCCACACAATAATACTTGCTCTCCATTGTAGTGATGTTGAAAAAAATTTGCTGTTCTGTTGATTCCAACTGACTTAGCTTAATTGTCTTCACATGTTGGTCGACATCCTTAATAACGGCCTCTGCTTCAGCACGCCAATCACCGACTTTTTGCATGATAGTGTCCAAGAACAACGTGATATATCTTAACAGAAATCAACCAGACATAACGCGCAATCTGTCAGCGGATACATAACCTGAAAGGTTTTCTCTGTTTTCTTAACGCAATGCGAAATTGTTACATTTTATCAGATAATATTACCTTTATTGTGTTGTTTCAATACAATTTTAAATTACTACACACTTGGTCTATAAGATCTTTTTTATTTGGGCCTATTCCCAAAACTGTCATGGATCCAACTTCTACTTGTGTCTTACCTGCATCTTTGATGATTGATGCATTTAACTTACATTCCACAGCAGATTCATATAATTCCTTCATGTTGGCTTCTGAATTAACTTTAAGGACAATTTTAGGCTGTCCTTGTAGCAACCATCTTTTTGCAATGGTTTTTTGTTCCTCCTCTGGTGAATCCAATGCCTTTTGATAACAAAGCACTGCAGCATGGGCACACTGTGATGCAATTTTCCCCTTTTCCATTTTTAGATCCGTTCTTACAATTAAAACCATTTTTGTGTTGTATGCAGTAGAAATAAGCTTGGCTAATGTTCTTTGGATCATTGTAGTAGTTTATGTAGCTTTAAACTTATTAAACTCCTGATTCAGTTTTTTTTTGTTCTGCATGCTTTGCCATACAGGACTTAAAATCAGCAACCACATCTTGACACTTTCTCCAGTCTTGTGTTGTAGCAATACATTCCTGCAATACAATACTAACATTTAAAAGCGATTAATAGCATAATTGATTTCGATTTACTTGCACTTTATAATGCAGTTCCATACAACCAGTCTTTTTAAGCATTTCCTCGACTGGATCAGTTATATCTTCCTTTCCATGTTTAGGCAAAGTGTTTGCAAACATTACAGGCACAATAAGTTGGTTGTTAACAGTTGAACAAAACTGAAAATTTCAAAGCACGAGGGAAATACAATGGATCTCCTATAATCTCTATTTCATTAGTTTTAGGGGTTTTAGGTTATTTTGTATCACGTGTCTAAGGTTGGATAAAGTATAAATGATTTAAACATAAACCATTCAAACCAATTTGAACTATTGGACAGCAACAACAAATGGAGCAATCATTCCAAACAAGTACAGAATTTCCCTCAATACTTATGTAACAAGTTAAATCATGTTAAGGATAAATTTAACAATTCTATTAGAGTCAATTGAGTTTATCGTGCAAGGTAAAGTGTAAATTGAAAATTTAAGAGTTGGTCATTTCCAAAGATTTTTTGCACCAGATTAAACTTGGTCCATCATATTTAATATACTTAATTAACGTAAATTGATAATGCAATATATTATTTTCTTTTTATTTTCACTTAAAAATTCTGATATTTCATACAAATGAGAAACTACGTTATTCGTTATTGTGTTTAGTGAATAAAGGTGACAGCAAACTTTATCAAATATCTGATATAATTATAAAAATATCTAGACAATCATTTGCACTGGTTGTAATTTTATAACAAATCCTTGCTAAGTACTCCCATATACTGAATTACATGAGAAACAATTGTAGTACACATCACAGTACAGGTGTGGGTACACATGTGTGAATACAAGACATGTTTATAACTGGCACATGAAAAGTATGAACCTTGTAAAAAGCGTTTCCAAATTTAATTCACAAGTATACAAAAACAATAACAACACAATTTGATACCTTAAAAAATAATTATCCATCAAACATTTCATATTAATTTTCAACTATGAGCCTCATGATAGTTATCTTAATCAAACGCTTTAACTTTACGATTCATTTAGGATGTGCTCATTGAATAAGTTTTATAATCATTGTACTAGGAATCTCCGTGAATTGTTTTCTCTTCAAATTATTTCTTTGTCATAGGCAATTGCCTAAAAGATTATACCCCTTGAGGTTTTCATCATTCGCGAGTTTAATGCTAGATCTACTTCATTTTCGCTGATGTAGCGATCACAATGCAGCCTGCTAAGAACACAGACCACAGTAACAATGTGCCCTCTAATTGATTCGTAGCTAGACGGATCGCTTCGAGGATTTGCTTCCATACCGGGTTGATAGCTTCCTTGCTGGGTGTGGGGAGTAAATTTCTTGCTACAAGATAGTCAACCAAAGCGGGGGCCGATTTGGTGAACGCGGGCATATACTCGCCAACTTTCTCACGTTGCCACCAAGGTGCATACTTATCTGTTTGCGGAGCGAATTTGTAGTTGTACAAGCTAGCCCGGACGTATTTAGGCGCATTTGGTAAAGGGGACGGTCCCAACAAAGCCATTATTTCAGGTCGACCTTCCAAAAGACGATGGGCCAATGACATGATCCAAGATTCTTTTTGATATTTCGAAGAAGCTGCCCACCACATCTGCCAGTCCAGTCGTGGAGAGTAGGGAGCTATAAAATAATTTGAAGACGAAGCATATTATTACAAGAAATTAAATTGAGGCATCAAGTACATACCTACAAACGGCAAGGAATGATTTACATTGCCAGGTTTGTATAAAAAGTTATACTCTAACCAAGGACCATCTATGTGATTGGAACCTTCGATGATGATCTCTGGACGGCCATTAATACCAACTGTTTTCTTGAACAGTGTCCCATATTCATTGATTGCGCGCAGTTTATGAAGACGATTATAAATGGTTCTCTGAGGTGTTTGAATTGTATTATTTGTGCCTTTATGCAGTGACTGAATGGGGACCAATCCACCCGAAAACAATATCAAGGCAAACCCAGTACATAGCACCGTTTTTGCAATGTTTCTATATTTCACTCCGCCTGAGTATTCATTAGCTGATTTTGCTAGTGCCTCAAGAATGGTCATGATCAACGTTGATGAACCAAGGAAAGTCGCTCCTACAACGGAGTATTGCAGGGCTACGTCAAACTGAGCCTTGGTGAAGTTGACTTTAACGTCCACCTGATGCGTCTTTTCGTTGTATTTGAATGTATATAACATATACACTCCGAAGCAAATGGCTCCATGCAAGATAAGGTTGAAAAGATTAGGTATGATGCGTGACTTGCTTTTGGCGTTGCGAATTTTGTAGAAAAAGTTATCATCCAGTAGCGATATCAGAAGTGCTACGGTAAGTAAATCACGGAAGGAGAAATTGCCAGTTAGAACAATTAACATTTGCAGAATTATCTGTAAAGGAGCGAAGAAGTTAATATTTTGACAACTACGATCGACAATTGCCGTTCGTTTTACCTGAATAACAAATCCAGTAACACGGACACTTCTCACTGGTATGAAGAAAAGAAATGGTAGCGCCAATTCAAGTACTTGTACATAAACTGCAATCAGTTTTAAAATCCATAACGGCACATGATGGGCATACCAAGACAAAGGCGTTGGTAACACCATGGACTCAAAATGATAAGATAAAGCTGAAAGAATCGCAATTGGTACTGTTCTTGCGCAAAATAATTGCTTAATTTTCCACACTAGTATTACCTGTTAAATCCCACGATTTGGGGCATCCGCTAATAAGTTTCACTACACCATTAGTGAATATGAACCTGAAAAGCAACCATTTCACGAGCCACATGTTTATTTTGTCACATGGTGACACTTTCAATCCTTTAGGCTTGCGCGGAATCAAAGGCGCTACCAATAGACATAGGAACCCAACTTCAAGTAGTAGATCATCCCTGAAAAAGTGGTGTAGACAAATTCGTCTATGCATGAATGTCATATTGACAGCAATAGGTAACATCCAAAGAATCATATCATTGCACTAGTTGATATTATGCTTAGGTTGGAAATATAAATAAATGTAACCATCTTCATAATCCAATTATAGGTTTGTCAATGATGCAAGAAACATTGTTTTTATGATATTGATCTGAAGAGAAACAATTAGAATCATATTACTTACCATTGAGTTCTAACAAAAACTTGCCCAATTTGGTAGAGGGAAAAATAAAGTGACCATAGGCCAGCAAACAGTGGGATTGTGCAAAACTTCTGTGACACAAACCTGTAAGAAATTTAACAGTGTATTAGTGCATAGATTGAAAGGACCATGATAAGATAACCAAAGTCATGGTAAGATGTTATTCTTTTCAAAATAGCAAGTGCAAAGTGCATTGCTTTTTTTTTTCGTTTAGACTGAACAACCATTAGTAAAATTATTCAAACATACTTTTCATATGTCAAGGGCAAATTACCATTGCACATGAAGTCATTGACTGAATTAGATTATTGGTTAGCATAATATACATGTAAAACATGTTATAGTAAAATTTCTTACCCAGTAAATGCCAAGAAGCCACCCAATAGAGCCAAAAGATCCAAAGCATAATGGGTGTCCAAGCCAACATATGAAGCAATCCAAAGCAGTGTTGGTTCATAATGTACTTTGTCAGCAAATGTCTTGTGTTTGCTGTTTTCTAGCACTGCCTTTGCCGGAAGAATGCCATTATCGCCGTACAAACCTGCGATTCATTCATAGAAATAAGAATACCACAACTTGCCGCATATAAGGCCTACCTGGCATTTGCACATAAAATGATATAAATGCAAAGAGATACACGACGCAAACAGATCGCAAGAACAAGTTGCGCGTGTAGCGTAATAAGGTCATGGTGGTTGTTGATGGGTCGCTGTATTTCGTTGGTACTTATTCTTTTTTATGAATATGGTTTAACGTATGCGGAATGAGTTTGCAGTACTCGGTACCCACAGCATCTGGCCTGCCTTCGCGCACACGTCAGTGGTCACTATTTGAAGAGCGCCACTCTGGTGGAATGGACAGTACCGGCCTGAGACGCTAACCACGCCAACGTAGAACAACGCCGCGTAAACACCTTTCAAGCGATTGCCACGGATGCCACCAGTACAATGGCAGTACACCAATCCGCCACTGCTGTGACGGTTCATCATTTGTTGGGGACCTGCGCGGAAGGCGCAAACACAGCACAAAACCACCACATTGTGGACATTGCGGTGGCGATGGTGTCGACCTTGGAAACAGATTGCATATCTTTTAGAGCCTTTTCAATCCCGTGTGTAGGGTTTTCAAGTTGCATTGAATAATATGTAAAACATAAAGATTACAACGCTTTGAGGTTATGTTTGATTGGATAGGCCGCAATGGTTAGCTAAGACGAGAACGATCACATTTCAGGAAATCATGCCGGGGCGTTATGATCAAATGTCTTTACTCTCAATTTTTATGTTTCTACTCATCGTCTACTTTCCCATGAAGTTGTGCTCACCTGGCTTGATTTGGTTTCGATGTATAAAGGTTGCCTATATTTTGTAGCATTTGAAGCATATACCGTAAAAACTTGTAACTTTAGCTTTTGAAAAACAAATTTGTTCAAATACATTTGTATGCTCCTAAAATGCAAATTCATGAAAATCTAAATCGATGTCTAATAAGACTGCTAAAATCAGTTGTAGTTTGCGCTGCAGTGAAAAACAAAAGCTGTTTTGTAAAACCAGCTGTCATTTGAATCGTCAACACCAACTATTATTTCGTTGTAGTGATATCGGTTGCTACAACTTTGCTTTTCTTTCCTTGATGTCTTGAGCAATTCAAAATGGGTGATCCGAGCTCCGGTATATACTTGCAAGACAAACGTACAGCCCTCGAACGAATGATAAAATATGGTTCGTCTTTAACACACGATTTACGACTTGTCGCAGAAAACCTTGAGGAAGGGACGGAGATTCATGTGGAAGGAGGATCAATACATGTACGTGCTCTTGTGTTTAAGTTAAACGAACTTTGGCAAAAATCTTCTGAAGTACATTTATCAACGGAGGAAATTTTTAAATCGTTCAAAAGTTCAGCAAATTTGTTTAATTTGCCATATCGTGTATTTTTTATTTGTACATTGTAAGTAATACTCTATATTACAACTATTATATTTCGATTTACATCGCTGATATTAAAATGTTTTGCATTTCAGGGAAATAATTAAAGTTTCTAATACGTTGCCTGATGTAACTAGCATAAAACAATTTTTACAAGACGTAGTATACTTGCAATCTAAAGGTTGTGCAGAGGATTTTTGGATCTATTTCTCTGGATTTATGGACATGATTACATATAAAATCAGACATAGTGAGTCAAAGCAGGTATATAATTACATAATATAAATTACAACAAAGTATATTATATAAGTTGATGACAATTGTTTTTTTGCAGTATGTTATGCAGTTGACCAATTTACTCATTCATTTGGGATTTAATTCGAAAATGGGCATATTTATTATAAACAAATTACAAGATATCTTTAATGCGTATTTGCACTATTTAAATAAAATCGTGCAATGGCACGAACCAATGGCTCCCCGTTCGGCTGAAGTTTTGATGGCTGTGGTACAAACCATCATTGGTATTCTCGAAAAATCATGGAACTCATATAAAATAGCTGAAAAGGAAGAGCTGCAGGCAACTTACTCGTTACTTGAACAGCTAAAAAAAGTTACATCGAATACTGTTTACATTGCAGATATCGAATACTGCCTCTCTTTGTTTCCGCTCTAAGTTTGGTCATATAGTGCAAAATGTTGATTGAATATAAAGTGTAAAAAGTAATTTGTTATGTCCATGGTAGCAGAAGTTTAGTTAAAGCATGATTGTAAATGCAAAGTGTTTCGTTGATCTTGGTCACGAAGTGTCTGATATTTATTGCAATGAGATCAGTTTACTTTGAGACTTAACTAAATATTTGATGTCATGCAATATTTAATAGGTGTACAAGGAGACTTATCTCAATGCAATTAATACTTTACTGATAAAGTTGTTGAGCATATCGTTTGTTACTCATGCCGGATACCTATATCGTACCATGCAGTTATTGGGGTTGGATTCAGTGAGAATATATATTATTGGATATATTTTCAGCAGGATTCAAATCCATGTTCCCCGAATACATGCTTAGCATCCACTGCTACAGTTTACTGATAGAATCATTATCTTATCTGATACGTATGTTTGATTATCTACTGTATTTGTTTTGCTTGTGTGATCTATTTTAGGTTTGGTCAATTTGTCAAAATGAACCCAACTGAAATACCTAGACACTTGGCTTCCATTGAACTAAAACCGCCAATAGAACTCCTAAGCGATGAATATGAAAGGGAAAGAAATAAAGATTTTGTGGTGCAAATTGTATATGGAAGTAGTTACGAACAAGACGCGGATTTATTAGCGACAACTATGCAAAAATGTGAGTTTACAGTTCGCAATGCCAAGTTTGAAGACTTCACAGGAATCGTTAAAGATTGTACGTATTTCTTTGTTAGCATGTAATTTTATTTATATGCACATTTTCAAAGTTTTACTGCGCTTTTTACCATTTAGTAACCGAATTCATTGGAAATAAACAACGCGCCCAAAATAGGGCTGGGGTATTCCTAATTGTGTTGTGTGATGGTAGCGCAAAAGCAGAAGATGCGGGAAAATTATTTTCAGAGGATAATCCGGATGGTTTGACTTTTGTCAGTATTTGGAATGCATTTATTAACATGCCTGCATTAAATCGTCTACCAAAACTTTTCTTGTTTCAAGTATGTACAAGTGTTAATTACGATGATTAGTATTGCTGGTGTAATACGAAAACTTGCAGACCCATACTATGCCAACACGGAATGCCTTTGACGGCCCACCTACACGAAAAAGGGTGTATGATGTTGCGGCACCTGGGGCCGATCTATTTCTCATTTCGCGTACAACCGAAAAGGGCCAGAATGACCAATTCATTCCCACTTTTTGCGAGTACATTGATAAACATGGGGATTACGTAGATATCTTTGAACTAGCTACATTTGCAACTGTGGAGAATCGACCGCTCATCCTTTCTACCTTAACCGCAAAATTTTATTTTAAATCTGCTCGTCACAGAAATTATAATAATCTAATTCTTAAGAAAATTGGAAAACTGAAGGAGAGCATTTCTAATAAGTCATAAATGTACAGTAAGTGAGAATACTATATTCCCTATATCTCAATGATTCTAACTGGGTTTTTTTTCTCATCAACTTGCTTAATTAACAAATCCATAATTAGTAACCGTCTAATACATTATAAACAATTAAATAGTTTATCATAAATAAATTATCACCTACATTAAATTATTGGTGCAATCTGTGCAATACTTACGTGCTATACGCGTTTTCGGGCCCATCTGGTGAACAAAAGCAGTACCTAAATTATATAGTATGTCCACGTAAGTGTCAATTTTGGCTTAGATCCGACTGTCAATCAGACCTCGGCGCCTAAATATAATCCAGTCTAGCTTAAGTTAACATCAAGCATCAGTTTAGAGCTAACTATAAATTCGAGCATATGAAAAAGTGTTAGAAAAACTGTCAAACGGGATCATTGCTTCAGCCAAAATACGTCGCTGCACACTGATGCTATAAAGGACGCCAAATTTTGCAATGCAATTTTGCAATTTTGATTGCATGCAACTTTGCGTAATAATCCTGTTATAGAGATTTTCTAGCATATTTTTCTTAATCCTCATAGTTGAGGGATCATTTAAGCATACATATCAGTTTTCTTGTTTTTTTCCGTAAATAATTTTGGAACCATCTTGGCTGGTAAGTTTTGTGAGAAAGCCACCCTTTTTGTAATTAGAAAACTAACTTCTTTTCCGACTTTGCCAATATCTACTAATGCCGAAGTTAGTTGAGGTTACAGTAAA
>JAODGC010000004.1:1687672-1723393 GCA_027574925.1 Ecitoglossa quadriceps | reverse complement strand
TGTAATTGTATGATTGTGGCATTCTGGACTTATCTACCGATACAAGTCGAAGCAAATGCTGTGAGTAACAAAGCAAGAATGTTTTTTGCGTTGGTTATTTATTTCAATGTTTTGTTGTTTGCACAGTTTACCTTTGTGTGACTATGCCGCCTGGATTTACTAAAACATAGCCCAACTTCCTTATTCCTAGGTATTACTAAACTTGTAGTGATTCTGTTTATATGGGGTGTGCCATTTCAAAACATTTTTCTCGGAAAACAAAGAAAGTTTCAGCGATGACATGGATGCCTAAACGGTGCTTAAGGGAAAAATGCTAGAAAAACTAAGAAACAAGCTAATTACAATTCGATGTATGTAAAAAATTCTGTCAACATCTAGGATTTACATTTGCCTGCACTAGTTTTCTAGTTTTCTAAGTTTGTTTAGTATTTCTAATTGCGCAATTCTATCCTTACTCAAGGTAATGTAAAATTTTTTCCGCAACGTTGAAAGAATGACTGGACATTGGCGAAAGTATTCTTTACTGTCGGAATCCGGATCATTTCCAACATAGTTATTTACAACCGCTTTATTCGTTCTGGTTAAAATTGCAAAAATTTCATCGCGTCTGCCGTACGCATACAAAGCGTTGCACAGTTCTTGGATGACCCAAGTACCCTCTAACGCATGCCGTGCAGACTTCTTATTTTCGCTGGTAGAGTAGTATAGAATTACATCATCAGGAAGGCGTCGGATATATGTTTCATCGCATACTACTTTATGACCTTCATCTTTTTCGGAGACTAGCCTATAACTCCTTTTTCGTTCTTTGCAAGCCTAATGAACAAACTGTGTTTTAGTAAATCGTACCAGTAGACTTAGGTGTGCTTACCAAAAATGTAAACCATTTCGGGACACCGTCTAAGGCATCGCACATACAGAATTCCTGCACAACTTCTTCAACGGTTATGTGATCATCTTTTGTCGCAATGACATTGTTGGCCAAACCATGTGTCAGGAAGACCACTATCAAGCAATTAATTTTCTGTTTGGAAGCAGCAAAGGTAGAGGTCGCTGAAGGGTAGAAGTATTTCGTTATCAATTCAAACAAATGGCTTTGCTTACTACCTGTTTTAATAGCTACCAACAACTGGGCTTTGGTGAGATCGTTGAAAATTCTTTCCTTAGGAATATTTAGCTTTAATCGTCCTAGTGTTTCAATCAAAGCTCTTACATCTATGCGTGTTCCTTGCCGTGTTTGTGCGTGTATAAACGTTTCAAAATTGAAAATGAATACTTCGCCAGGTTCCTTTGATTGTTTGTCATATTCATCAGACCGATATATATCAGTTTCAATTGTTTGCAACATAAATTCACCTGTAAATAAAACAATTCAAAATTCATTTTACAAAATGAATTCATTTTATTTAAATCATACCTCTATCATGTTCTATGAATGTAGTCAATGGAGGTAGAGCATTTTCTCTAGTTCCTGGTGCAGGTTTCCCGATAATATCAAATTCCGGAGAATTTCCCTCAACTCTATTAACTTCCGAATTACTTCTGGGCCGTGGTTCGTTTACGCTTGACATATCTAAATTTGATGGTGAAATGGAATTAATTGCAAGCTTAAATTTAATAAATTAATTTGTTATACCTGTTTGCTTGTTTGGGAAGACATCATCATCATCATCATCTTTTTGTTTCTCTGCGGTTAGGAAAACTGGAAGTGTTGAATCTGCATCAGAAAAGGATTTTCTTTGTTCCGCCATATTGTAAATCACGAAGCTCTAGTATAGAATCAATCATACTATGAACGATTTTATGTGAATTGCTTCATTTGTGCTGTTTGAACAGATTAGATAATATACATAGATAGTTCTTCCCAACAGATCAATATTAATTGATATTAAATGTAGTGGTTTTTACTGATTCTTAACTTAAAAATTGTAGAAGAGGATTACATTACCACACAGTTCCTTATTGTTTTTTATTTTAAATTAATGTTTGTTAGTTTCTGAGATTGTGAAGATTGAAATTGTGAAAAGGTTTCTATATTAAATAGTTTGGCTAGGTCCTCATAGATAATACTGCATTTGTGATGCGTACTGCATAGTTAAGTTAAGGTGCACAGCACTAGATGGTAGCGCAGTGTAGGAAAATAGCAGCAGGAGTGTGGCGAAGCGATGTCAACGATTCGACGCGAGTCTCCTGCGCGCAGCTAGCTCTGGCTGGGTCGCGCTGCTCGCTCCATCTTGAGTAGAATATTAGCTTGTGAACGGTGTGTATATAATTGTGCGTTAAAAATCCAATGTTTATAGTTTAAAGTGTCTAGTAATAATTCAAGAAATGTCTTCGAATAACTCGCAGAAGCTATCGACCACGCAACGCATGATAACAGGTTAGTGCAGGGACGCTGTTGGCCGTGTCGTTCACTTGTATGCTCTTCCCGTCACTTTCCTACGATCGCCTCTACGCAGTGAGATGGTTATGTGATGAGCGCTCTTGAGAGCCCCGTGCTGATCCAGCAATTGCACCGCCTGGGGGTTCAGCGGGGCCCATCGAATTCGACAACCAGGTTTACCAAGTCGAGCCGGCAGCCCGATTAGCAAAACACTTTCGCGCACTCAGTGTGTAAGATTGATTTTCCAGGCGCCATGACTATTGATTTCACAAATATTGTGACAGTTTCACTTCTGACTACCATTCCCATATTTTCTTCGGCTACGATCACCGGCGTCGGCGTGGACAATCGTTTGAGAGGATGGGCTGGGTGTGCTGGGGTTGGTGGCTGCTGGTTTACAATGCCGGATGCGCTCAGGGTCGATGCGGCGGGGGTATGGTTACTGCCGGCGGCAGCCGTGCCCCGCGCGGTTGTGTGCAAGTGCAGGATAGCCGCCGGTCGCATGAACGACGCACGTTAAGTCGTGGCCATCGTCGTCGTGGCCGATGTTCAGGTTCATCGAATTCGATACACAACATTGAGGCTGCTGAGCAATCCGTCGATTGCAACATCTGATCGATGGTAAACACTCTTTGCTCATTCAACGTCGGAAATGTGTACCATCCGCAAACCGCTTTCTGATATCACAATCCAGAAGAATTGTAATGCTGTTGATAAGCTTTAACTTTACATAGATGACGCCTACTGCAACTGCCAGGTTAATAAATTGCTACTTCTATGGTATGTGGGTATTATCCCTTATAGTTAGATGAAACAGTTATTGCGATTAGAAGGAATTCTTTTGCAATTTCTTCTGGATGTCACTCAAATTATCTCAAATATCAAAGGATAGAAAAGGCAAGTGACCTAGAAAGTGGGTTACGTTGAGGGCCGACGTAAACATTGATGTTGTCTTCCAGTGGTTGGTGATGATGCATTATTCATATTTGTCATAAAAATAGTGTAACATGGCATTCAATATTAATGTCCAGTTGTCATTGAATTTGTCATAGCCACCTTGGGAAGGCCGAGAAGTCATTCATCAAAGTGCGTGCGACTCATTCAAAGTTTTACTCAAAATTGTTTTGTACTTGAATGGCTTCGCTATTTTTGAAGAAGAATTAAACAAACAGAAAATAACTTCACCAAATTTGTAAAAATTGGCACTGTTTTTTCATGTATCAGAAGTATATCAATTCTGTATTACAAATATTTTCCAAGATGCATTTGTTGTCAATGCAAATTCAATTCTAATCGTGAGCAAAATGAAGTAATATCTTTGAAACATTATTGAAGCGCTCTCATTCATTTGTTTCGTGTTGTACTTTACTTCTTTTTGTACGGTGCTGATTGTGTAGTTGTTTTCTGGACGTTTGGCTTGGCGCATATTAAAAACCTTCTGGCACCACCCGCAAGACATGTAGTCGATTCCTAACGAATGTACCCACGCATGCATACAAGTTGATAATAGTGGAGGAGTACTAATTGGTAAAATTGTTTGCGCGTGTCGCGCATTTTTCTCTCAGTATTTTGCCAGCTTGTCCCATGTGAATACGCCAGTCCAACAATAGCATTCGCAATGTGTTGAGTGTATTCTCGGTCCGGTTATATCGCTGCTTTGCTATTTTTTCGTCAACGCGCACTTTGAAAATACTCCTGTAAGCTGCATAAATAAATAAATAATGCTAGGCATGGCGGGTTGTATTTCATGAAGTTGGCAGGTGTTTGGCGTGCTCGATCTCGGGCGAAAGCTGTTGAGAAATATGGCGTAACAAAATATAAGCCAGAAGAAGTTTTTCAATTGTTTCAAGTGATTTCCTTCTATGATGGATCAAGGTTTACAATTGAGTGCTTTAAAAACGAACATGGTAATCAATTGATGATATATTTTAGCATGACAAAGGGAACAGGAGGTGAAGTTGTTTGAATAAAGTTATCTGATATTTTTGATTGCTTTAACAAATATTTATCTGGATGGGCGGCTCGGCTCCTACATTCCAACGTGCTACTCGTGGTTTTGTTTTGTTTAACATTCTTTATTATCTTTGTGGCGGCCATAAAATGTAATTTGCAACTTGGATTTGTTCATCGTGTTAACTAATGCAATTAGAAATGGGGATACATGTGACGTTATAAGTTGATCGTATTAATTACGAACGGCAATGCCTTCTGGTGTTTTAAAATAAGCATCTCTAAATAGAGCCATGACAAATTTGCAACATTTATAATTGCCGGCATTTTCACAAAAACTTATTTTATTCGAAGGAAGTGGAAGTCGGAAAAAAAAAATCATGCAACATTAACAAGCACGGCAGGAAAATCTTTTCGTGAGATTACACTTCGTAATATACAATTACTTGAATAAAATTATTTCATGCCTCTTAGCCATTATTATTTTGCCGGCCCAAGCAACTTTCATGCAGATATTTACGAGGATAAAGCTTACTCACTTACGCTCTACAAACAAACAACAACAAAAAAAAATGCTGCCCTACAGTTTGTAGTGAGGTAAACCACTTCAGCTATGAAGAAGTAATAACACTTGAAGCATTTCTGAACTTGAATTTTAACCAATGCAGATTCATGTGTATGCTTCAAATTTCACACTGATATCATCTTATGTGGAATCATTCTGGAATTTATAAAATTCCTTTTTTACTGTTGTATTTTGTTGGGATGAAATATGTGTATTTCGTTTGACAGTAAACGAGCTGTATGCGCACTTTCATGGATTTGTTCTAACTCGATATATGTTTTATACCTAAGACCTGGCGACTAATTTATTCTTGACTTTTTGTGTACACGCAAGTAATGTTTGCGTTTACCGCGGCGTTTGTCTATGTTTGTCTATATATAAATAATGTATATAGGTGTAGGAGATCAGATACGACCTGGTGGTCGGTGCGGGCGGTATGATAAAAATGAAGTATTAGATTAAGCAGTAAAATTCTAGAAATCCTTATTCTTTCTTATCAATTTTCGTTTTCTTAACTTTTTTTTACTTTTTTTTTGTATAGCCGTAGTTTATTTGGTTGCACTAAGCATGGAAAGGAGTAACAAGCGTGTTGTGTCATTCAAATATTATCAATGACGCTTTAAGAATTTTTCAAATTATTTGGGCGTTTATCTTTTTGACACTAGCAATTTGCTTAAAAGCAGTCAGCATTATAACTGGGTAATAGTTATTAATATATTTATTTTTCTCTTACTCACTTATGCGTTGTATACAAATTGTTTGCTACTTCCGGAATTTTCCTCCGAGAAAGCATGATAGTATTTATTATCTTTATGCTTTTTGTTGGTGTTTTTGAAATGTTTGTAATTTGTGAGTATTACATGGCTATCAGCGTACAATTACGTATTTATATTTGCTGTGAAATGTATTTGTTTGTCTGATTGATGTTTGCAAATAGAGCTCATGGCGGGCTTTGAATCCGTTTGGCTCTTTGCGCAGCAAAACTCGTAAAGCAGAATCAAGGAATAAGATCGACATTTACAGCAGTTTATCTTTCTCGCAAAGCATGAAACGTCTACATTATTCCATACTAAAAATAAAGCGCGGGTAATAAAACATAAGCGCGGTCATATTTTGCATCTTTGGCCAAATGTTAAGCAAAGCTCTTATTTGTATTTGCATTCCACGCTTGTTAATGAATATATTGTTGGTTGAGTTGGGTTGATTTGGTGTCATTCATGGGTTGCATGGAATGCAAGGAAATTCGTTGCTAAGGTTTCGAATGTAGTTAGCAAACTATATGCGTATTGGGTTTATTTGTTGTGGTGATGCGGCGAAAGTGCTTTAATCTTGCGTTTAGCGCCCATTTACGCCACGTTGAGGACTATTTAGCTAAAATCAATAAATCCATACACACCCCCCTTTGCACCGCAAGTTAATAGTGTGTATCTGTGTGTATGTCATGTCTACCACCATTGAGTTGTCGGACGCGGTCCAGGTGTTTTCCGCTGCCGATAGCGACAGAGGTGGTGATGTAGAGGCACGGCGCATATATGCGAACGTGTGGATTGTGTAAATATTATTCTAATTACGAATTTATTATCTCCCCGTATCGAGACCACTAGCTCGCGCGCTTCCTGTGTGTGCCGCATACCTGATGCCAAATCGGTTTGTTATTGAAGTTGCGCGCACCGTGTTGTGGCAAGTTCACGCTTATAGCGGCGTGCATTACCGCCGCCGCCACCACCACCCACTCATACATTTACATGTCGTCGCGTACACTATCACAGCAACTTCTCCCGCCTTGTTGGAAACGTGTCAAGGTTTTAAGATCAGCCAGCGCAAAATAATGTAGGTTTTTGATGCGTACATATATTCTAGGTATGTTTGTATTATTCGGGTATGTAGTAGTGGCATAGGTGCAATCGCATAATTTAGCCGGATATAATTGTGGAACGGGACATATTTCGCACTTACTTTAAGCGTTGCTTTTGTTTTTGGTGCTAATTATATTCTCTGCTTGCAACACTACAGAGTTGCAAGTTGATGCCGCCCTGCTAAAATAGTCGCTCTTGTGTGTTATCTAAAGTGAATCGCAAGCAGTATTTTTGCCAGAATAATTCAAATAAAAACGTTCGAGTGTTTTCTATGCAATGAGTTTAATTGAATGCTCGGTTACTTTTAATGTATAGATTGGAGGTTTCCAAACGCCCTTTTTAAGGAGATGCAGTTACTTCGAATTTAGAGTGGCTTCCAAACTATATAGATTAACTCCAAAATCAATTGAAGTCTTCCTCCTGCACCAATTCCGGACACAAACGCAGTATTATGTGAATTTATATTTCCTTTTGACCCGTTTCGGTAGCACACTTGGCAACCCGCTGGCTTGCGAGCCGGTAGATTGTGGGTTCAACTCCGCCTGCTAACTCCTCCGTTAGGAGTGTTGATAGTTAAAACCGAAAAGAGGTTTGCATCCTTCCGAATAAACGGTTCAGCGCCAGGCGGTCAGATGTGGGAGATGGGGTACGGTGGCGATCTATAACCGGCATGGGTCACACACAACCAAATGATGATGACATTACGATTCAAGTTCATCAGTTTCTCACAAACTGTTGTATGAGCAATGTTGAACACAGATATTTCATTTCTCCTCTGCATAGAAGAAGTAGAGATATTTATGCCGTTCCAACTATCATGCTCATACAGTAGTGGTTTTCTTCAGTCCACTTAAAAGGAATTACGTCAATCTTCTGGCAAATTTATTCACTATCTTATATATTGCGTTATAAATTCCTAATCATCTTCTAAGGTAGGGACGTACGTAACGTGGCGCGTTTATCAAAAGTTCTGCAATCGATTTTTTGTTCCCTTGCTTTTGCCAATGACTGCGCGATCGTGTTTGTTGTCTTCCTCCTACGTGCATGAATATCTTTTCCTTATCTTGTAAAGGAAATCAGTTGCAGCGTTGGTCGCTTTGAAACGCACTGGGACAAGATCTTAAATATGTAACGTCGACTTTGTAACGTGCCACACCGTTGCAATTTTAAACGTGTTTGAAGTATCCGCCACCGCTGTGTAAATTTGCTCAACGGTGAAACAGCCGCGAGTTTCTCGCCTTGGCCCCAACTAGCAACTGCTTTGGAAGCACTACATTGTAGGGCAACTTTGTAATCAATTGAGTTTAACTAGGATACCATTAGGATTTACTCCATTTTAGTTTGCAAATTGGGTGTACCTTTCCATACAACTCGAAACTTTCAGGGCAGAAAAACAGCAATGATTTGATCTCGAAATTTTCAGTCGAACCAATCGAACGCATCTCATTCATACTGAATATAATTTCAGCACTTGGTAGAGTTGTTTTCTTTGGAGAGACTTGAGGTTATTGCTACGTCAAGCCGATGGCGGCAGCATCACTGCGCCTTAATGAATTAATTTGAACAAGCATTAATTACTTTCATCGCCAACCGAATCGGGGGCTTTGTTTGTTATCCGGGTTTCGTATCGTTTGCATAGGAGCCTGCAAGTGTTAAACTGTTCGGGTTTGGAGGCGGCACGGCGGCGTTCTGGCACCGCGGCAAATACTGCAAACAAGAGCCGCAGGCATTCTAGGTTACTCGTATTTACAAACAAGTTTGTATTCATCTAAAGTACATTTCATATTCAAAATTGGAGAATGGGATAATAAAAAAGGCTTGCTGTGGTTTCAGTATTAACAAATGGAAATATGGTCATAAATGGTGGGAATTAAAACATGTATTCAATCCTACTAGCATTGAAACTTTTTTTATGCGAAAATAATTGTCTACACTTATTCCAATTCAAATAATTATAATTTTAATCGGTAGTGGTAAACGAGGTCGTAAAAGTTACAATGTTTAGTTCATTGCAATGATCTTATTTAATAGTAACGAATTTAATTGTTGGAGTTTCAATTAGCGTGTTTATTGACCTATGGTTGGTTCTGAAGAATAGGAAATTGTTAAGATTATTTTAAAACCATTGCGTCTAATAAGCTCATGAGAATTTAGCAGATGGTGGGGAAGAATCAATTATTTTTAGATTGCGCTTGGAAGTGCGCTGAAAATAGAACATAGCTGCTTTTCTGGTACAATTCATTTCTACTTACCACGCATTAAATAGATGGGTAAAAATAACGGATTGAAATTTATCTATTCATGCGGAGCTTGGCATCATAGGATATATCAAATTTTGTTGTTCGTTGCAATAATGTTACATGAGCAACAAAACAGCAAAATTGGCGTGTAGTATTGGCAATTGAGGAGACATCTGGAAATTAATTCTGCGATTTAATTTGTTTCAACGACTAACTTAATTTGCCTTGGCTTGACGCCAAATTGGCTTTAATCAAAGCAGTTCAACACCTCTAGGGTGTAAGGAGGTTTTGGAATGTAAAAGTTGTCTACATTTTCAGAAATTGCTATGTCACATTTTAGCTTCATACAAGATAAATTAATGGTTTAGTGATTGTATAAGATTTCTTCTTATATATGATAACTATCTGTTTTCTACCCTAACTCTAATTTGTACCCTGCATTAATGCTGTTTTCTTTGTTCCAGCCGTTCCCTTTCCAATAAGCCATAAGTTAACCATAGCCGAAGTATTCGATTCGCGGACGGGCAAACCACGGCCGGATACACTTAAACAGCATTTTATCCTAGAAGGGCGAATTGATGAATCTGCCGCACTCAAGATCATCAATGAAGGAGCTAATCTTCTGAAGTCTGAGAAGACTATGATCGATATTGAAGCTCCGGTTACAGGTAAGCCTTTTAAATTTGCGTAATCAGTCAACAAGTTGAGGGGAGGAAATAAATCTATGGTGTATATCTCTTTGATCAACTATATTCACACGAAAATATAAAATTATTTATGCTAGCGATACATCACAATTGATCAGCGTAAAGTTCAACCAGTTCAACCAGTACTGGATGTTAATAAATTAATTTGAAGGCGTTAGGTTGTTTAAATGTATGAGTAATTTATTCAGAATGTTTGTCGATGTGCATGCGAAAAAATGTGAACTAAACGAGTATTTTTCTTGTTATTAGAAATTGCCTAAATATGTATATACCTCCTATATATATATATCATGTCAAGACTTGTTTTTTGTCGAATGGACTGACATAAAAATTGACATCGACAATTAACGCTGTTGTTGGAAATTGATATTTGCGTACATGTGATGAATGTGACGTAAAATATCTGATGGGCAAGGAACGTCCACTTTCTCACATGTTTCTAATTTTCTATTCGTATACATACCTCCATAAACATTGCATTGGTAATGCTTTTCTTGTTTTCTCAAGAGTAGAGCAAAACTTGCAATTACAATTTGATTTTGATACATCCAAACATAATCTAACCCAAATATATAATATGTTGCACACGTTGCAGTGATCCTAATTCCAGTTTACTTGTAGTTTGAAAAACAAAATGAATTCTAAGCAATTGCAAACTTAGTTCCTACAAATATGTGTTTACTTTTTGATCGATACATACGCACGATGCACGTGGTTAATTGTTTTTGCCGGATTGACACACCTAACTTCTTAAATTCTTGAAACAAACATCAAAGAATTGTGCGTTTAAAACATTCAATATTGGACAAAAACGTTCTTAAAGATTTCCATATTTGTAATTCCACCAGTTGATATCACATTGATAGCAAACCAATGATATTTTTCGCCAGTATGCGATGTTTCAAACCAATTATGAAAGTTTGCTTGTGCTCGAATGGGCAGCTAATTTCCGCACTTAACACGCGTTGTTCATGGAGGGCGAGGGAGAGTTTCTTGGAAATAATGCCACACACAGAGGAAAGTTTATTGGTATGGCAATAGCCAGCAAAAGGAGGGAGCGTGTAGAAAACTCGCCGCCGCCGCCGCCGCCGCATGATGGCCAGTCGGCCGAACAGGAAAAGGCAATCAATAACTAACTATTTAGGGCAGCGCTAAGGTCGCAAATGACACAGCGAAATACACCCCCAGCTTGTAAACTTGCTACAGACTTTCTATTCGAAGCATAAAAGAAACAAAAAAGGTGTATATTGCTTTGATTCCTTGCAGACTATATAATTTTAATGATGGGAATTCAATGGAATTGTAATACAGATTTGTCGCGCGTACCAAATGCACCCTTTTCTTTCGCAAATTACGAAATGCAATTGCAACCAGTTGATTGCACCTACCGGAAATGAGATTTTGTCCTTTAATTACACCTGCGAGCGAGCGTATACCAAGGCAGCAGCGCGCGTGTTAAATAACAATTTACGGCTGAATTTGGATTTAAGGTGTTTCAATGCGTAAATTATCTATACCTTAACTGAATACTGATAGCAATTATTGTAGTAATGTATAAACATATTCGCAAATGTAAAGGCAGTTTTACACATTCCAATTGAAGGAATTCCTCGGCCTCACTTATGCTTTAGCATATATTTGGGCACTGAAGAAATTCCAGATTGATGTGTGTTTGCTGAGTTGTTATGCTATGTGGGTAATGTAGACGAATACTACTCCATTTCCAACACAGTTTTGGACAGATTTCGATGAAGTGTACCTGCTGATGTTTCTTTTTGAGCAAGACAACCTTCAACAAGGTTGGTAGTTGGAGGATGTTTTAATTAAACATAAATACAAATAGAAGTAATCACGGAATAAATTGGTAACTTAATGTATCTCAATGAATAAGATAAAAAATATGTGGGGTGGAATAATCAACTATTCGCAATAATTCTATACTTGGCTTCAAGTGAAGTTCCAATTCTCTGGTGTAAATATTAAAACCTGGTACTTGGGGGGTCGGCATCCATTTACGGTGGTCGTGATGTCGAGCAACGATTTAACTCAACACTGATTTACCCTCCTATGCCACTCGAAGAAGCTTCCTTCTCTCTATATAATCAATAATTCAATTAATTGCCTTGGTAATACACGCCGGAGCAGAAATTTATTGACCTCCACCGCATAACCCTCTGACATTATGAATTAATAGAGTGCCAGTCCTATGGAATACGGCGACAACGGCGCTGAGACTGCTCAAAGTGGTATGAATGGCTTTTGTGGTTTCGTGGTACAATACATACACGCAAAGCTGGTTCTGTTTACCAATGCCACAAATCGCCCAAATTTGCTTCTTAATTCGATATATCAAGCCAATATTATATTGATGTATAATGTCGTTAAGAAGATGCCAATAAAAGTTGTGGTCCAAGTTGTAGCAAGCAGATATAGGGATGTCCATCGTTATAAAATAGTATCACCTTTGTAACTGTATCTAACTTTGGTTATTTGCATTTTTGTTTTTTTACTTTGGCGACCCAGGTATGAGGACCGTTCGAAGAGATGGTTTTTCTCAATAGCTATGAGAGCTCGAATAATATTGGTGCTGGTTTTACGTACGCTTTGATCATTGTTTTTCACTTATAAGCTTGGAAGGAGCCTCTCTGTTCTGTTTTGTTATTCGTCCGACGGGAAGATATTTTCTTTTCGTTTGATCTCGCCTAGGGAGCCTATGTTTCTATCATGTTTCTTTAGTGGGGTTCTACTTGGGTCTCACCATAGAGTATACTTGGATAGAATACCAATAATATATCCACCTTACGTCTGTCGGTCTAACATGGGAAGAGTAAATTATGTTTACTTTTAATTTATGGATCATATTTGTAGATAATATAAACTAATCGTAATCAGAGACACAAATTACAATAAACATTTTGTATCAGGTTTAATTGTCACGTGGTTCACTTTTCTTTACAATCGGAATTTATAAATAGCATCATCTTAAATTGTTCTACTTGCTGTCTTTTTTAAATACTGTTGGCATTAATTGTAATCTATAACACTCTACAATCTCATTGCTCATAAAAAAAAAAAAAAAAACAAGTAACTTCTATAGTTTACTGGGATTCATATTTATAAGAATGTGATCAATCCTTGTTTCCCGGGATGTCTGTCTTACACAGAACAATACGTCCGAAAATACTAAATAACTTTACAATTTCCTTAAAAGTTGACATTTCAAATGCGAAGAACTTATATGAGATTTGAAATCTGGGTGATTTAGGAGTGGGTTGGATAGCCACATCAGAATTGGGTTCTCAATCTATTCAAGCAAGACGTACCATAACTTGGCTTTGTGAAAAATAAAAATTAATGAAGGGACTATTTTATAGATTTCTTTTCTTTCCACTTCAAGGACGCGTCATGAGCGCTCATCAGAGGAAAGTCATTTAAAAAATTAAGTGCAAACGTTTTTCCATAAAAGCGAATTACATTGTTTTATCTCGCATTGTATGTTCCACAATGAATTTACTACAGATATATATATCCATGTTAAGAAGTTATAATTTATATATGAGGGTAATGTTGAAACTGCTCTCTAAGGGGAAGCGAAACTTGTTGAATAACAAAAATAAAAAAAGTTTGCAACAGCACTTTACTCTCAAATTAAAATTTACTGCATAACATTTCTGGATTTATTGATTTTAGCTAGGAAATTTTTATATATTTTATATCATATATATATAATTATAATTTTAGTCCAAAAATATTGAAAATTATTGTTAACATATATCTTTCATGTACATCCATCTACGAATACAATCTCCCCCTAATTATACATGTAATGATTTCATTTCGTACAGTAAGAGCGTACTGATATATTGTTTACATAACTATCTAGTTAAACATGGATATTTACGACTTTAAATACATTACGATGAATTAGGCGTGGATGCGATTAATGCTGTTTTAATCACTCCAATTATTATACGAAAAGCTGTCCGATATGCACAATTTCCATCGACATTGGTGTATGGTTTCATCCCTTGCTATCGACATAAGTGGTGTGTATGTGGTTTATAACATACATGTCACACTATACATACATGATTTTCCAGTGCTGCTTCCGCATAATCGAATTTGTAGATTACACCCCCGCACACACATATACATGGAGTTCATTGAATACTTAATTGAATTTGTCAGAATTAATATGGAAAAGGACGCGGAGATGAGTATACTTGTGTACAGTTTGAGTCTTCTATACATGAGGACTTTACATGCGTATCTTATGAATATTATGGACATTTTTACCACTGGTTTTGTACACATTCTTTGTGTTTGTGTTTTTCTGGTCTAATTATGCACATGCTGTACGAAGGATAACGCATCATTGAAAGGTTGTTTATTCATGACATATTCGTGCCCGACACGCGGTTGTGATTTACCTGCATGCATTTTGCATTTCCCACGGCAACTGGTTGATGAGTGCAATTTGGGGATGGTGGAGCGTGCTGAATGCGGATGTAAATCTAGGCATATTAATTAACATGTTGGTTATAAAACTGTTTTTTTTTTTGTTTTTGATTTTTTTTAACATCAGTCTTATGATTGCTCTGATTTAGTTAGTATATGTAGTTATTGGTTAAAAATAAATATTTTGTAGTTACATTTATTATTGTCATAAAATTTGATTTACTGCCAGGTACAGAATTTATGTAGCATTGTTGGAATGGTAAAGCGAAGCAAATTAAACATTTCTATGGCATATGATATGATTTTATAAAATATTCCCATTCATATTTGATATTTTCTTCTTTTATTTCTATTGACGACTTTTCTATGCTTCAACGTTTTGAAATTATAATTCGACTGCAAGTACGTACGAATGTTGGAGCAGGAGGAGCTCAATTGCAGTTGAAACAGGAGCATCCCGGGCATTCCCACTCTCCTCCACCGTATTGGTAATAACAAGGCAAATGGCATTCGGAGGCGGTTGGGACTTTTAAAATTGCGGAAACTGCAGTAGTTTCGATGTATGCCGGCAACGTTCCAGTAATAAAAAGCTCATAAATTTCCCCAGTGCCTTTAGTTTAGTTTCCGACGTCCGTGCTTTTCTTGACTGACATACCTAAAGGCAAAGGGAAAAGCGTGGAGGCTGTGAAAATTTGCTAATATAAATATATCTCGCATACGTTTGTACTGTGATAATGTTGATTTGTTTAAAAATGATTTTTGCTTTATGTTTGTTGGCACTTGTTGGCGGTGAAAAACTTTACTGCTTTTGTTTATTTGGCGGGTTGACGGCGGCTCCTCCGTTGGTTTTAGATTTGCATTTATGATCCTGTTGAAAGTTGCATGCACTTTTTTGCAGCAGTAATGGTATACATTTCTTATGTTTAAATAAACTCAAATCATATTAATTCGTTAAACCACGTATCAAAAAATGTATACAAATTATTTTCTTGCTTACTGAGTGCCAACTATTTAGGGGATTTTATGGACTTTGTTGCTTCTCCTTCGTGCTACATTCAGCACGCAGCTTTTCCCTTACTTCCTTTGTATTCAGCTGGTAGCTGCCCTCGCCGATGGTTGGAAAAGAGCGTCAACATGCGCGCGCGAGCGGCCCCGGATCGATTCCCACATCCCTCGGTCTCTGCTCCTGGGCCCTCGGTCGTCCTTGTTAGGTTTCGGTGCGCGCGCGCGATCCTAGCCACGGCCGCGTTGCCGGGTCTATCTTGGCATGCGATTGATGCCGAATGTAATCTGACCTGGTCGCATTACCTATTCCTTTCAGGGTGTATTGCCGCCCGTGTGCGTTTCACCCCCCTATTTCAGCACACAGCAATATCGTGTAACCTCAAACGCTTTCGGTCACGGCCGACTCTACCATCATGTGTTGCTTGCTTGTGTGGCGAATATCGCATTCGGTGGAGTATCGCCACGGTATGGCATCAACCATATGTCGGCTTTCTGCGTGCAACAAGTATTCTTAGTACCGTTTGGTGGATATTGATGTAAATGATACAATAGAATGAATACAACTTGTTTAGGTGGATAGTTTTAGTTTCGTAATCAAAATACTTTTTTTTTGTAAATTAAATTGTATTTTACATTTCGAATTTTGGTTGAATTTAATTGCTTTTAAGCTAGAATTGAAGTGAGGTGGAAGGACACATGATACAGACACACGAGCTTTTAGACCTGGGGGGAACAAATTCACTTCCGCTTTCGGCAAAACAACTTTGTCAAACAGGAAAATATTTAACCGACACCATTAGTGTTCCTCCTGTACAGATAAAGCCATTAATATTCAAAATGGCATCGAGGTTTTAAGTGGATGAAAAAGGAAACCAAGTCATGTGTGAAATTGTTGGGAATGAAATTTGCTGTGTTACTTAATTTTTACCAAAGGAAAAAACCAACCGAGAAACGAAACTAAACAAAATGTTTGACAGTTGAGCACGTTTGGTGTGTTTTCAATTTTCAATGTTGAGACAGCTTATTTTTGCTACTTGTCTTTTGTATTTAGAATAATCTAATTTCATTGCGGCATAACTTTCATTTTTGTATATAGCTTGTTGAAATACCATATAAATAAATTCTTACCAGAAGTTGATCTTTTATTATTTTGCTAAGCATGGCTTAAGAACTTTTTTCTTCTGAAGAAAAATAGAATAAATAAAAGCCTAAAACCAATGTAATTGATATTTTTGTTTGATAACATCGACAACAATAAGAATATGCAAAAAGAATGTAAATAAAATTTGCTGAAAAAAATTTAACACCGAAGCAGTTTTTGGTTGCGGTAAAGTCTCGGGCAAAGCACAAGGTATTTACGATGGTAGAACTCTTTATTTACAATGTTGGTGATATTTACTGAGTTTAACTATAAACAAACTTCTGGAAAAGGCACAGGAGCCTATGGGTTATAAGCTGACCCAACCACAGGTTTGCAAAAATAGTTATAGATAGTTGGCCCATACATACCCAGTTTCGATCCCAGAATAAACAGTAAGCAGAAACAAAAAAATAAACTAGCTATCATCTACTGCAGTAGAAAAAGGTAAACAAAAAAGTAGGTTGGTCGTCACCTACTAGACGAATTTTGTAGACCCATGCCACGGAACCGGTCGGTCGAACAATCCACCAACTTTACGAATTTGTAAGCTTTGCGGTTATTTTGATTTAATATGTATGCATCATTTGGTATTGCACTTGTTTTCTCTTTCTAAAGTAATTTTTAATGTTCAGTTTTTTTCCTAACGCATTTCGTATTGTGGAATGCATATTTTCTTTAAATAATTTGCACACAGCACAACAAACAAGTTAAATTTTCAGGTACGCTAAGTCATAGTGTAAATACTTGTACAAACTTTTAATGAATAATATTAGATTCCCATAATGTTGCCTGGGGATATCAGGTGGAGGCGCCAGTCATTCTGCACATTTACGCACTTTTCGGAAAGTGATGTACGTATTTGAAAAAGACGCTTTGTAATTGAGATCAACACTTAAATTTTTTCTTTTTATTATGCATGATCAGTAGGTATCAGTGATATTACATTAGTTTATAGAAATAGATAAATTATTTATGTCTATACGCCATGTCTGACTGCTCTGTTGTGTCTTCAACTGTAACTGCACAAATCTCTAATTGTAAGTTTCTATTTCACGTTATCATTGTAATGTTATTACGTCAATAACTATTTATAACACATACACACTGAAGGCGCGTAATATTGCTGCAAACAATACATGTGGAAATAAAACTCGACTCAAATTGGCATTGAGCGAGCCTATAAGTGTCTATTCGTATATGCTTCGTTTATGTATGATTTGATTATCTGCGGGGTATTGGTTTTTGGTTTGATGCGTTATCTCGCTTTGTGGAAACTACCATCCAATATGGTATAGTGAGAATGGATCAGCAAAATAGCGTTGAGAATTGTGAAGAATGCGAATCCTGTGGAAATCATGAATAGTTATGTGCTTTTCCACTTTTATTCTGCAATAAGCGACTCTACAAAATACACAATAAATGCAGCGCCAAATAAAATAACATTCTTGCATAGGAAAATATGATTTCTGTTTTCCTACGTATATATAAATTGTTACTGATTTTACCAGTATTCACAAGTATGCAGCCTTTAAATCTGCCACCATAAAAACAATTGCGATTTGTTAATTCTGGTTTCTTATCATAATGATTGACTGTATTTTCTAGGAAAGCATAACAAGCCTACTGAAAGAAAATAAAGAGGTGTGTGCAAGCTAGTTTTATGCAATATTGTGTGCGTACATATGATTTAACTAGGTTGGGCCCGCGCAAAAGGCGATTAAAAATATCCAACGTCCAGTGTTGGCTACAGGAAATCGGGACCACTGCCGTGGCCACAATAAGTTAGAGTGCATAATTCAACGAATTATTTATTGCTGTAATTACAGGCAATAGGTAGGTCAAACATTGCATGTGGTCTATTTCTGCATTTGGCCAATCCATTCAATTCAGTCAATTCTCTGAAATAATTTTTTGCATAGCGTAGGTTTGCATTCAAGATTACGCTATTGTTAAGTCTAGTAAAAAGATGAATACGTTTTTACCTACTTCATCAATCACCTGCTAATTGACCACAAAGAAAATATTTAATTGTGTGGACTAGTGGAGTATCAAATCTGAAATATTCATCTATATTTATATCACCACGTGGAAAAAAAGCAACTTGTGTTATAATCGAAACGCATTTGGTAGACTTTTGTCTAGAGGTGAGTTACTAATTTGGGAATTTATTGCAAGCTTATTGACGTTTCTCGATAAAATACTATTTGATATTTTGCTTAATAATTCCTCTGTAGACCCAAAGAAAGAGCTAGACTTGAGTTTGGTACTTATAGTTATTTACTTTGTGAAAGTGTTAAATTTAGTTGTGCGAAGAACACTTATGTGCCACAATAGTCTTCCAACCAGGTGTAAACTTTTTATTGAAAAATGCTTAATGAGATGGGGAAATCCGAGTTTAAATCCGGCGATTATATTAAATAGCATATGTTCTCCTCAAATTTATTCTGAAAAGCGGTGCCTTAAGTGTTATTTAATTCTGGGAAGTAAAGCAATATAAATTTTACTTCGTGTTAAATAATGTTTTTTGTTTGGTTCTGTTTTAGTATGCGGAGATATCCATGGACAGTTTTATGACCTCATGAAATTATTCGAAGTAGGAGGTCCTCCATCTAGTACAAAATACCTATTTCTCGGTGATTATGTCGATAGAGGATATTTTAGTATAGAGGTAAGTGTAATTTAATACAGCAGAATTAAATATAATTCAATTTAGGCTGCGCCAGTATCAGTGTTGTTTGCAGTATTGAATCATAGCAAGGAAATGTGAAAGACGTATATGATATGGCTTCTCATATAACAAAGATGATTGAATGCTTTTTGTAATGTACTGTACTATGTTTGTTTATTCAGTTTTTGCTACTGACATGACTTTGGGACCATTGTTTGAATTTTTCTGTATTCATTCATTTATCATACGTGATTGTTATTCTCTTATTAATTTCTACATAGAAATGTATTGAAATGTATTGTTGTACCACATGTAATGTATTTTGTTACTGTTCCAGTGCGTGCTGTACCTGTGGGCGCTTAAGCTTTGTCACCCAACGACGCTGTTCCTTCTTCGTGGTAATCACGAGTGTCGTCACCTTACAGAATATTTTACCTTCAAACAAGAATGTAAGTTTTATTTTTCATAACAAGCACATACTATCCTCTTGCTTATTGTCTTTGGTATAGTTTCTTACGATATCTTTGTGTTTCCAAATCAAATCGCAGATAAGAAGCGCAAGCTTCCGATGGCGAATTAAAAGGCACTTACCAAATATGCATAGGCATCAACTAGATTTACATGATTTTCAACTTGGACTATTGAAAAATAGTTTTTGGAAGTCTTCTATACATATTAATTTGCAGCTTTTGGTGTACTGTATTTTAAAGGGATTCTACTTAGTTCAATACCATCTTTATAAATTAAGTATATAATGAAAGGACACGCCCATCGTTTGGCGAATGGCTTATGCACTTAATGGTTTATAACGTTTCTTCTGTGGTGTATGTTTAAGTTGTGTGTTGCAGGTAAAATCAAATATTCAGAGCGAGTGTATGACGCGTGTATGGATGCTTTCGACTGCCTGCCCCTTGCAGCCCTGATGAACCAGCAATTTCTCTGTGTTCACGGCGGACTATCGCCAGAAATACACAATTTAGATGACATTCGGAAGGTAAGCCTCTTATAGCTTTAAACAATTTAACAACCTAATATTAATTTTTGATGCGAACCAAGCACATTGTTGGCCAAGATGAAAACTGCTTTTGAATACCATGGGACAACCAGCTTTACCTTCAAATATTTTTTCCATGATATGTAGTGTAGTGAACTAATGACAATACATCTTTGAATTTGTTTACTTTTTCTACATCCATTAATAATATCTAAATGTTATCGCTCAGTTGGTACTATTTTAATCTAAATTATTACACTGAGGCGCATTAGCAATATGAAATATTAAGAAATGTTCACAAAGGGATGTATTTATGTACTAAACCGGCTGTATATTATTTCTGGCGTGTTGCTACATTGATAAATGTATCTACTCTGACATTGATCAATATAAATCTGATAAATTTTAGAAGTTTACAAACATTTTCATCAGTTCAAGTAGACTATATTCAGTTCACTAATCAATGTATGTATATGGTATTGGTACCATAAAAACTTAATGTATACATGATAAAATGAAAAAATATTTTCTCTCATGACTTGTTACATATTGCAGTTAGACAGATTTAAGGAACCACCTGCGTTTGGCCCCATGTGTGATCTTCTTTGGTCAGATCCTCTTGAGGATTTTGGCAACGAAAATAATGCGGAACACTTCTCAAACAACACCGTAAGAGGCTGCTCATATTTTTACAGGTGAGTTAATTTCCATGATGGAATATATCATGATTATATAATGAAGCGTGTGCATAATTAACAAATTTGTTGTAATTTTTCATTTTCTTTTACAGCTATGCTGCCTGTTGCGATTTCCTACAAAATAATAATTTATTATCAATAATTAGGGCGCACGAAGCACAAGATGCCGGGCAAGTATTGCTTATATTTAAATTCTTATTGTTTTAAAGCTCTGATGCAAGTACTCAGAATTATAATTAAGCAATTAAAAGTACGCGGTAGAGTTAAGTAGAGTAAAATTAAAACTGCTTGTTAACATCATATTTGTTTAGGTGAATTAATAAATAGCAAGGACATAGCTAAAGTTTTAAATATTTTCTTGTTAACATTGCATCTTGTTAACAATTTGAATAATTGCAGTACGTATTTGCTCATAATTATCCAAAGCACACTTGAACTATGGCAATATCGAATACACTATCAACATTTTATATTTTTTCTAAGGGCGTTTTTATTATAAGATTATATTATATTGGTAATAAACCAAGGTATTACATAAAATGTTATGAAAGTTATGAACTTCAGTGATATCATATATAACAGGTCTGCTTCTTGCTTCTAGATATCGAATGTACAGGAAAAGTCAAACCACTGGTTTCCCTTCACTTATAACAATATTCTCCGCACCAAACTATTTGGATGTCTACAATAACAAGGTAAACTATACTCATTTCCTCATTGGTTTGGATGCTGATACATTTCGTGTTGCAGGCAGCCGTTCTGAAATACGAGAACAACGTGATGAATATTCGCCAGTTTAACTGTTCGCCGCATCCGTACTGGTTGCCAAACTTTATGGATGTCTTCACATGGTCGTTGCCTTTCGTCGGCGAGAAGGTGACCGAGATGCTTGTCAACGTACTCAACATCTGCCCAGACGAGGAGCTCGCGTCTGAAGGTGATGATGAAGGTATGTATGGAGTTTATTCATTCTCATTACAATAAATAATCTTCAACATAGGTGCCAAATTAAGATACGATAAAGTTACAATAGTAAGAAGACAGTCTACTATTGGCTGGCGGCTTTTCAATATCAATTAATATATGAAAGATATTTATTGGAATGTCAGTATTTTATATCACAATAATACTTTGTGAGACCTTTAGTTTTCAAATGAAACGTATCGAGGGACATATAAGATTAATGATTACATACATAATTATTGTTTTTACTACGATTGGCTTTCGTAATATTTCAATGTTTTCTTTTCCATTGCGACTCGTGGAACGAATCTGTGCTCAAACAGATGGTAAGGTTCAGTTTTACATTGTTACATTAGTGACCACAAATTAATTACATGTCCATACAAAATGCATAGATTATGATTAAGTTGATTTGACAGTTTGGTTTCCAATCAGTACGTATTACTACGTTCGATTTATTTCTTTATTTGTGAGATTAAAAGCTTCGAACGTTGAATTGTAGTATGAAAAACTTAGTGATGCCTGAATTTGATTAGTATCTTGGGTTGAATTATGTTGACATTGAACTATCATTTGAACATGCCCAAAATTAGTTTCGTCAACTGTTTTCTCAAGGAATAATATTTATAATTTTGTATTATACTTTTTGATACGTATTTGTATATGTGTCCCACTAAAAGTCACTTTCGAAACTAATTGTCTTTATTTGGAGGGTAGTCATAAATGAATTTGTTTTGTAATTTTTGGTTTGTATTGGTACCCTTTATATTTTTGTGTATTAGCATTGGTACCACACATTTCTAGCTTTCTTTCATTTGCACATAACTTCCAATGAAAGGCACTTTGTACTTTAAAGCAATCAATTGATTGATGCCAATATTGTCTTGTATTGGTATAGAGAAGATGCAAACTGAAACCAGCACTGATATTTTGGGATTGGGATTTTTGAATTTCTCATTTTGGGCATCGTATTCCGTTTAGCGTGTGCGATAAATCGAGCACGTTCGAACTTTATTTATTCGAAAGCATAGAAATTTATATATCATTTTGCACACATATTCGCTTTATATTTTTCTTCTTTATATTCTGACACTTCTATTTTTCACTATTTTATCTATATTCGGCTTGGATTCGCGCCCCTACACAGCGAAACAGGCAAATATTGTTATTAAAAAACCTGGTAAGTTGATCACAGATTCCAAACATCTGCAGCTTGACAAACAGAGGGAGTTTTTTCAATTAATAATAACACTGCATTAATGATTCTTTCGTTATTATTCTATATCAGAATTTAGTCATTTTTCAAGTCAAGTTTGTTCCATGTATCATCAGTTCAATCAAAATTTCTCATAACAACTAGTGAAAAATAAAATGTACTGCAATCAGAATATGTTTATTGAATAGATTTCAAAGAATAAGAATTAAGTTATTTTCTTTGAAATACATTTTTCATTGAAATCAATCAGAGTTCGCATAAAAAGTTGCGCTTTCCTAAAATTAATCCACTTATTTGTGTTACTTTCTTTATACTACTACTAATCTACAATTAATTTTTTGCCTTTGGGACGTTACTCTGCGAAAACTATGAAAATATCTTAGCGTTTAGAAAATGATTTCAGTTTTTTTCTGCGTTTCCAATTATGGCTACCGATACTTGCTGTTCGTATCGTAGTCTTTATCTATTCATTACCTTTTGGCATGCCTTTGATGCATTCTTTGCTCTTGAGTATATCCTATGTATCAGTCGAAATTTTTAATAATGTATGCGTTTTTATCATGTAGATTGTTGTATACTGAATGCTCGTACAGTAGAGAGTAGGATTTTTTTCTATTTTTTTTTTATCAACAACACTATTAGTCTTCATTATTTGACTTCATATGCATTTTATTTATTTTATTTGTTAAATAGACTTTGTCGTTTCCGTTGAATAATTGAGTTTTTTCAAATTGAAATTAACCGATTTTTTTTTTTTTTTGGGGTTTGTTGTTGAACTTGCTTTCTTTTGCAATTATTTATTTGTGATTATTTTGTATAATGTATGTCTTATGTTGAGATATTTTTGGATTGGCTGACATTTTTAATTAATTGGTTTAGTGAATTTTTTTAACACAATTTTAACAATTTGTTGATTTAATATTTTTTAAAGAAATAAATGTATTCTTTTGTAATGTAGTGAAGTTACATAATTTATATTAATTTGGGCACACCGAGGAACAACTCCTTTGTGTGGTCAATATATAAATTTAAAAATTCATCAATGTAGTTACCATTTTCTTCATAGCATTAGTATTTTAATGAAACCAGTTTGCATAATTTTCGATAAATTGTGAAGTAATCTCAACCACTGGTTTTTTAGAATATTAGAAATTTTCATTCAATTTATGCAGATTATATAAATAATTATGAATTATTGTTGATTCATATAATGGTTCTGGGGGTTATAATATAATTTTCTATATGCACATGGTTTGTTTTGTTTTTTGTTTCTATAACTTCTGCCGTTCGCTACATTTTGCGCCACTGCAACCCAATTATGCTGTTGACCATCTGTTTCGACATACACGTTTTACCACCTACTACTACCACCATCGGCAAATATGATTTGATACCAATTTCACGGCTGTCGACATTAAAACCTTCGGTAAGTTGGTAGCATTTATTACACAAGCGATTCATGCAATCGACCATCAATTATCGGAAGTAAAAGATTTCTATCCCAGAAATTATTAATTAATGGTTATTTGCTTGAATTGCTACCAATAGTAGGTTTCTGAGTAACTGTAGAAATGTCCAGTAGTCCAGTAGTTGTCCTTAAATCTTTTTCTGCTAGCTATCCTTTTGAGCATTCAAAGTTAATTCGCATCATCTCCATTCAATTGACTGTTTTGATCTCGCATGCACATCATCTCAGTAATCATCTCGCCTTAAATGCTTGCACTTGTTTTTGGTCGGCTGTACCACGTTGATTTATAGTTAGTTATGACTATAAATCAATTGAGACAAAAAACGAAGCATAAAATTCCAGGTAACATTCTTTGGTTCATACGAAGTTGATTATCCTTGGAAGGGCTGGAATCAAATTTATACTTTGTCTTCATTACAACTCATCTCCAGTCTCATCACTTCCCATTCTTGGCAAATATAGATTTAGTGGTGCCTATAACAGTGTCGTAAATATGTTTACCAATATAGATTTAAAATATTCGTAAACAATTACGATTGTTGCAGCATGGTCTAAGTAATATCAATATTAGAAGCTCATGCTAATATGCATATTGGGTATTGGGTATGTTTCAGGTACTGCAGCAAATCTGCGAAAAGAAGTTATTCGCAACAAGATTAGAGCTATTGGAAAGATGGCGCGAGTATTCTCCGTGTTGAGGTGTGTATTTAGTTTAATGCAGTTCCTACACCGCCGATATAAACGCTTGTTGTTTCAGAGAGGAAAGTGAATCTGTACTTCAGCTGAAAGGTCTCACACCGACCGGCGCTTTGCCCCTGGGCGCACTATCAGGCGGTAAAACTAGTCTCAAGAATGGTAAGCCCTACGAGTAGCAGTGATGCTGTGAACTGATGTGCGTTTGTCTGTTTTCTGCGTAAAGCTTTACAAGGTTTCTCACCGAATCATAAGATCACAAGTTTTGCGGAGGCGAAAGGCTTGGACGCTATTAACGAGCGTATGCCACCGAGGAAGGACGCACCGCTGTCTCCTGCTGACGAAGCGCCACAGGACCATAATCACACCCAGTCTAATGCGCACTCGTGAGCTATGCTAAATTAGACAGCAGCATCGCATTGTCGTCCACAATTGGGCAACCATCTCTGCAATTGTAAGTTTGATGCAAGAAAGTTAATTGCTAGTAGCAGCACGATGAATACATATACTTTGTTAGTTGCTTCATGTTTATTCTTCGTTAACTAATTAATTTTTTAATTTCACAGCGTAAATTGTTGAGTGTGCTGCTCGATGCGGTCGTCTGTTCACCAAAAACCACTCCCTCTACTCTACATGTTATTAATATACTTAATACAAAAATGAAAGGAAAAATACAAAAACAATTCATCTTAAAATAATAATTAGGCTTCTAGACGACGTTTAATTAATTAACATTATACATAAAGAAACCTCTGAACGCAAAACAAAAGCAAACTCTGCGCATAAATTGCAAAAATTAACAGCGGGGACGGCAGGCTCGTCACACAAGCAACAAATACTTTATTTATAACTTTGTGTCAAGACTGTCTAAACAGCATATAGCTGCAAAGATAGAACACGCATGCTTACTTTTACATGCGGATTATTCTACCGATGTTGTTCGACCACAAAGCAAAAACATCTTTCTTCAAGTAGCTGGACTGCTTTCTTTCCTTCCCGATGATAATATATACATATTAAATATAAATTGCAAACAAAAACAAAACTTTCAAGTGTGTACTATATTATTATACTTATTATTAATAATAATTAAAATATATCGAACTTAATGAAATATCTTCTTCGGTGAATATCCCACGACTGACAATCAACCAATATTAACAACCACGTGACAATTCTTCCCACCTGCACCCGGGGGTGGGTGCGCGTAATTGTTCTTTCTTAATGCGTTTTAATGTTGATGGCGGGGCGAATTACGGCATGCCAATTGCAAATCTACGGCGCGGAGCGCGGATCTTTATTGCCTGATTGTGCAGTCGTAGGGATGATTGTTCGTAACACAGAACTTCTTTATTAAACATATTTACCGTTATTAATTGCTAAGGAAAAGAAAACATTAAGAAGACGGTTACAATGCACGAGTGATAAAAAAGCGTGCCATACCACTTAATCTATTATGCATAATATACATAAACTCGATTCAAACTGGGGGGCGGAGTACGTCACATTCATTGTTATTGAAAATCATCCACATCGTTCGGAACATATATGCATGATATCATCATCCTATCTTATACACACTTATACACATTTTCTCTTTCCATCATGCGCCGCCCTATTTCATCCGTATATCATCTTATTGCGTCAGGCAACACTTAATTATATATAATATACATATACAAATAAATATTTAAACAAACAAACATTTGCTGAAAATCTATATATGCATTATTTATAATAATGCTACAATTCGAGTGAAAAAGCTAAGAAAAGCCATGCGAATTACCACTTTTTTGTCTGTGTGTGTGTTACAAATAATTTTACTATACATTACATTTATATAAGTAAAACACTTATAATATGAAATAAGATGATATGAACTTATTAATAACATTATCTAATTAATAATGGGCAGTGAATTGCGAAAAAGTACAGTGGATTTAAGGAATAAGGAGGCACTTTTAAGGAAATGAGTATTGGGAATAATATATAACTATGATGTCAGGATGTCGATGCAAACAAACGAATAGCAAATGCGTACATATTCCACAAATTCTTTTTCACTTTCGACTCTCTCCTCTCGTTGCCTAGCTATTTATTATTCGAGTCCTCGAATCGAAGTGGAGACAAAAACCAAAAGCTTTATCAGAAAAGTACATGCGCCCAACTATGCGCAACATAAGGAAATCGAGTCTCTCCCTGTTTAACTATATCATATACTTAATTCATTAAGCGTTATCTATTCATATATTAAATATAATAATTACGATACCTTAAATAACACATCTTTGTTACTACGTGCTGTACTTATATTTTTTCATTGTACAAAATGCGAATTAAGCAGAAACCGGTAGTTAAAGATTTAATGATGACAAAATGAAATTACGATAAATCGTTGATGATTGAATTGTGTTATGTACATTTTTAAATGGTTATTTGTTTATTTATATATAATACTGTTTTGTTCTCATATATTTATATATTATACTCAAAATATCAATTCTTCGATTTACGCTGATTCTTACTATTTAACTTACTCTATTCTACTCAGTGTGTACAATTATGTCGATTTTATTGGAAATAAAATGTTGATTTCAATGTTTGTTTGTAGTTGTGACGACTGACATTGGATGTTACATGTCTCTTGGACTCTTCTTGGACATTGGTTTTGATTCTATTTTATTATGCTTGTTGCTTTTTTTCAGTCCACTTAAGGCATTGTGTTTGAATTCTATTTTTCTCTTTTATGATGGAATTGATATTTTGAGTAAACAACTAGAAGTTGGAAGCACTAAATAAAATGTGTGAAGGTGTTATTTTTGCTCATTGTTTTTTGCCATGTGCTAGTATTCTCTTACGAATTGTTTCTCGATTCTAAGCAAAATCGTCTAATCGGACTGGAATAAATCAAATAAATATGCAAAACATACGAAGTATATCCTAATATATTATCAAACCGTATAGTACTCCCTTAGAAGAAAGTAATCAAATAAGGGCTATACATATTATAAACCGGATTAATTGAGAATTTACATGTTATTATTACATATTAAATGATTCTTTTTTCTTCTGGACGATTGGATTGGCTTGATTGATACAACTGGCAAGAAAATAAATCGCACAATTTCATAGTCTTAAATATTTACACCAACGATAAAAGTAACTGTACATTGGTTAATTTATGAACCAAGCCAAACAATTGCGAGATTCTGGATGCTTGAATTTTGACAATATGGGCGACTTTAATTTCAATTATTTCTGACGCTTGTTTATGCATAATATCCGCAAGCTAAAGATAAGAATCATTTCGCTAAAGTTACAAATCAATTATAATTATCAATGGAGATATATATGTATATTTATACTTAATACTAAAATGTCACATCTAAATGAAGATTTCAGTCAAATTTCGCGTTTTTCAATGCCATATCTAACTTTAAATGTATACATGTTAATACGGGTCAAAGACTCTTCGTTGCTTTGTTAACTTTTTCTGTATATTGTTTGATGTATATTGGTTACATATACATTTCTATTTAGTTTGTCTATTGACTGTGGTATATCAAAGCAATATAACAATGAGAAATGTCTAAATGCACCATTGCTGAATTATGCACTAATGTGAATGTGTGTGTAGTGCTAAGAACAATCTTTAGACGTAGTTTTCTGCTCAGTTGCAATGTTTAGGCGTGTGTAATGTTCTACCGGTTGAAAGTTAATAAGGAACGTGTAGTCTTTGACTTCGATTTCTTCGAAATCTACGCAATGACGGGGCGTTAATCAATTCAGTCATTGATTCATTCAACCCAAAAAGTTTTAAACAATGATTCGTACTTTGTACTTCTGTAAGTAACTAAGACATATTCTAACATACTATAAAACGGGCAAGCAATAACCTTCTTAGCTTTTTACAAATTAACTAATAACAAAATCTACGACTGAACATTCAGAAATATTTACAAACTTAAACACACATTACCTGCTTTTTCATCTTGTGACTTCATAAACGTCTTATATCTACGTATATTTTGCACGTTTTCTGTTGGTGGAACTTATGGGAAGCTCCGAATATGAATGCCACTCTATTGCATAAAAAGCGCTGTGGAAAAGGAAGTCTTCAGCACTTACAAGTTGTAAATGTCCATATTAAATGTTAAGATCTGTGAGGACCTATAAAAGAAATTGTACATGGGCTGTTACTGCTGTCGAAACTTTCTTACAAGTAAAGCATCTCTTTATGTCTCAAACGCATGTCTCCAAGAGAAACACGTTTGGAAAACCTAATACATTGTATAAATACTAATGATTGCTGATAACATGTAAATTACTGAAATATGGAAAATCAGTTCTGACAATTCTCCTCAGATGGCTTTCAATGTAATTGCTGATAAAAAAAAACGATGAACTGACTCAACTTACATGAAGTTAACTCAATTGCCACTGAGATTTGTTCTCAAATCTGATTCTTATGCATAGAAAGGTGATGTGGAGAAGGATACAATGTCATCATAAACATTGCAATGAGCAAAGGGAAAAGCAACAAAAATAACTATCTGTATGCCTTCATACTTCTTAACTTATTATAATTAATATATACATTTAAAATATGATAATGCACTGAAGTATTGGGATGTTAGACTTTTAATACTTTAGTACTATCACATCGTGTGCACTGTGTTCGCAGTGACCGTTTGAATATACAAATAAAATCTATGTACTGGTTTTATCACAAAAGCGACTGTGCCATCCGTACAATTTCAATTCTTGCAAGTACGATATGCTAATGTATTTGCGAAACATGTGCTTGGAATGTTTTGCTGATTGTGTAATATCCAAGTTTAAATACCCATCAGTTTTTGCTTTGCAAATCGATTAATCAAACACATGAAAACACAGTCAACAAGTGTAAAAGGTATTTAGTTACTTCTTCATATAGTACCCGCGACAAGAGTATATTATCTGTTTATACAGTTACAGTACAACATAGAGTAGCTGAATGTTTTTAAAATGAAAATGACTTAATGCAAATGCAAACAAAATGCATTGATATGAATGATATCAATCGAAATGTGCAATTTACCGAAATGATGGAAGTTATGAATGTGAATAGACAAAAATGCGAACATAGGAAATTTCTTTAAAGAATGAACAAGTTCTGCATATTTAAATTTGGCAGTTGCTTATCTGTGATCGCCTTGTGTTTCAGTTTTTCGCATAAGATTATTATGATAACGTGTTTTAAACTTGACTCCTTATATAATATGATTAGGAAACTCTATTACTCTATCAGGCATTATATATAATATAAATACTAATACGATGATATATAAAAACAGCTTATTTTCAATTATTTTCTTGTCATCTTTGCCACTTTTGCATATTCCAATTTTATTGAAATTTGAATTCAAATTTTAGGTTTTACGTAAAATTATTTACTTATAATTTTAAAACTACTCTTTGTATAATCAATAAAAATCTCATTTTATGGGCATTCCTCTACAGAGGTTCCTTCACCAGTTTTTATACTGCAAATTATTCCCAAAAGTATTTAATATACCTATTCTAGATCACATTAGCTTGTTAACAGTAATGACAAATTGAAAAATGTTCTCCGGTAGTTTTCGAAAATGTTCGGTTGATATGTCATTTCACGAATGAACCCTTTTGAAGAATTGAATATAACAATGTTCTTCACCCATTGTAATATTGTAATGTGGTTGTAATATAGTTTAGGTAGTTGATTGTGAAAGGTAAGTATCAATAATTTTTAAAATAAAATTTATATGTACGTGTTATAATTGGTGGGGTTGGGTCTATTGCAAACCATTATGATGGTTTACTTCAAATTTATAGATTAATTATTTTAAAGTACTTATTGTCTAAGCATAATTGTTGAGTGGAAAGTAGTGAGCACTAATAAAGTGTGCAAACACTGATTTGGTTCTAACGTCAAACGATAATTTTATATCTTTTCAGAATCCTGTCGCAGTAACATAGTTAATAACTATGGTAGTGGATACAATAGTGGGAGGTCAAGTACGATGTCGTAATCCGACATGAGTAACAGTACGCTGCATGACAAATTTAATTTTTATTTGAATCAAAAACAAATATAACTAAAGTTAGACTGTAGTATCCTGTAAACCGGTTGTCATGTTGTAACATTGAAAAATTCAATAGAGAAATCCTTCATTTGAAATTAACTATTTTTACAACTTTAGGGGCAAAATCAGGAGTGCATTGAGTTTTTTTTTTGAATTTATAAGAAAATATTGTATTCTATTTGTTACTTATGGATCAAAACAAAAAACAAAAAAAACACAGTCAATCATTTTTTGATTTTTGAAGTTGAAAAGTTGAGTTCTTTACTTATCATATGAAACAAATGGATAGTTTGAGTTGATCCTTTTATTAACGACAGTTTATGTATTATCTGCACCAACGCCGCCCAAAGTCCTCCGGGGCATTTGCCATATCCGCTTCAATTTGCTGACAAAAATAGGATTTAGACCCACTATTTTTAAACGCAGTCTGTCACGGTAAACTACCAAGCTACTAACAACAACAGCAAGACCAACAACAAGCTGTAAGAATAAATAAAAGCAATTTGTTATTAACAAATATAGATATATTCGTCGCTTTTCTCAGTTAAAAGTTTATGCATAATGTCCATTTTCATTTTTAACAATAATCATTTAACTATTAAATATACTATAATAATTCATGTTATTTACCTACTACAATCCAACAATTAAGAGTACTAAAATATAAACTGACGATTCAATCGAAGCGTTTTTAAACTCAAAGTAACAACTACAAAATAATCCCACATACCAACAATTTTTGTTTTGCATTTTTGTTTTGATTCTGCAATAAAGCGCGTGACTACATTATATAATAGAATTAACATACAATGGATGAAAAGCCGATAAATCGGACAGTTTATAATATTCCGTCATAAAATCAAATTGTAAAAATATATTATGTAAATCTTCTACAAATACCTAATGATATGATATCGTTTTTAATTTAATTAGAATACTAACGTTATACGTATTGTATGCATAGAAAAATATTATGAAATGTTTTCCTGTATTATCGTTGTCAACATGAGTTGAACTGAATTTTGTTCCGAATTGTTTTTTTAACGCTTTAAATGTAAACATGTTAATCTCTATCCCACCCCACCTGGAAATGTGTTTGTTTAGCTAACTAGTAGCTTGTAATAATGAACGTACGGGTGGTCGTGAAAAATTTTGGTCACTTGAATAATGTTTCTTTGAGCATCACGAACGTGGGTTAGTTGTTGTACGTGCTTGCATCAACTTTGTAACAACGGTGAGTGTATAAGTTATAGTAGAAAATTTTTCTTATCGGCGATTATCCTAGTCAAGTGAAATTTAGTTTGGTTAGTTATCATTTTGTTTGCGTGATTTCGCTGTTCCTGTTAAAGTTTTTGTTATAAATTGGTGTTTTGTTGGCGTCGAATAGCAACGCGTTTATTCGTCTAAAATGCAGGTCCTGACGATAGCTTCAGTCACAGAGTATGGATCACAGTTGGATGACGGTCTTCTGTCTTCCAGATAACCCTTCTTTTCTTCCGCAACGTCGCGTGGAATACGAATGCTGGCACCACGATTAGCAACGCCTGAAAATGTAAAATAACTTTCAGAGTTCTGTCTACCTTATAAAATTTGTAGGAAATATTCATGCCCAAATAAAGATGTATTTTGTTTCAGCACCGTTATATTGTAATGAAAAGAAAATCCTACTGACCTGCACTAAAATCATGGATGGACGACGTTTCGTGTTTTCCAGTAAGACGACGCTCGTTGTCTTTTCCCTGTTTGGGATCATACGCTTGGATATGTCGCAAATGATGGCGGCTCAATTTGTCAATGGCCTTCTCAATTTCACTGCAATTGAGTTATATTATTGCAATTGACAATTTATACCGAACTATTCAACTGGTTGCAATTTAAATTAAGCGCAATTATGTTGCTTCCGCATTAAAATACTGTCGCCGCGTTTTATAATGCGGAAGTCATTCCGCAACTAAATTTGGATAATTTTTCATTGCTTACATAATGCCATTCTCTTCACGCATGGCTTTTGTGGAGAAGTTAGTATGAGCACCAGCGCCGTTCCAGTCTCCTGGCATGGGTTTGGGGTCCAAAGTGGCTACAACTCCGAACTCTTCAGCAACGCGGTGCAATAAAAAGCGAGACACCCATAGTTGATCACCCATGTCAATTCCAGTGCAAGGTCCAACTTGATATTCCCACTGGAAGAAACAAACAGTGTTAATATTGATTAAAACATCCCTTTACGTCTAGACCTACCTGAGATGGCATCACTTCAGCATTGGAACCCGAAATGTTGATACCAGCATACAAACACGCTCTGTAGTGAGCTTCGACAATGTCCCGTGCGTAGACCTTATTAGCACCCACTCCGCAGTAGTACGGACCCTGTGGGCCAGGAAAACCGTTCTTCGGCCAGCCAAAGGGTCGCAAATCCATATCCAAAAGGGTGTATTCCTGCTCAATTCCAAACCATGGAATAGAATCTTTGGCGGCATCCATAGCTTTTTTACACGTGTTCCTCTTATTTGTGTCTAGAAATTGAGCGAATAGATCAAGTCATTTACGGATAACAATCACCAGAAAATTTAAAAAGTGTTTAAAGTCAAATTGAGATTTTATGGACCCTAACTTTGTGGATGGCCTTTTACTTTAATTATATAATAAAACTCGCCAATGTCAAGATTAACGCTATTGATATTCGCAGTAAGTTTAAATTTACAATCGCGCGTTGACGTCCAACAGTCTAGCATTGCTGGAATTGCTGGCATATGAATGGAATTATTTGGCATCATAACTAATTCAATTCACTAGCGCAATAGCACTGCTTGCAATCTTGGCATAATGGTTCACTAATTTTATACTTATACCCTCCCACTTGCCTCGTTTATGGCACCGGCTAACCAATTATTCAATTCATAGATTGTGTTAGGCTTTTCTGAACTCACCGGTTGGTTTGCTGTTGTACTTGAATGTTTCACAGAGGACTAGTTTGTTGTTTCCACGTCTGAATGGATCGCGGTAAAGGGCAACTGGATGCAAATAAGTGTCGGAGTTGGACCCTTCGGCTTGATAGGTAGAACTACCATCGTAGTTCCAGATTGGGAGTTCTGCAAAAGGAACAGAATACATTATCCAACAAGTCTTAATCCACATAAAGTAAAATGTGTGAATTAACTCACAGCTAATACGAGAGATTTAAGCTAATTTGCTAGCTAAATGTCATGTCACAAAATTTCATGAAGAGTAAAAGCAAGTTTGCAAAGTGCTTCAACATTCCTTTATGGCGTTTATGGGATTTGTAAGAGTAATTCTTGTTATGACTGCGTCTGTTTTAAGTTGATTAAATGTCGTACACTTAACGAATAATTCCCTTTGTTTCAACCTGGATTGGCGTCATACTTGCCAACTGACAAGAATGAGTAAGCGACTAATCCAATAATTGTTACTTTGAGCAAGCACACCTATGCATAACTAGAAACGAATTGAGCAAATTTCGCAGAAACACGAACTTCTAATATACTGCGAGAAATTGCAGCACTTCAAAAGTTTCATTGTGTTGAGCGGAATATTCCGACGAAACCTTTCTGAAGGTATTTTTTTGAGTGCAAAATATTATTTTAAAGTTGTAAACAATTAATAAAGATATATGCTTCTCTTCTCAGAACTGATGGAGTCTTATTATTAGAAACTTGTCACTTACCCTCTGCTTTTTGTGGAACAAAGTCTAAAGTCCTGGTTTTTGCCCGAAGGTTCTCGCCGGTACCGTCGATCCAAATATACATGGCTTGACACTTGCCATCGGGCATCGGAAGATCCATAAATCGGCTGATAATAGATTTATTGAGGGCCGCGTTTGGCGACGACTCCAATACGTGATTAGGCATAACGCTCTGCAAAAAAGATTTACTGTCAAGTTGCCTAATTAATTCCACAAAGCAATAATTGTAACATGAATGCTGGAAACATAGTTTAAGCGAAATAAGTTAAATATGAACCAAAACTCAGGTTTAAATTAGATAGATACCATAGTTGCTGTTTGGGTGAGTTGCTCTTCTATGAAAAATAAGTTTTAATTCGACTGGTTGCCCGCAGGTCCACGATTAAACTGAACTCTCTGCGACACCGTGAATCCGGTCGCACGACGTTTGCCGCAACGAGCAAGTAGTAAGCTGATAAGACTTCCATCGCATACTTCAAATCACATTACACATTACCCATTATACACACAATATAATAATTCCAATGCCAATGTTACATACAAACCAGTTAATGAACAGCAGAACAATTAAAGCGAGACACCACCATGCAGATGGCAAATACAAGCCGATAGAATAACAGTCGGTTTTATTTCATAATCACAAGAATTTATGTTGAATGTGGATTCCAATATGTATTGACATGAGCCCTATTCATGGGTTGATAGGTTATTCATGCATTTTGCATGTCCAAATTTCAAAAATGTTTGCATGTAATTTCTAGAATTCTCTATCTAATCTAGTTTATAGAATCAGGACATTTGCTTAAAATTATTGCCTATTTTTGTTAATGCGACTATATACGTAACAGTATGATGACAGACGCATGAACGTAGGCTCTATAAGAAACAAGAGTAATTTGTCACAAACAGATA
>JAODGC010000004.1:1656976-1671768 GCA_027574925.1 Ecitoglossa quadriceps | reverse complement strand
GTATTCTAGATAGTTCATCTTTCTCCAATGTACTGAATTTTGAATTAATTATTGTGTGTTTATCGACGTTAATAGAATCTGCATTAATTTCTACAGTTTTTTCACGTAGGGAGGCAGTTGTTTGTTCTTCTTCTTCAATAACAATTTTCTTATGTTTAGATGTAGACTTTTTATTTAAAGAAACAAATGTAACTTTTGTGTCTTTCGTAATTTCACTTAATAGCATCTCCTCTTGTCGCTCAATGATGCATTTTAATTGATCAATAGACGATGATGGCATAATTGTAAATGTTTGTCCTTCTGGCGTAGGTGTCAAATCAGGTTTCAGTTCTTTCACATCAACGCGAATCATTTTAGAAGCTTCCAACACCTCGCTTAATGCTTGATCAATATCCATCTTCAGAATTGCTTCATCTGTTTCTAAAATATTTGTAGTTTCTTTCTCCTTATCTTGCTCATGATCAACCGCTGACCTTTCTTCAATACGCTCGCCTAACGCAACGCTTGACAATAACTTTGTTGTCTGCGTTAAAGCAGCTGAAATTGTCTTACTCGACATATTGTTCAGATTCAAGGAAGTAGGTTTGGTCACCTCAACATCGTTATCCGTGCCTTCCGTTGGTATCGCAGTAAACTCCTCTTCAAATTTATCCCAACCAGTTTTGGTGGAACTATGCGTATGTTCAGTTAGTGAAGTTTTTGCTTCTTTTATTTCTCTTATCATTGTTGATTCTGTGATTGATTTAGATTTTGCATTATATTCTTGAATTTTTCTTTCAGATTGTATAAATGTTTCAGTTACTCCTGATATATTTACACCTGAATGTATTGGTACGCATTCAGAATTCTTCATAACAACTTCTATGACTTCAGGTTCCCCGACCACATCTGCTTCATCCGCAACACACGGTACAATTTTCTTCACACAAGGAGCTTCTATGCATTCTTCAGGAGATTCCGGATCCATCCGCACTGGAGATTGGCGTTCATGTACATGTCGTTTTGATCGCCTAGGAACAGGTACATCCGCTACCACAGGTTCAGCGCTTTCATCGGCTGCAGTCTTTCCTTCTACTATAATATCCTCTAAATCTCCATGCATAATTTGTTGTTCCAGCTCCAACATTCTCACAGATAAATCCTCGTCTGTGAGCTCAACCTTAATAATGGCCTTATGATGGTCTCGATCAGGTAACGCCTGGTCACCATTAATCCTGATCTTTTTAATAGGTGTACTTTCAGAAGATTTGGAAATCAATTCTTCAAACATGCTTTTAGTTTCTTTAACGCTCTTAATTCCTTCTTCTTCAACATCGTCTGAAACTTTTGAAAATTCTTGTTTTCTTTCTATTTTTTTCATTTCCTTAACTGCCTTCTTCTTAATTGCTCTCTCACTAACTTCGCTAACATCTTCCGAAGACCTTGAGAAAACTTTCTGCAATTCAGCTATTTTAGGGCCAACCCGATGAGTTGGGGTTGAAAATCGAATATCTTTTCTACTCTCGGAAATAGTTGACTCATCTATTTCAAAATCGGTATCTCTAGCAGAGTATTTCTCCGAAACACTTTCAACCTTTTCAAGATGGTCATCCTCAATTTGTGCCAAAGTCTCAGTAGACCCTTTCATAACACCTTCTTCCTCCTTCATGCTAGATAATTCATCCTCAGAATCAATAAAATCTCGTTGGGCTTTCCGCAATGACTCCACCTGAGTAGTGGATTTATGGGCGTGCTCTTCAAAACTTCTAATCTTGGCCCTAACATCAGAAGACCCTCGTCTAATTATAACCATTTGCTCTGCACGCAAAATATCAATATCCTCAGGCTTAATTGGACTAATGGAAGCGTCTTTAGTGTCAATCAAATCTGTCGATGTCGCTGCTTCAGAAGTATCAATATTAGTAATTCCTACAGACGAACTTTCAGGGAAATCAATTGGACTAGTGCCAGTGTCAGTAAATTGAGGAGACTCTTCTTCGTTGAACGTTCCAAGCGGTGCAAAATCATCAGGTTGTATTGGACTCAAACCTGCATCAGTCAGCTCATGCTCCTCCTGTCCATCCACATTATCTGAGACAAATCCGGTCGTCTGCATTCCAGGTACAAAACCAGAAGGTGGTTGAACAAAACTAGTCATGGTGTCAGTTAGGCCTCTAGTGATGGAAATTCCAGTATCGCTGATATGATGCGATGCACTTCCGTCTGTCATAGGGGACTCCAAGTGTGAGTCAGTAACTTCAGAATCATACCTGTACACCTGCTTCGTTCCGCTAAAGTTAACAGTCTCCTCTCGCTTGCGTTGTGTGGTGTCGGTGATTGGGGTGCCAGAAACACTTACGGGTTGAATAATATAAGATTTCTTAGTGATAACATCCTCGGAAGATTTGGAATCTTTGGAATCGCTAGTTTCGGCAGTGGTCGTCATTCCAACATCAACTCTTTGAGAAGTCTCCGTACCGCTCGTATCCTTACGCGTAGTAGTCACAGAAATGTGGGATTTGGAGTGAATAGAAATTTCAACGTCCTTTGTACTATACAGTGTTAGTCGACTCTCAGCGGTGGCCGTAGTATCTTTTGTGTGCACTTCCTTACGGCCGATGACCAATTCCAACGTTGGATTAGCCTTAGGAATAGGAGAAATCTCATCACGTGAAATATGCTTCTTATCTAATGGCGAAGTGCCGCGCGTAGTAAAAGCTTGAACTTTTGGAGTTTCCTCTCTAACAGTGCTAAAAGAAATGTGTTTTTCTGGAGTTTTCTGAGTAGTAGAAGTAGTCCCAGATGCAGTAGTGCTCTGTGTTTCCTTATCCCTAATAGTAGACTCCGTTTTTACCGTAGTAGTAATCGTAGTATCAATCGTCTTTTCCTTTCCAGCTCCGCCATGTAGGCGTTCAACAGTCTTTGCTTCTTTCCTCTCCCAATCTTCAGGTTTCTTTGAATCTTTCGCCCCCTTTTCTTCCGGAGATCCAAACGCCCGAATCCTTAGTTCGCCCGGACGCACCGGGTCGTAATCGATGACCTTGTAAAGATCTCGTTCTACACGCACCATGCCCTTTAGATCACTATCACCAAATTTATTATCCTTTTGTTCGACAATTGCCGAAGAAAGAGATTCACTTTCGTCCGGCGCACCAGCCGCGTCAGCGTCCAGGTCCTCAGCGGAGGCCAAACGCTTACGCTGCCCAACAAACAGTCGCGCCTGGTCCTGATAATACTGCCGGATATCATCACAGGCAGTTATATCCTGCGTGGTGATATCGTCAAGACACGCGTCAGGCTCACGTTTGTGGTAACCGCCCAAGGGATATTCGGCACCCGGCGTCGGTGTCTCCAACATGCACGTGTCCTCACGGAAGCCGTCCGTGTCTAACGAATCGTCGTCGTCTTGCGGGGACGCGCTGGCTGTTGACGTAAGGAGATACAAAAAGGTGGTGAGGATTGCACGACTTTGCTCAGTGTATTGTTTGATTCAATTTAAACACCGGGATTAGCTAGTTGTGTGTAAATTATGTAAACCAGTCTATCATGAAGTATTTATGTTTCACATTTGGCAAATTTACATCCACGTAGAGTACCAGAAAATAAATCATAGTGAGGGCAACAAATTCAGACCCACACTCGCACTCAGCACGCGCACTCATCTGAACAATTGACAAGAATAAACAAAAAGTGTATGAATAATAAACGGGTCGCATGATGAGGGGGGATGTACTTTCAGTGAATGGCGATTTGGGAAGAGCGTCAACGTGGGGAGGGCCAAGGGATGTCCACAGCCAAGTATAATAAAAATGTTTCAAAGCAAGACATTCTGTCAAAAGCGTTGAGGTGATTTGTACTTCGACCAGGAGAAATTCCTCTCTCTGCTCTTTATCATGACTAAACTAAGACTATAATACTTGATAGGCAAATGAAATCGTAAATTGAGCGTATTGAGAAAGCGGAAAACAAAACACGCAGCGTCCCGCGAACCCACTTTCCTACACCTCCTCTAAAAAATCAATACAGGGCGCGTCGTATTGCAGTATTGCATATTTGCACAATTTACATATTACGAGTATCAAAATTAAAACCCTTACTGACCTTAGTTGAATGTTGACTCAAGCATTGACCCCCGTCTGAAAATTCCCAGCCCACAATCGCGACAACACAACGACGAAACGCCATTTTCAAACCGTCCGTCGTTTCATACACAACAACACATCAAACACACGCACAACTAAAGATGATTGTGGGCTGGACATCTTCATGCACATACAAGAATTATTCAAGATAGAAACAAAACCCTACTTGAAATGGAGTTTGCATTACGGTCCACCAAGCTTCCCTCATGTGGTTTGAACAAAATTTATTTTATGAATCCTCTCGATACAATAAAACGAATCCCCTCCTGTCCTGGCTGGTTGTCGTTAATTAGCACAAGTAGTCGGAAAGATAGAAAGAGTTGAGAATAGGCAACAGCTAAGAGTACGTTAAACCAAATTGGATTGAGTTTCAGTGTACCATGAGACGTATTATGTTATTGTAATGCACAATGAGAAGAAAAACGATGACAAAACAAGTGTGATTGATGAAGTATGATACATCGCAAATAGTCAAACGATTGGAACTCTGCGATCTTTACCAAGTCTGTAATTAATATTAATAAAGAGATCATTCTATCTCCAGAGTTACATCCGTTACAACTTACGATAAAAATTATTACACAAGATAAGTTTCACACACATCCACAAACACAACGTTAGTCAGTTTTAGTAGGCATTAGTAATTTAAGTAGGTACGCATTATACATTTCCTTAAAGCCGGAAAACAAATGAAGCCATGCCCTCAAATACATAAGAAGCGTTTTAAGGTCGCAACCGTCTTAGAACCGATTCCGCACTTGTACCCATTACCGGACACTTTACAATATGTACAATCATACAAAACACAAAAGAATATGACGGTGCATTAAATACGAAATCAAAGTGATACATCAAAGCTAGTGGTCTTTAGAGCGTACAACAAGAAGCAATGCAAATAGCGAAATGTCGTCACTAAACTTCTAATTCCAATCAAATCTAGTAAACAGTAGAATCAAGGAGCGAAATAATTCGTAAATAATTAACACTCGTGGCTTCTGGGGAAGGCGATTTATTTAATCAAACTAAGAAAATCGCTCCCTCATGAAAATGATTTATTTTCTGATTTATCAAAATTACGCTTCAAATCAAAGTCAATCCGATTAGTAATTACTGTAACAACTCACAAACAGTTCAAATTACTTCAATACTCTGTTACTGCTTTGTCAATCAAATCCTTAGTTGGAGTAATGTATAACAGTTCTACGTTGCATTTAAATAACTGATCAGATTTTATGCATAGTCATCGTTGAGTTATGTCAAATCTTCAAACGCATAAGCATATCGCATCAAAGCAATTAGTAATAATACATCGAAAAAGTTAGTGTTCTATGTGTTGGTCATTGTTGTTTAGTTTGGGGTAAATGTGATTTGTCTGTCAGAGGTAGAGAGTGTGGTGTCAACATAAAAGAAAAGTCATCAGGGAGCACAAAAACACCGACTAGCGTGTCGATCCAAGGAGCATAAACAAAAGGGTGGTCGATCCACAAACTGGGTGGTTACCTGGGATATTACGTTCAACTTATGTATTCTTAATTCTACCAAAAATTGTAACTAAAGAAACTTCTTGTACCGTTGCAAACCCCATTTTAATGTGGTATATCAATTTTAGGTACATGGCAATCGATAGATATACAAGAAATCACTCACCGTATTCACGTAAAACAATCAAACGACACCACTCGCGACGCAACTCCACGGCAACTATTTTGCCTCAGGTACGCGAGGAAAGGATAGACATGGTCATAATGACATTAGAAGCCCGGTAAGTGCTTATGGTCCCAATCCAATTATAACTTGGAATTAGTTATATTCAATGCATTGGTTGTTGGTAATGAAATGTTTTATAATTCAATTTAGATCTTTACGACAAAACTGACCGTGTTCACTTGAGAAAATTACTCACTGTTCGCCACAAATCAATTGATATACCACATTGTACCAATATGAAAACATACTTTCGTCCCTTCCGGTGTATATATCAGGTCCCAAACATGACCTCCGTGGATAGGAAGAAACTATGTTCTCGATGGTTTAATCTACGAAAGCTTATAAGTGTTAGTAAATTGTAAATCCTACCTTGTAACGCTGCCATTTGTTCTCGTAGGATAAAGTCTGCTGGACTTGGTGGTGGCGTCTTGGAGAGTTTTGGTGATATAGGATCTGTAAAACCAACACTTATGTTTTTCTAGCCCCAGAAATATTATCAATATTAACAATTGGCTACCTTCTTTTTGTGATACAATCTTGGGTACTGATGTCTTCTGCTCCAAGCCGTGCGTCACTTCTTCCACGAGCACCGATTCCTTGGTATCCCTCATGTCTTTGCTATCTTTCTTATCTTTCCTCTCTGCATCCATCTTCTCTTTGTCGTCTTTGGTGTGCGTACTTTCCATCACCTGCATTGTGCGTGTTTCTGTCACAGTAGTCGTCGTAGTCGTTGTCGTGGTCTCAATATCAACACCCGCATCTGTGTCTGTCACAGAGGACTTTGTGGTTTTTACTTCCTCTGTAACAGCCGCTGGCTGCAATGCCTTTTGCTCCACTTCAGCAATCTTATCCTCTACCATGCTCTGTCGTTTGATAGAGCTGATTTCTTGTACAATCTCGACGCGTTGTGACGAAGCTGGAATGGTTCTATCTACGGACAACCTCTTCTCGATAATGTCACGTTTCTCTTTGACTGTTTTAGAAAAGTTTTCTTCTTCTGAAGAGTCCTCTACAACCTTTTCCTCAGCTGAGTACTTGTCATAAGTAGGGCGTTTCTTATCAGCCCTCACTGCAATAGACTCAATACTTTCCGAATCCTTTAAAACATCATGATCCTCTAGATCACTCTTAATTCTGTATTTCACAACAGTCTCTTCGACGTTCAGGCACTGAGGTATTATATCCTCCCTTCCGATCTTCCGTAAGGCATCCTCGAGTACGTTACTTTGCGCACGATTGCTAGACTGTGATATCCACATTCGAAGCATAGACTGTGCTTGCTTAGCTACACTTTCGAGGTACTCTGATTTAATCACATTGATCTCAGAAGAGGTAAGACCTAGTTGACCTGCTAATGGTACCCAGTCATCGCCTAGCAGATTACTCATGTCTGCTAGTCGTGGGTCCGGTCGATGATATTCGTAACTGTCTTTAAGAAACTCATGCCGTTTGAGGTGTTCACCATCAGTGAGAGATATCGTATCAGCAACAATGTCATCAGGTAGCACAATATTTAGGATGCAAATTGGCTGTTGAGGCGGTTCCCCTTTAGCGACCTAGGAAAAACCAATACAAATCAAATGGGAACTCGTAAGAGCAAAGTTTGGCTACTTACTTTAGGTTCTCGCATAAACAAACTTCTACCAAGTGCCTCAGCATGTTGGTCCTTCACACGAACGGAGAATGGCAATCTATTCTCTCTGAATGCCCGGAATGCAAACTGCAACTGCTCCCCACTCTTGGTGATAGGCACTAGATTGCCAGCAAACTCAATGTATTGTGGTTTGCCTTCAAGAACTTCCACATCTCGCGATTTAGCAACTTCAGTGAAATGCTCCTGATGTTCCAAGGTCTTGTCTTCCTTATCATCCGTCATACAGAATACCCGTAGACGGGCTTCTAGAGGGTCTACTCGTTTAGCAAAGACAACAAACTTGGCCATGAATGGGACGTGAATGGCCTCCCTTTTAGAAGCAAAATGTTACAGAGGAAAATATAAACAAAGATGGATATAACCAACCTATATAGTTCGGTAGCCATTTTAGTAGCATCGCCCACATTCCGGCAGTCCATTAACCAAAACCTCGCAGAGACGGTGGTCGTGAAGGAGACGCAGTCGTTGACAAAAGTGAGCGGCGTGGAGCCGGTAACATCCTCCCATTGGGCTCGCGTCGTCCCACCTTCGAAGAGAAGCACATAATGCACATTTGTATCCACGCACCCATAGCACCCGCTGCTCCCAAGATATCTTACTTACGCGTAACATTCAGAAAACATGCATCTCAGCGTGTTCTCTAATAAAGTCTCAAAAAATTACCACTAGATAGATTTTCAAAGCTGTCCCAAAATATCTACTAACTTGGTAGGCTTATAAGAGAACACACTCAAGTTATTTATTGATGGGGTTAAAATCGTTGATTATACTTTCTTTGTCATTCGCAAACAACAGCCACAACAGCAACGTGACAACAAACAAACCAACAGAAATCAGAAACAAAGAAAGCGTCTCAATGAAGAACTAAACATGGCAGTAAGGTGAACGCAACTCATAGTGGTGTATAAATATTGAAAAGGTTGATAAGTTGGTAGAAAGAGAAAGAGACATTCCAGTGAATAGCAAAACAGTCGAAAGCGCTTTGTTCGTTATTTATAACAGGAGCCAGAATGGCGATAACAGCAATAGCAAACATAGTTGGAAGCGTTTATTTCATTTATAATTTTTGTCTCGTATCGATATTTTTAGAATTTATTTATTGCTAATATACATTGATACGTGTGGTTTCAGAAAAGACCAGTCGCGGGGCAACTAACTTCCGATTTATGATACATAGAGAAGACACGGATAAAAATCGGTTAAGAGTTGGTAACAATTTGGGGAAAAGAGAAAACAATTTTCGAAACGTACGACTGATCTAACCAATGTTGATTGTGTTCGAGAATGCATCGAAAATCAGTGAAATCATAGTCAAAATCGTCAACGAAATAAAGGCAGCAGGTTCTAAATGTGATTAGTAATTATAGTAATTATTGCGATAATTGTGTTTTGTGATTTAATTGTAATAGAAAAACTTTCCAATAGTTACGAAATAAATGTAACCTCAAAAAGAAAAAATCCAACCGAAGTATCCAACCAAATAAAAAATTCCCAAAATATCTTCAACTTTAAATAAATCTAAAATCAGGAAAGACAGAAACAATTCCCGAAAAATAATTGTAAATCAATGTTCGATGAAGAGATAATACATAATAATGAATAGACTTAATGGTAAATATTCTCTGTCATAATAATAAGTTATAATATAGAAAGATGTATACATTCTAATAATAGAGGGGGCAGCCCACAATATGAGTTAGTTACCTTTGAGCGATCTTTTCCGAAACACCCCTGGATCGCGTGTGAAAATGATTAAGGAGCGCATTAGTTAATTACCATTAATTTGCTTTAATTATTCGCGAGAGTTGCATCATCATAATGTTATGATCAGCTAACAGAACATAGACTGAGATAAAAATTGAGAAATGATGAGAGGAACTTGATATTAATCGCATTTATCAATGATGATGACCCTCGAGTGGTCTTACTTAAAGCAGGCGGCTGGCAAACTTTCTTTACTCCGCTGTTATTCGTTAATAAATTACCTTATGTTCTGCGTTTTTCTTTTCTTACTAATGTACGTACTCGTTAATAAATGAATCATTCATGCTGGTTCATGTATCGATGAGTGTATGACGAGAAACTAAGAAGAATCGAAATGAAAATTCAGCTGATCACACACTTCAAAACAAGAAGATAATGTACGTAGGAACGAACGATTCTAATGCCATAAAAACGATCTTTATACAGACAATCCACAAACCAGTGAAATTATAACTGGACCAATGTCTAGATTGATTAACACCTACATCCTATTGGTATCATCTACTCGTTATTATGAGACTAAACTAAATCTGGAACTAAACTATAATCGAACACAACCAATCTAATCAAAAGTAGGATGGTAAATCAATTGGCAGTTAAACGAAAACACAATTACGGTTACCTATGTAAAGTATATATAGTTATATTAATTAATATGTATACGCATAATCTACGGATATTTGCTAAAAATGGTACTTGAAGCTTGCCAACCCCTCAACAAACAACTGAATACAAAGGCACAAACAACACCAAAAATATTTGTAGATCGTAGTAGTTGGTTACTGATGAAAAAAGGCTCAGTATCAAAACAAGTCGAATTAATGAACTTTGATGTGATAAGAAAAAATGTGACACACGCACAGAATATTTACCTTTCAAATGATATTATTCATTGATGTGGTTCAATGAATAGTCGGGTGCCAACTGAACTAATTAAGATAGAGGCGAGCTCAATCTTGAATGAACATTGATTCAGACTAGTAGTGTTAGTGATGTTGAGGCTGAGTGATTTCCTTCGCGCAATGAAATGCAAGCAAAATCTTATCAGCCTTTATTTCTCAGGAATTTTAATGTTTAGCAACCGACTATTAATTATTTGATATTAAATCTTATCTCAGAGTATAGTTCTTTATGAATACTATCATTTAAAAGGTAGAAAAAAATCAAGTAAAACAGAACAACTCACTTGTGTACCATTTAAACTAATTTCCAATAGAAACAATACAAATATTGACGAAAAAACTAAACACAAACCCACTCTATTGTTAAAAAAACACAAAAACTGTGCGCAATGTCACTGGGAAAAACTTTGAACCCAACGAAAAACACACAAATGTCCACAAACAATTATGTATAAGATAGAAATTTTGAATTTTTGATAAATCAATGTAAATAAATTCAAAAAGAAGAATGTTATCTTGACGTAAGATAAATTAACAACACTGGAAATCTATGTCTATCTATATTTTCTATCTCTAAGAGTACCAACTCACCGGTGATGGAGCATAGCAGTCGTAGAGTTGGTGTAGATCCTGAGTATTGGTTGATCATTCCTTGAGAATGCGCCCGCGGAGCAGGCATACTGAGCGTTATCGCCTTGTGGAATTTGCGCCGACGAGGTTCGACCGTCACCACTGGGGAAACAGCCACTCCGTGCCCCAAAAGCTTGGCAGTCAGCTCCGGGTCGATGGGTTGGGCCTGGCAAAAATGAAGGTTTTATAGGTGTTGCGGATGTTGATAAAGGGTTAAAGGCAATGGATGATGAGCATGAGTGGTTGGTTTAAGGAGGCGCAGCCATCGCGAATGAAAATTCGTAAACAAAAAAGACACAAAGCAAGGTTCGACAGCCAACAAAGTCACTTACAGAGTAAGTGAAGCTATAAAGCCAGGTGCAGCAAAACGAAAATCCAAATGCAAAGAATCGAAAACAAGTGATGATTAAGTCAAATCAAAGGCAAACCATCGTCAATTTAACAAAGAAGCCAAAAATTAACAAAAGCTCAAATAAGCGTCGTCTTACATTAACGCAACGTGTGATGTTTGAGCAGTAGCGCCCAATAAGAAACACCATGAAATAGTTAAACAACTTTAACGTATTACTTAAAAACGTCGAATGCGAACCATTGCTTTGTATGCTCACACAATTGTGTGTTTCTTTCCTCAAATTTTCATTTTCTTCGGCTGAGAAAAGGAAAACGACGTCGACGTTTTTAGCCCTAACAAAACACTCACAAAATGTGCGCAAAACGTCGACGTCTAAGTCATCGTGTTATAGTCAAAAGTTATTTAACTAGTTTTGAAGTTTTTTATTGGGCACTCAACATGTGAAAGTCGTAAAATTAGTATGCGGTTAGTTACATTGGACACTTATCGGTAAAACCCATGAGAATTGACGCAAACATGATGCTAACTATAGACTCCTTGTCAATAAACAATCTAAAAGCAACCCAGAAGCAAATTAATTAGAAGAAATTAAAATGAGTTAAATAATTAAAGTTTTTATTCCTCCTGGACTGCTCCTAGGTTTACTTAGAACTAAAGAAAAGTGGCCTGCAATTTGCTCTAGATGAGTGATGTTAGTTTTCTTAAACGTGCATCATAAAACTAGTGCATCCTTACATTTACAATCTTAATTAAACCATTATCAGAGTCAACTTATTGTAAGCACAATTAGTGGAACGATAATAATTAAATAAATACCATGTATAAGATAAAATCAATACACATTGTTAGATATGATGACTACTTAAGATCAACCGCAATTGAAGAGCCCTAGGATATTTTTGATCATGTAGTTGGCAGTTTTTCACTTTGATGCAAATCTGTCTTACGACTCATTTAGCAGTAACGAGCATATAATGCATTACTCAAATATTCACGACGCGCAGCAAAATGTACTCAGAGATATTAAACACAACGTCGTTCTTAAAAAATTGATAATTTTTTCAATATCTAAGTCATCTCTTTGATGCTTCAAAGAAAGCTTAAGTACTTGTATCCAAACCCTCAACAATATCTGTTATTGTCAAACTCTAAAACTGTTAAACGTCATGCACATATCTTAAGTCTAAAAATCTCTTTTTTCTATTTTTGATAAATTTGTACTCTGGCCCAGTAAAAATTGTTTTAAATGTAACGCTTCCTTAAGCTGCCTTAAGGTGAGGTTAGGCCGCAATAGCTATGAAAATATCTTATTCAAAAAAGAGACTCATGGTTAATTCGTTAAACTCGTATGGCGTCATAAGGCGTTATGCAAAACGTCATGCAAACAAAAGCAATTGCTGTGGCCCGGCCATCACCAACCGCCTCACCACACCAACGACCAGCGCTTCTTTTTGGGTATGTGATTGACGGTAATACGGCGCAGGCATTCAAAGGGCACGCCTTTGCGCGGCTTAAAGAGATTTACCTGCAGTCCAACTTTGATCTTTTTGGTGAGTGCTCCCTGCGGAAACACAGCCTGCACTTGCGGCACGACGGTGCTGGAGACCATGCCGCCATCGGGGCCAATAACATGAACCTCTTGACGAATACGGGAAACCACCGCAAAATATTGTGGGAAGTCGTGTGTCACAATACGAGTGATACGACCTGAAGCTGTATCTTCCATCTGACTAATATCTATACAAAACAAATAGATTTTAACACGCGATACTTTAATGTGGACCATGGGGGCCACAATAAAAACTTACCTTCCGCTTCAAAACTGTTCTGTAAGACATCATTAAGAATCTCCTCAGAGGATTCAACAGTATGCTCTCTCCAGGTTTCTCCATTATCGGAACGCAGAATGACTATTTCACGTTCCTTCCCACGAAGGGCAGCAAAATGTGGTACTTCAATAATTACAGGTCTAGAAATAAAAGCAATATTAATATATTCCATTTAAACTATATTTTTGATTGATTTAAGATATACCCCAGGAACTTAGCAGCAACGGGTCCCAATTCTAAGATCCTAGAGGCCAAAGCTTCGCCTTCCATCAATGGCGGAGGGTGCGGTGACCGTTGTGGTCTCACATACCGACAAGTGATCCTCGTCGGGCTACCAGCAGATCGCGGTGGTACTATTACCCTCACACCGCTGTGTCTACATCCTCTCATCGCGCCTCCACGAGCATCCACAAGAAAGGAAACAAGGAAGCTAGAAGAAGAATAATTAACTCCAATTCTAACTGCACTACCCACAACAAATAACCAACAATTAAATAGAAAACTAGCAACTTACTTCTTCCAATGTAACTTTCTACATGTGTTAAGATGCAGCGTTAGTTAAAATTAAGCAAATTGTTAAGTTACGGTTATAAAAAAAGTACTAATGGTACCAATAATACCACAAAACTTTAGTACGTACCCGATGTTAATGGGATGCCTTGCAATATCAACATTATCTGGTATATATTTTTTGGGCACGGCATAAGCCTGTTGATAGTAGTGTGGACTAATAGAATCCTCGATAGCTTGAGGTGGCAAAGTATTGCTGTCCATAATCTTATTGGAATCCATGCGTTCATCGCGTGTTACATCAATCGGTAGAGAATCATCTCCCAAAGATTTCATTTCATCAGCAGTGAGATAGCGATAGGCGTTGTCTCCTAACATAGTGTCTTCTCCTACAATGAAGGAAACAAAAACTCAATAAAATTGAGACAAATTCTGGCGTTTATAATTATAAATTTAAAGCCAATAAACTTCTTTCTACAACTATTCGGAGATGATTTAGAAGTTTATTACTTTTATTAGTTGACAATAAATAAGTGCAAGTGTTGCTAAAGTGACTATCATCTAGAAAAGCGTGTAGGTCATTGACCATGGACTAACTAGTAAAAACCAAAAGAGTGACATATAGTAAAATAGCGATGAGTTGAAATAAAAAGATGATTGTGTTGGCCACCTTATTGTATTGAGTATTAATATTACATCAAAGATGTTGATTGATTGTATTCTTGTTCAACTTGTTCTGTAACTAATGATAGGGTGTAAAGTTGTCTGTATTGTGCTTTTAATGTTACTAAGAGGGTTTGCCACATGTGACTTACTAGTTAGTAAAGTAGTACCGCTGAAATAAGGAAGATAGACATGTTGTTCGTGCGGTGCACATCCGAATCCTTCCAGAATTTCCTCGCCTGGATGATTCAACGATCAATACATAATAATATAAGCAAGTTGCAAATTTGGGCACGTTTAAATAGGTTGCTTCTCATCTGAGCAATCGATTCGACATTCATTTAAACACGCAAATGGCACTAAGCACGCGAGCGATCCTTCGAAATTTGGGGACTGCTACCAAGCTCATTTCGAGCCTCAAATGACTTCGATGTCAATTTGAAAAGTGACAGATTGTTCATCAATAAATTGTCAAAATGAAATCAATTTTAGAATAAGCATTTTTGTGATATTTTTCAGGATGATATTTCCATGCGATGGTATACAAAATATTAAATAATTGCTAAAGCAGTACTACATTTTCTAATTTTATAATTTCAAGAGACTTACCGCCTTCTTCCTCTGAATCAGACATAAATGTTTCATGCATTGCTTCTGGGG
>JAODGC010000004.1:1639393-1650522 GCA_027574925.1 Ecitoglossa quadriceps | reverse complement strand
TCCTCAAAAAAAATTTGCTTCAAAGCCGATACAACTAGTGTTAACACGTTTACATTCTATCGCCTAGTTATTGCATTTTTGTGCCAATTTTAACATCGTTTAAGCGGTGCGGCAGAAACAGCAAAACATTGCGGGCGAGGAGAGGCGCAAACACCCCCGATCAATATCCGAGTGGTGCCAGCTACAGCCGTCCAAGTAAAATCCACCGCTTTGCGTCTATGGCTTGACTTGGCCGACTGTATTCAATTGGATTAGCTAGAGTTTTGTTTCAATGCCAAGCAATCACTAAACATTAAACATATTCCGACTTGCAAATATAAATAAAATGAAAAGCGTTGTTGTCACAGAGTCACGTGAATTTAGATGAATGTGGTGAAGAAAAATATACGTGATTAGTCAATAGGCGTTTATGGTATTTATTTCACTTGCTTTCTGCATTCATTTGCTTTACTAATTGGTCTTGCTAAGTCTATTAATTGATGTTTACGCACTGACGTATTTTGCAGCGCAATGTATTTAGTGCAATGAACAACCTTGAAATATGTAATGTTTTCATGTTATTTATGGATCGACATGGATTTTATTTATGTCTTATTTAGTGTGTTACATGCAACATAATCTGGGTGAATATTACCTTGACTTAATAGAGTAAGTAAGTAAGTAAAAGTAAATAGAGTAAGTTAATGCACTAATATTTTGTTATCATTTTTTACTGCTTTTACTGGAATGCATGAGCATCTATTTTCAAGAATATAATAATGCTCCATCATAACCTAAATTTACTCATCAAAATCTTTTCAGCAGTGGGTTAATCCACTATTCTCTGCCCTAAATCCTTCAAATTTATCTTACCTTAATCTTATAGGCTTATACTACCAATTAATTTACAATGGCAGGTGTTTTCATTATTAAACTATTGACTGTGGGATGAGGAGGTGTTCCCCAAACCGGTGCAACAAGAATAGGGTGAGGAAATTACGGTTCTGATAGAACCACTGTCCCAAACGCAAATTGCACCACAAAAAACGTAAATCACACCTCATATCCCGATTCATAATAATTCATATTCATATATAATTCATCATAATTTTTATGACAGAGAAAAGATTTTAGAAAGGTGAAGTCAAGAGTTGAAGAGGGCAGCACAATGCAGACACACTTTGTTCCTACCAATTCAAATCATTTCCAAAGAAACTTTCCAATAACTACTGATAGAAGTGTTCCATTGTGACAAACTTAGTGTTAAATGAAAGGAAATTTATTAGGGATTATTACTTATATCTATTAATATAAAACCAATTTTATCTGACAAAGTAAATGTTTTAATTAATAGCAACATTGATATTTTTAGTTTTGGACATAAACTTGTTTTTTTTTTTTTAAGTGGAAATAAAATGTACACATTTTAATTCCATTCAAAATTTGTCCTCTCTAAGTACTTGCATTACTTAAATTACCTCCAATGTCATTGCAAATTTATTAGTAATTCCCACACGCACATATAAATTGCACATTATTGCACACAACTCACTGCGAATGCCTTCATCACTCCACCAACATATAATAATTGGTAAATTAAATGGATAACATGGACAATGCTGACGCGTCCATGATTACTTGCATCGGAATGTCTGTATTGTCTGAATTATGAATATAGACAATGTTTACCTTCTTTCAATTCTAAACACTGATGTGCTAATAAATTCCTCAAGTAAACACGTCGAATAGAAAATATTTGCATTGTATTACTGCAACAATGAACTAAAATAGTCATAATCCATCATCAAAAAGGTAATTATTCTGTTGAAATTCGAGAAAAGCAAATTATGTGATAACTGAACCCAATTCCAGGCGTGATTTTCAAACAAACGGGCACTTACTGCAGTTAAAAGTTGAAGTCTTTAGTGAACACTGCATGGTGAAACGACGCATTGGCTGCCAGCCAAAGAAAACTACTGAATATCAGTAGGCATGAAAATTCGCGGATTGTTGATGTGTAAGTGAGCAAATCTGTTCCAGCCGCAACCATTATTTAACACTAGAGTTTGGATTTTGTGAAAATAGGGAATGTTTGGACTTTTCCAGATTTCTGATTTATGTGGTGCAGTATTATTTAATGTGGATGGAAGGAAAAAGTTACAGTTTCTTCAATTTCTCCAGCCGCAATTACAACAGCTTTCAATTTAATGCGCTGAGTGTGAGCTAGAACGCAGTTTGTTCCATTTCCATAGGAATGGTGTGGAATGAAAGATGGGAAAACTTACCGAGCGGTCTTGTTCTTCGTTATCCGACATGCTGTGATTCATTGTAGGCAACCTTTTATACTTTAAGATGTGTATTAGTTTTTGTAATAAATTTTCAACTGCCTAAAATAACTTCTTATTGCATTTACAAATATACTTAGTATTTCAACTTAATAATTTTGTTTATTGTGAAATATTGTTTGACTGTTTATTCTTGTTTAAAACCACCCTATTTTATTTTTCGCGTAATAAGAAGGAAATGGAAAGTACGCGGCAAAAGCGGGTGAAACAACGTGCGCGGAAAGTCGCAAGGAAACTGGCTAATTCGGCTAGTGAAATTCGCACCAACACATTCAGTGGCCAGGACACAACACACTCTTTAAATGAGTAAATGCGTATTTTTAGCGAAAGCTTTGCCACATTTAAATGCAAGTGTTTAGTGTGCTGGACCATAGTGTGCGAGGCCTAATGCTGTGTCGTGTGTCTATTTCTATTTGGCCCCAGTGCGTAATAGAGCGCTGATCGCATCGACGAAGCTCGCGCAAAAAGCACGCACGTTGCCGTCGATTAATGCTATCAATAAATTAAAGGCATTTGAAGAAGCGCCGCGCTGCGTAATTGATCGCACGATGCTTGAAACATGACTAGCAATGCCTGGACTTAATTCATTAATTACGAGGAAGTAATCAAGTCGTTAAGAAAATGTACAAAAAGCCCAAGATTCTTCAAACATTTTCTTCAAGAAGTAGCTAAAATGGCTGCATAATTTAAACCACTATGCTAATGTTCTAATTTTACAAGGCTTAATACGTAGTAAATTACAAAACCATTTGAATAAATTAACAAAAGTGTCATCTTTTTAAGATGCATAGTCAACGGCCTAGACTCATAGTTAAACCAAATTTAATTAAAATATCTCAACACCATCACATCTCCAAGTTATTACTTGCATTGCACATTACCATAAGCCTAGTGTAATCTTCAATTAATCATGTTTAATTTCCCGACGAAATGCTTTAAGGGAGGAAATCCTTGAAGCTTTTTCCGTCTGCTCATCATAAACTGCACGCTGAGCCAACGTTCTAACTCAACCAATTTCCGAATTCAATTAAAGTGATCCTCTTCTCCGACCATCATGTGTTCAATTTATTAAACAATCAAACACCTCACCTAACATTGGTGACTATTTATTGCGTATAATGAGCAGGCTAGAAGAACAATCTTTAAATAAATTTAATCATGAAGTCTATGTTAGTAAAAGACTTGATTATTATTGTGTCATAGACATTCTCACGGTGTGAATATGTTATTCCAGCAACAGCCCAAGGTTGCTGATCACATTCAGGTCACACACAGTGCGAAATGTGTAATGAGTTGTAAACCACTTTGGAGAAAAATATTTACGTTACAACTCAATGCGCATCATCGATCGAGCCTGGATTTGATTTCACATTAGATAATTTCGGATAGGGTATAATTACAGCAGCAGATTATTTCATAATGAAACTAAAATATTTGATTAGCTATATTAGGTATACACAAATGAGTTTAATTTTATTCAACTGAATTTTTTTGTTTTTTGTTTTGTCCAAAGTGAATATAAATGTGATTAACCAATTTTCTGCTTTTAATCAACAAAGCAGAATCATTATTTCCCTGGAGAACACAAGGTACGAATTAATTAAAACCAAACTCAGTCTTAAAATACTTCATAAATTAAACTGACAGCATTGACACCAGCATTGCGTAACACGGAAAATATGCTGTAACCATCACTCCACATCCGCTTTTCCACAATTCCGCCGGGCTCTCCTGATTGTATTCATAAAACTACATAAAATAGTAATAACTTTATTCTATTATTCTGCAATTCACTATGCGGATGTTAATATAAGTAATGTCTATGAATAACTGGTTGCCTATAAAAATAAAAATATTTTCTCTCTACTCAAAAATGATTAATATATATCCCTCACAGTGAAAACAACGTGAAAGTCTATTAAATTAATTCAAAGCATAAATTAAAATCTAAACAAACCCGCACTAAAGTTGTGTAACGTGCAAAGCATGTTGTTTTTATCGCCCTAATTCCGGTTTTCCACAATCTATAGATTTCCAGTCAGTCCCAGCCTTCATAAAATACTCTGTATTGACAGAACAATTTGCAGAAGTTTGCTCTGTAAACACAAATTGTGTCATGGAAAAGGATAATAAAGTCGTAAAAACAAATTAAAGCCAGTTCTTGCACTTTAATTCAATTAATCTCAAAGTTATTAATTTACTATGATGGTCGGTTTATTTTTAGCTTCTTTTTAAGTCATTTATACCCAAAGAGGTTTGACTAGGTCACCAGAGAGGAATCGATTCGGCAATCTGAATATTTAGGGTTGACATTGGAACTTATTTAGAAACATAGAGAGCGGTGAAAAATAATAATATTGAAGAAAAACGAGGCCAAGGACGCAAATTTTCCGGCAGAACGCAAGATCAATTTATGCACGTTGCGTATTTAAACAGTGCATATCCGGTACATTTATCACATTCGACATGGTGGTAAACATTAAGCAAAATACAATACAAAGCAGAGTCAACAGCAATCTCCCAAAAGCATTTCGCTTACCTCATTGGGACTGATCGCGGCGTTATTCATGTTATTCATTATTCAACGAAACTCATCAAGGTGCGTCAAATCTCCCCGAATTCGTAAATCACTCGATTCAATTATTGCCTGCCCGGCGTATAATTAACATCCGCGAATTCCACTCGCATGGCTAGGTCGCAGATTGGCGGCGTCCGGAGGATGGCTTCCGCGGCGGAAATCTAGCGCGTGTGGCAGGGCGCCCAAAGCGGGACTGGACTGAATGCTCTGCTCCCAATTCCGGGGCTGGCGGGCATGCGGCTATGCGACGCGCTCCACCAGGTTGCGCCGCGCTAGTAACCTCGAACCTTACGAAAAACCCACGCGGCTGGAAGTCGGCGGCGATGGGCGGCTTAGTTTGGGCCGCATTGCAGCCAAAGTTTGATTACCACTTCATTCTGCGCACCCGCCAGCAGTGGGACACGCCAATAAATACCGGGTTAGTGTTACCATAAGTATAACAAATAAAGTTACGACTATGGATGACTAAACTTCCTGCTGGTGTCTTGACTCGAACAGTTGTTACCAATAAATCTCATTGTTTGTAAGAAACTAGTAATATACCTCAACACAAATCACACAAGTTACCATACCTTAATATATTATGCTTCATTAATTAAACTTCATTGGGCAGTCAAACCCATCTAAATAGTCATTCAATTATGACACACTCATATTCGCACAACTTGCATAATATCAGCTGAGAAGGTTGACATCGACAAGTACTAAGGAATTTATTCTCTGTGCACCAAGTTCAACATGTCGAATTATGTAATATTGGCGATGATGTAATCGGTTGTAAGCTAGCTAAGCTCACATGAGATAGTGTAAACATTGCAAAGATTGCGAGTGACTGAAAACAAACGATTCCGCTGGTCTCTGCTCATTCGTACCATTCCTGCCATTCCAATGATTTCACTTCATTTCAATCCAAGCAAACGCATCCTGCCTGTATGAATAATGCAACAATGCCGGTTGTAACAGCCTCTGTACAATTGCTGATTTGCAGGCAGTAAAAATCTACAAACGAATAACTGAAGTATGTACGTATGGGCGTTGTAACAATCGTAACCTAACCTTTGATCCTGTCAGAATGGCTATGACTTGCAGATCAGGCAGATGCGGCTGGCAATTCATCTAACTATAGAAATGGCACAATGTGCACCACGTACATTGTACTACATTATATAAAATTGTCCATTCATTATGACAATGTTAATTGCTACAGAAAGGGCTCAACTTGATTTTCTCTTCACCCATTTTTCAACATGCCCCACCTGCGGTGTACGACGTTTAGTAAACGTAAATGGCGTTGATACGTTAATGCATCTAATGGAATTCCTCTACCACTATTATTGCTCTAATAAATCGTTTCTCATCAAACGTCGGCACGGGATATTAATTATTGCAAAATGCTTTACTTTGTTAATCTGCAATAACCATTTTTGCTATTTTTACACGATTGACATGAATAAAATCGCATTGTATTTGTGTTGTCAACATATTCGTTATTCCAAATTTAAAACAAAATTAATGCTATTGTTATAGTCACTAAACTAAATAAACTATTCGACTAAACGCGCGCCAAATTCCGCTTGATTTTTTCATTCGCTCTGTAGTTTCGTAAAAATATTTATGTGCGTCACACAAATGAATCCGGAAGTGTAAATAATTTCAACGCGCCACAATGCGTGTTGAATGCTTGGAAATGTTTTGTTTCCAATGCCTATTTTCATCCTTGCGATGGTTATTGTTTACATTTCCAATGATTTTCTCACAATGGTTGGAAGTGAAGCCATTGATATCTGAAATCCGTTACTTCAATGCTTCCTAGTCATGTTAGTCATCCAGGAAAATAAATACTGTACAACAGGAACTAAAATAAGACATGCAGCGCCATCCAGAAGTTGATACTTGAATCAGATTCTAGCAAAGAAAATTAATGAATTTAAGTTTGCTCCGATCTGGAAACTTTAACGATATTGAGCGATAATAAACATCTTTGAAGTGAAAATCCGAAAATCTTGAAATATATCTACCAACTTAAATTGAAATAAAATATGTTATAAAACGTTATACTATTTTTAGCTGCAAATACAACAAAATAACATCGATACACGCATTTTCCAGGATCTATTTCTCTCCGGAATAAAGTCAAAAAAAACATTAAAGTTTCCCGCATTACGATTTCAATAGCTCTTATAATTTTGTAAGTAATGGTGATAAAAACTTTTATTATATTGCAACAAACTTTTTATATTTCACCGGACAATATTGAATCAATAACGAAAGAACAACGTACGAAGAATTGTGTAGAGAGAAGCTCAATACTGAAATTGTAAAATTATTTCAAAAGATTTTATGATAAAAATACAATGAGCTGTATGTGGATTACGTGCATTATAAAATATGCATAAGGTACGTGATCACAAGATTGATAAGCTATTAATATGTAAGCTAATAATATGTAAATATGTAAAGCAAATAAAATGCGTTTTATTATAATTTATAAGAACACTTAACCTCGTTATTTAATCATACTTCCTTCAATTGATTTTGCTTATACTGAATTACCACGTTTAAATGCTTTCCATTACTTATAATTAGTTCCACATCCTGCGAAACGTCGCTAGCCTACTTTAAAACTCGTTACGTCACCTTTAATGGCATTTACTGCGCTTGCAGAAAAAGGGCTCCTTTTGAAAGCCCTTAAAATCGATTGATTGCGTGAATGGCAATGATAATGTCCGTTATGATCTATATTTACCATTTCACTAGAAGCGAGTAATAAAACACTAATAAATACCAAAGTTCATCGGCGAACAACTAATTTCGTATGCAGTGTTCTCTGCATACACTTAACTTGTATTCAAGCGTCCGCCAAGTATGGCACGTGCTCGAAATGCACCCATGCATTTATATGAACTTTCCCCAAACGAGCTTTTCGTGTATTCACCACTTCAGATACACCCAACTCCTCCCAACGCCCCCGAGTGCCTGCTAATTTGTGACTCTCCCGGCAAAGAACGAACGCTGTAAATTAACTGCTTATCATACCATAAAAAAAACGAGTAGAAATGGTATGGAAATATCTTCGTAGGATGTTGCCAAGAAAATTTCTAGTACCATGTAATTTATACCAGTGTGAGTTAAGCGAGCGGAGCATTGTGATTCCAAAGTGGATATTAATGTAGTCTTATTCGTCCCAAAAACGGCAGACTGGTTGACGCTCAGGTTCAAGCATTGTACGTCTTGGAAGGCATTGAACAGCGTTGGATGGTCTCATCCGAGTTCTCTTATCAGAGGCGACAGTCTGTCGGGCTCCATGTTTCAAAGCAATCCCTTTGAGAAAATGCCAGAGACATTCCCGTTCAATTTACGGGCAGGGTTTATGAGGTAGTAAAGTAGAAACCAAAAAGTAACTATAAAAAATGAAATCAAGAAATTAATGACAAGCAGATGAATTAAACAATATAAACATAAAATGGATTCGAAAGTAAAACTCCCAGAACGTACACTACATCAATCTAGTCTAATGCAAACCAAGAAGATATTCCCAACTTACATGTTTATTTTCAGTGTACACCGGTTGTATATCAATATATTTCGGTGGTTGTGGTTTACTTGCACTTTTTGTCGGCAAATTTTCCTCCACATGTTCATCAATATACAAGCCATGTCCATGTTGGTCCCGATGAATACCTTGTGCATCAATGAAATGCATTTGATACTCATGGGAGATCCCATGCGAATCTAAATACCGCCCACGACCCTTATCCTGACTATGCCGCTTGTGGTGATGTCCTTGCGCTCCATTATGGGCATGACCATGCTGATCATGCTGGTGTTTAGCGGTATCGTGGTGCTCTGGAAAATGCAACGAGTGATGCGAGGGCAGAACAGGAAAGTCGCGGCCATGCCCACCGCTGGCGCCGTGATGCTGATGATCACCATGCTGGTGGTCCTTGTCCTTGCTGTGATGATCCTTGGGAGGATGGTGCATTTCTTTGTGATGTCCATGAGTATGTCCTGGCGTATGATGGTGTGACGCCTCCACCAACGTTGGCTGAATGTGTGTTACAAATTGTGCCATCGTTAAAAATGTTTAAATGTTTAATTATCTGACATAATTTGCTTTAGGAAGTCACTGTAGTATGCTGTATTGTTTATGAACTGTCACGTGTATCAATTGTCCTTCTACACTACATAATGTTAGATATAATAATTCATAAAAATCAAAAGTATCACAATATTTTAAAACTATGTTAAATCACTATGAATGTAACAATGTTATAGGAATAGCTTATTATTTGCTCATTATTGCGTTTTTCTTTGATTTTGAGTTGCTTTATGTCGGCAGCACTTGTATTGCGTAAAGTTATCGACAATTGAATGAGCGTCGCGCGGGACGCTGTGTTTTGATGTCGACCGAAGAGAGAGGCACATTCATGGGATGTGCATAGTGGCCACCACTGGTGGAGTCCTGCTTTCCCCCAGTTTACACACATTTACACACGCACGGGCTGCAGCGCTAGGAGCACGTCGCGAATCGATCGCAGGGCGCGCGAAAGCTCTAGCGGGCCACGAGCAGAATGGGGTGGAAAGTAGAAGTTAGATGCGAGTCTGCAGCCCTTACTTGCCGCTTCGCGTGCGCCAGGCATGTATCATCTGGGAAGTTCGCATGCGTACTGGTAGTGTGACCAAAGCATTCGAAAAAGATTTAAAACAATATACTAAAGTGAAACACTACATATATTTAGGCATGAAAAGATTGTCCGCAAAATAATTGTTCTGGATATTTTTCACATTACATGTATACTACCAATTGATTAAACCATAGTTAGTCGCTTTATATGTTCGCCTGTAAGTCAAATATTTGCGTTATCTTATCGTCAGCCACATATCACAATTCGAAAATATGATAACTCACATGGCACGTGAACCCCTGTTGATTATTACGTAGCTGCTTAATTACTAAAACTTTAGTCTACTTCTATCAATGATAATAATTTAATAAACCAACCACTCTCTACTAAACTCCAACGTGTTGTTCACAAAGTCATTTAAAATGGGTTCCAATTTACCAAACCCAAAGTAAGTCACTACCCAACCATACCCATCACAATACCAATAAACAATGAGCAACAAAACTTCAATCGAATTATTCCCAATTATATCCGATAAAACACGAAGAGCAAGTGCGGATAATATCCTTAATGAAACAGCGCACAATCAACTACCAATTTTACGACACTCACTTCTTCGAAAACACCCCAGCTCGCCGTCCATTCCAACAATCATTGAAGATGAAGACGACGAACCAAAAAAATCCGCAAAGAAAGTATCAACAGTTATAAGAGCAGGAAGCGCTCCAGCCATACAGCCATTGAAAGCAACTGATGTTAATCCCAAACGTAAAACAAGCACTGCAAGTATGTCCACCGGAATTACACAGTTTTCTATTGTTAACGAAATGAATACAAGAGGAAGTGGACGCAACCAAGAGAGTGTCAATCAAGGATACCAATCTAATGCGATTGGCCCCGTGGATGCAATATCCTATCAGAGTGGTTATTCGAGTAATCCGAGCTTATCGTAAGTACATCTAGGGATTGTTACAAAAGGCCAGACATGTAGAAATTAACATTATTTTCAGGACATACAAAGAGCAGTATTGCTGTAGTCCAAACGGTAGCTTTACACCGCGAGAGCGGAGACTGTGTACGTCGGTTGCAATCCTAGCCACAGTTATTGTGATATTAGTGATTGTCATTGGCGTTTTTACTGGGCAGAAAGGTATAAAACAAAGCTTTTTCTGGAATATATAGCGTTCTGTTCAGAGGATAGAAAAAATATTTTTTAATTAACAGACTGAATTTTTTGGCTTGACAATAAAAACATGAATAAGTCAGTAACTAAAATAAAGAATTATAATTAACTAACCTAGGCAATTATCTAAATGCTCATTTATCAGTCTTTGTTCAATTTTTTTCTGACAAACAGGGCAATCTAGTAAATCGTTTACGGTTTGCCCTTGATGATATTGAAAAGAATCATCAGTAACTTTACTTATATCATCACTTACTAAAACCTCCTCAACTTCTTGACCATCTGCAATGGAATTTACGTCCTTATCAGTATTATTAGTCTGATGAGGATCAAAACTGTCATCAAAATATGAATGATGTTCTGCATCATCCATGAAAATCTCCTCTGTCATGCACTCATCCAAATGCTTATTCAAACAG
>JAODGC010000004.1:1608301-1639293 GCA_027574925.1 Ecitoglossa quadriceps | reverse complement strand
ATTCTCTTTACCCATTTTCTTCACAGCTTTTTCCGGTTCCTTCACCTTTATAAATATCCCCCCGCAATTCCTTGAATGTTCGGCCCACCATCGATCACTCGGTCCTGGAGCCCTATTGCTTGCCCTTCTAATCATCCCAAAATATGGTCTTTGATGTTGGCATGGCCCATTGCACTTCCACCAGTGCTGCTGATACAATCTTACCTCATCATGAAAACTATGATAAACCGTAATATTTGTTCCAGCTTCACTGTTGATTCTATACATGTGCTTATGAAATTCTGGACCATGTCCTTCCCTGTCTCTGTTGTTGTGTGTTACAAACAGAAAAGCATGGATCATTTCATGCAGTAAGGTCTCAACTAAATCTTTTCTTGGCCTAAGTTTTAAAAGTGGTTCACTGAGTGTGATGCTGCACAAACCAGCTCGAGGTTGATAGGAACAAATGCCTGCACAAGTTGTCATCCTTTTACTCCAGGAGACACAAACTGCAAGAAGTTTATTCCAGAAGTACTGTTGGTTAAAAGCAATGAAAAGATTATAAATGTTCGGTGTTGGGTCGATAAGTTCCCATGATGGATCGACGAGGGATTTTGTGCTGTCAATTGTATTCTTGTTTCTTTCATACACTAAGTTTAGGGGATTCTCAGTTGCAACTTCTTGGTTGAATTGACGTTGTAATTCTTCGGCTATTTCCTGGTCGTCTTGGACATCAGCACGTCTAGATTTGGCTTTATCGTATCTTAATTGTTCTTCGATTAATTGTTTTAAACGATAATCTTCCATTGTGTGACTAATAAGCTGTATTTGTGAGAAAATGCGCGAATAACCTCACACTTATTTTAGAACTTGTACAAGAACTGTGGACAATCTCTGTAGATTTTATTATACTCACTTATAATCTTTAATAGCTATCAATTACCTGAAGCAATTCATAAGTTTAAACTAATTTTATTAAAGCAAAAAGCAGGGAAAAATTCAGAGCGTTTACACTCCCTCCACCACTTTGACAGCACATGATTTACTTGACAGTTCACATTTTAACCTTCGAACCTAAACAAATCAGTCTGTCAAGTCGACTGTATACGTAAAGTTGGGTGTAAATGTATATACAATTTCAACTTGAATATTTTATAAAGAATTCTCATCATTATTTATTTTTCCGCTATCAGTGCTCCATGTTTATCTCTGTATACTACAGCTACGTGTTCTAGGCCAGCCTCAAGCGCCGTTAAGAGAACATGAAAACAAGTGAAACAACAGAATAACAGTATATTCATGACTCATTCACTGTGAATCCCATCTTTTTGACGCCCACAAAAACAATCTAAAAGTGTATCAGGTATGTTAGACTCACCATACATTCTTGACTGATTTAAAATTATTGAAAGCTACTAAATTTATCCATCACTTCAGAATGCACCACAGAATAACCCAACACCGATACCACCATCCACACCCTCCACAGCCCCCAGTGGAGGACCTTAGGATGCGTTTAAATAGAATGAGATTGCAGAGGGAGACAGATGAAGCTGCTGGAATTCCTCCTCCAGAAGATTCATACATCCACAATTTACCCAAACATGAGAGACATGCAGGCTACCCTAAAGAGAGAAGATCACAAATGAATTCAACTAATAGGACAGTAGGACAAACAGAATGGGAGCAAGGAAAGGTCATTAACATTAAAGTACAAGTTAATGAAGGTGGTGAAAGAATGTTGAAGATGGACAAAGATGAAGTCTTTACTGTTGCACCTGACAATAATAGTCAGCCTGGACCATTGTTTGGAAATATTATTAAAGGTGAGAATGATTTAGGAATTAAAAGTCAGCCTCGAGTTAGAGGGAGAGGAAGAGGTGGGTTTAGAGGAGCTCCAAGAGCAAGAGCGTTTTCTAGAGGTCGTGGACGTGGATTTAGAAACAGAGGGGGCAGAGGCAGGGGCGCGAGAGGAAGAGGGGCTGGTCCTGGAGATGCAGCATCAACTTCATCTGAAGTTACACAGGAAGGTTCAGTTGGAAGTGGTGAGCAAGGAGAACAAGAACATGATGAACATGGTGAGGGCGATGGATCCTATGATGAGTGCAATGGTGAGGAATATTCTGAGGATTATCATGAGGGAGATATTGGTGCAGAAAATGAAGAGCAAACTGAAGAGAAAACAGTTACAGTCGAGAAAATACCTGATAATACACCCGAGATCAGAAGGGAGACAAAAGAAGTTAAAATAAAATCAGTAACAATAATAAATAGCACTAAATCACTGGAATCAGTTGTTGAGGAGAAACCAAAATCGCCTAGCGATGAAACAAAAACTAGAGATGCATCTGAAAATAAAGATTAGCTTTATTTATCATATATGGTTTAGGTTATAAGTAAATTATTTTAAGCTCCGTCCACCTCCGACAAATTATAACTAAATAATTGCCTCATTTACGCTTTAAAAACAAAGCAAATTTCATTTTTGAGTGGACGTGACTTCAATTACACAACTATCTCAGAGTTGGCATATATTTATTCTTATTAATGTTTTATTTTGAGAGATTATTGCTTTAGTCGGATTGTTTTCAAGAAATTTAAAATGCGCGTGAACATTAGTAATATATAGAGTAGTAAATAATGAAATATTTCAATAATTTTATAGTTTTATATATGAATTATGATAAAATCAACAAGCAGAGGGTATAAAGATACTAGATTTGTATGAACATTAAGATGGTGCAAGAGTTTTATCAAAACCAACATAGTTGCGATGACATTGAGTAAGTTTACGTCAATTTTAACGTATTTAGCTTTTCATCAGCGTGATTTTTAAATATTCTATTGTTATAATGTACTAGTAACATTAAGCTGTGCGCATGATAAGACTTTCACTATAATCAAAATATATTTACGATGAATTAAAAAATTTGCTTGATGTGTTGAAATGGTGTTTGGTAAAGTACGCTTTTTGTTTCCATATGTGGTGTGCTTATGGAGCGTCTGAGTTTAATAATAATCTTCTCTTCCTGGAGCTTAGACATTCGGTCAACATAAATACGCATGTTAATGACGTGCACATACGGAAGAGAAGAAAAAAGCCGCCGGACAAAACGCCGCTGCGCGCAAATGAAATCAGCGTCAGGTGTTCGCGACGTGTTTTAAAATAAACTGCAGCATCCCAAAGAGCTTAAATGCTGCGGCGGAATAGCGCTCGCCACCCGCGAGCGCCTCGATCAGCGCTTAATCCCCGATATGTTTACGATTGGCCCGCAGGAGGAGGATGCGCGGAGGCGGCTCACGCGCGATGAAGAGTTCTTGTGCGAACCGCCGCCGACGACGGGTGGTTGAGTGCGCACGCATCCAGCGCTTTATTTGCGCTTAATAAATCTTAATAATTAATGAAGTGCTCGTGCGCGAGCGCGGCGCATCGCGGCGGCGGCGGCGCGCAGACGGAATTAGTCATCCGCTGGCGGCCTCTTTAAACTTAGCCCGGCGACTTTTTCGAAATAGATAAAACGTGGCCGGACTCGCGGAGTGTTTTGTGCACGACGACGCTGCGCGCAAACGGCTTTTTCTCTGCAAACTTGCGAGCGGTAAGTTTTTCACAGGTTTTTCTGCTCGGGGCACAAAGCTTTGGGAAAATACTTCTTTTCAGAATGTGTCACCGCGATACATAGATTACTTTAATAATTATTAAATAAGTTAGTATCAGGTGTGTGTTGGAAAATTTCGCTGTTTGCTTGGATTCAGATGAAATAAGGTTGTTTTCAGTTATTTTAGGATGAAAATAAGCGATGCAATAATGTGTTTGGCTTAGAAGCAAACTTATCGATTTATTTGATATTAATTATTAAAATTTAAAGGTGTTCTAAATATGCTAAAACTGACGGAATTCATTTAAAATTAAATGAAAATGATTAAATTCAAATAGGTTATGATGAATTTATGCTTTGAATTTTGTTGTTGATCGTTTTATGTATTTTGCAAGAATCTGGGATTTGGAAAAAAAACATCAAAAAAAGTTTTCTCCTAAAATTAGCATCAAAATATTATATTTTCTAATATTCTTTTGATTTACTTGACATAGATATTTTAAAACTAAACTCAAAGCATTTGCATAAGTTCTATCACCAACCGTATAAACTTTTAATAAAATTTTATTATTGTAGGTTTAGTACTCACCAAGTTTAAATGCTAACAATCTGCTAAATGTTAACTCTTAGACTTAAATGGATTATAATGCCGATAAAGAGATGTGCTATTTAATAGTTATTTACATTCATGACTTTGAAAATGTCTCTCTCACCATTAAAGTATAATAATTCTAAATTCGTGTTAACTGAGCAATCATTTTAAGCATTGAAAGTTCATTACTCCTCTTCTATCAATCACCAACACCTCCTCAACAATTGCAAATTTTAAAATAACGCGCTAAAAATAAGTATGGCTTTAATTCCCCGTCGTCCCTCAGATAAAAGGCAAGCCATCTCTCAAATCGAGTGTAACAATAATAATGAATGGTCAGACAGTTACACTTTTAGACTTTTAATAGTCGTTCTGCTTGGTGAACATGTGAGTGTAAATATCAAATTTTCGTTTGCACTGTCCGAAAATGTGAGACGCTTGATTTTTTGTTCTTGGCGGGCAACTGGGAATGCTCGTCAATTTTCGAATGCTGCTATATATCCAATTTACTTGCCTACCAGATAATAAAATGTCTTATTATATCCAAGACGCTTAACTTATTTAACCCATTTGTTGGTTTTACGATGATAACATTCCAATTTTCTATTTTAAACACATTTTCCAGATTAACAACTATAGTGGTCTTGAAGAATAGGCAATGCAAATGTGTATGTTGGATGTATGCAGTGGATTTGTGCCAATGTGCACAGATTTCAAAACGTATTGTGTTTTGTCTTTTTCACTGTTTTCCACTACTCAACTTACTGCTACATGGAGATAAAATTAGATCATAATTGCTCTAATGTTCTGCGCATAGCTGAACTGTGTAAATACAAGCGCGTTGAAACGACACAAACAATGTAAAACAATTATAAGTTTCCAGACTTGGGGCAGTATTTTACAGCCAATTCATTCTCTACGAAAAGTTTATTTATTACTACAAGGAGTTTGTATATGCTGCTTGTTCCGTATATTCCGGAATTAGTGCTTTAATGAGTCTTAACGACTACGCGATCTCGTTGCGCATTTGCAATTTTAGATCAGCACATTTGCCGGCTACTTAGTATTTGTTGATTGGACATGTGCCGCATGTGTAGAGCTGCACTCAGTTGCATTCGGAAACGGAAAATCCGATCTAGATTTGCTCACAAGCAGCCGATCTATAAATGTTCCTCCTCTCAGTCCAGCGTTGATTGTCTACAAGCAGCGAGTGTGCCTGATAGTGATTTGTTTACTCGTGCTACTCCAATTAGTTGCTAGTTTTATTTCTGCTCCATTTCACGTTGATTAGCTTCATTAGGCAAAATCCTCTGAACTACTTTGTTTTCATTTGTATTTTGTCTATTTTTGATTTTTGAACAAGATGCTGGTTTCTTCATCTACATGTTATCCATAATCTCCTAAAATAATTACAATTCTCATTTGTTTTATTTTGTTCAATGTTATGTTAATAGATTAGAAGCTTTTTATTAGTTTGCTTGTCACAATGAGCGCCTTACTTAACATGTTTTGGGCTTTGCTCGGTTACAATCCTGCAAATCAACTTATCGGGTGAGTGCTTCAAAAATGTGTGCAAAAATATCAACAGACATCACTTTTATTACATGAACATGCAGCAGTTGATCACTATAAACACAGTAAATATTTTATTTAGATAATAATCTTATGTAATGCTTACCACTAACTACTTGGGGGCAATTGTAGAAATGTCAAACGTTTGGCAAGTCCCTTTGGTGTGTTTTTATTTACAATAGCGACCTCCCTAGATTTCCTGAACTCCTGGGCTTTTTTCCAACCTGTTGCGGTGAATTATTTTTTATTTCCTAAACATTTGTTTCCACTCAGCTGGCTGTAACATCACTTCTTTCATCTGAAATTATAATATATAAATTAAACTTATTTTCTTTACTTGTTGACATTTTCCTGTCAACCACTAATTCTTTCTCATTTTTCCTGGAAGTCAGATTTTCAAATAGGTCCTGATCTTGCATGCGAACAGCAAAACGAAGAAAGGCTCGGATGTCGACATTAATTTCGAACGCAATTCGCACGTCCGTCGTTTTAATTTGCCACAACATCGATTTTAGTCGCACCAAGCCACACGGAAATTGAACACATGTCGCAAACAAGCAGAAGTTGCATTCAATTACAATGTGTGATGCACTCATTGCATTACATTGCAATGCACATTGCACATTGTAATACATAACGTTACAATGTAATAGAAGTGTAATTAGCACATCTTAACATGTCTTAGTATTAGACTGTCGCCGTTAATCTTATGGTACATCTTTGATCTCAAGTAAAAAAAGTCTATTAGGTTATGATTAATTTTTATGGCTGCAGTTATCAGTGGAAAAGAAATTTCCAACTAACGCACCTTTTTTCACACTTGGGTTGCTTGTAGCTAGAGTTTATTTATGAGCTACGATGCTACTGGCTGGGGGCCAAATCGATGAGTTTGTAGACTGTAAACTTTTGTACCCCGAGCTCATCTCCAAGGCGTACAGACTGGTGTATTCTGTGTGTAAAGCTGTGTATTTTACATTTTCGTCCAACATATTGGCATTATCACCCAACAAAATGCTTCTAATTACTTCATTTCAATTGATTCTTAATGAAAGTCATTTATAACCACATAAAGTTCTCAAATTTTTTTTTGGGCATTGGACAATAAACCATTATTTCGGCAATGTTTACAAGTAGACGTCTGAATTTGTTTTATTTTTATCAACGGCCTTAATGCTCTGATTTTTCACACGGTGGACAATGCCAAACTATTTCTCTGTAGCGCTGCGCGTCGTTGTCGCGAAAAGCGCTCAATCTTGGATTCATTTTTAGAAAAACCGCCGAAGAGCACGACCAGGAAGCGGAACGCGTTAGTCGCCCAGTTGGCAAGATGGAAGTAGCAAACGTGCAGCAGGACGTCGTTGCCTCCGGCATCTCCAGGCAGGAAGAGAGCGAGACCAGCGAGAAAACCACCTTGTCTGAAGTAAGTGCATCTAATGCAATTAATAACGTGCCCGATGATGCAACACACTGCGAGTGTGGCAGCTTCATGTCACAATATGACAAATAGTGTTAGGACATTTTCCAGAACATTGAACATCTTGAAGCTTTTGCGGGCATGAAACAAATATCTCATCGGCCTGTGCATGATAAATTTAGATAAAAACGTTGTTCTTTTCAGAGCTCGAAAGATTTAGGCCACACAAAAACATCTGAAAAGAGCGCAACTTTTGAAGGCACCCATCAGAGCAAAGTCGTCGAGCAATCGGAGAATGCGTTCTCACAGACGGAGTCCTCCTCCAGCACTACGGTCCAGCAAAGTGTCACGCAATCGGTAAGCTCGAGTAGCAAGGTATTTTCCTCAAAAATATCCACTTCGCAAAGCTTCTCATCCGAGGAGGTCTCCGAGTACGAAGAGGTGATTGAAGGCTAGACAATTCATACACTCACAACGTATGAGAATATAAATAAAACGCCAACAAGAACATAACAAGGCAACCTATGATCAAACCCAAAAGATTAGGCAATATGGTAGAATAGTTTTAAATTGTTTGTGAATATTGTAAATGTCCATTATTTTCTGTTCAATTTAAGTTTGCATCCTCGTTGAAGCACTGTGTTATTGTAAGAGAATTTTTGTGATATTTTTCCTCTGTTGACAATCGTAAAAGACAACAACTCTGTAGTAGTCGCTGCAAAGATATATAGAACTGAGATGCGGAGTAATCGAGCAACTTTTCTCACTGTGACTTTTTTATTTATTTTTATTTGCTACTTTCACTGTAAATGTACAGGAGCGACGGATGACATGATAGATTAAAAATAAAGTGCATTCAATCCCAACCTACAAATTGTGTTCTTATTGTAAACAGGGCAGGCAAACCGAGCTTCAACGTGCGTCTAATTTGCATTCAGTGCGCTTTTCTGCGCTCAGTTCTATATAGCTTCTGCTTAAACAATTGCAACTCATGCGACTAACTATCAAACAATCCATGCAGGTCAATACCATCATTGATTAGAGAAAAAACATGGAGTTATTGGATGTTGTTGAAGCTCCTGGTTTAGCTCCTGTTGATAAAGAACCCTTTAAAATATCATCTCCAACATTCTCCCGACATTATATCTATTTTCTAGCAAATAAATTATTTTTGCTTACTTTAGGAACACTCCCCAAGAAACGGTGACACCGCCATCAATGCTTCTACAACTAATGGTCTTCAATCATCAACTGCAATCTCTTCATCATTACAGGAAACTGCAAAAAGTATCCCTAAACCATTCGAACCATTGAAACCATTTGAGCCTCTACGATCTTTTGAGCTTGCGAAACAAATCAATGACAGTGTTCAGAAAACTGAATCTGCTTCTATTTCTTCGTCATATACTTCCTCAACAACAATGCCAACAAATTCTTCGACAAAGATAACAAAAGGGTTCACAATATCTCTACTTCCTGTTGAATCTGTGAAGAAGTTTGATTTTACTGAAATTCCAGAATCACAAATTATCGTTCAACCTTCTACAGAAAGCAAACCTGCTAAAGATCCCATTCCTCAATTGGCTCAACCTACTTCTCCACCCATCCCATGGCTTGTAAAATGCCAACCGGAACCTCTGTATGATGCTGCCACTAATGGACTTTTAGTAGAATCAGCAGTCACTGATGTACCCCAAGAAGAATCCTTTCCAATCAAAGAAGAATACGTTTTCAAACCACTATCCAAACCATCAGACTTTATCAAAAATCTAACCAATCAAAAGCCAACTGAGATCAAAGAAGAAAAGATTAAGAATTCCTTGAAGGAAATTATTTCTGATTTGGATCATTATGCTGAGAAAGATATCGAGTTGACTGAGGATTGTAAATCATCCATTGAGACCAATGGATTGCGCAATGGCATTGCAAGTGGGGATGGTCATCTTCAAGTTAACCCAATGCAGACTTCGGTAAGTGTTTTAGAGGAAACGTGCATGATGTATGTAAACATTTGGAATGTACATGTTTTATGTGGACTGTTCGGTATATGTCAATTGATGTTGCATGTTTATTGAATGATGGAAAATTATAGAAAAACGTGAAAATTTGTGATGTCTCACGTCCGTTTGAAGAGGTTATATTAGTGCATTTGCCTTCCTGTGTTGAGCCTAAAGATCGGCAAAGAAAAATGCAGGTAACTTTGATAATGATAAATACAACTTGATGGCAGCCATTTTGATGGGTAACTTGTAAGAAGATTGTTTCTAAAATCTTGGGATATTTTTAGGTTATTCAAGAGTTAAACCAGCTGAATAAAGATGAAACAAATTACGAATCGGTAAGTATTTAGGTCTTAAATTAGCTTCATTTTAGCATTTGATTTTTATAGTTATTTCATAAGTTTTCTTTTTTTCTTCCTTTTTCGTGTGTGGTTATAACACCAAAGTCATTAAAATTAGTTTTATTGCCTTCATCGATTGTAATACTTATCATCGTCCGATCGCATCGCAGGTTTCGCAGATGGTCCGCAAATAACCGCGCATTATACAACGGTGTAACTAACGCGTCTGCTGCCGCTGAAAGAAACTTTGAAGTATGTGCACGGCGGCGGCGTCTCACACACGCACATTGACATGTTTTGGAAAATAGCCAAATTTGTGCCAAAACAGTTCGCCTGACGAGCGAATTATTTCGAGGCTTGTATTTTGTTAAAACGCAACGCGTAAAACCCACTTCACATTGGGCTCTTATCAAAATTGCAAGACAATCATTCATAAAAATTCTGCTTTCAAGATTCATAAAAACAAATAAAAAAAGTTAACTAGAAATGTCTAGTGAGTAGTGCCACCATCGCGTAATTAATTGCTTTGTGTACTGTTGTGTCTAATCAATTAGTGTTTGAAATCTGCACTGATTGCAGCCTGCGCAGTGGTTGAAGATGAAACTGTGTCAGGTTAACGTAAAATAGTTTCGTTTCTGTGTCAGTTGCAATCTAATTCCGAAGCTGAATAGCGCAATTGTCCTCATTCAGCAGCATTAAACGAGTGGTTGTTAAATAAACAAATTTCAATTAAGCTGCAATTATTTAAAAAAAAAACAACGCAACATGCGTCCGATTCCAAGAAATGACAACTACACTATGGGAAAATCCAGTTCATTCTCATACAAAAAATCGCAAAATGTTTCATCGACATCAAGCTCAATGTCCAGCTCGATGCAGAAATACTCTAAGCAAGTGAGCGCATCACCTGCTTGGTCTTATTGGCCACCTCAATCTTCACAAACCACTCATTCTTCAACAACTAATTACCATCTGCAGAAATCACATAGCGTTAATGAAATGATCGAAAGCAATCGTGGTTTCAAGCCTTCCGATCGGAATGATCCTCATAAAAGGCAATTTCTGCAGGATTTAACTCAGAGAGTTTTTAAAATTGGTTTGGTAAGTGTTATACAAGACTTTGGGAGATTTCAAAGGTTTGAGATTAATTACGCATGGTCAATTCTCAAAAATAAATCAAACGTATTATATTAGTGGACATTTGCGGTCTTAATGGTACAAAAATTAAGTTCAGAGTGTAAGAGTTTTGAATTGATTGAAAAGTTGGTTAAAATTGTAAATCTGGAAAAGAGCGTTTGAGCTTGATTGAAAGGACCAGTGGGGAGTAGTTTGAAGTAATCCAGTGCTTTAAGCAAGTGTGTATGCACAGTTCAAATAGAAATAAACGACGTGGGCGTCGCGACGGAGTTTTGTAATCTGGTGTGATTTTTCATCGTGTCCCAGCTTGCCAAAGACGTCATAGAGGCTTAACAGCAACCCTAACAAACTGAAACAAATTTAATGACGTCGTATGCTTAATGAGCCTGTTTATTCAATCGTCCATGATCAAAAATAAAACAGGATTATCGTACAATATCACTGTTTCAGAATTTATAACTGAGCCTAAAACAAGCACTTATTTAATTTGTATTTATTTCTATCCAAAACTATGAGTAATCTATGTGTTTGGCGTGAGAACAAAACAGGATTACACACATCCAAGAATATTCTAATGCGCATTAGCATAATCTGCTTATTTTTACGCCTCACTCAACATTTGCTCTCAACATGTTTTCGTTTTGTTCGCGTTTGTTCATCGAAAGTCTATGGGACTTTTCATCTGGCGCATTGCAAATATTCCCGACGAATATTTATTGAACCAATGCATCTGCGCCCGCCCCGAAAATCAAAACCATAACAACCCAAACTAAAAATATCCACCCACATTTTATGAAATCCGAATTCGAGCGAGCACCAGCCGGCTTCCGACTGAAGCGTAGTTTGTAGTTTAGGACCACCAACGCCGGAATAGACAGAATATGCTCTGATTGCGTTAGGCCGCTAGTGTCTGTTCCGGTTGGGTTTGTACCGCATCGAATATGTTTCTGGGCGCTGAGATTTGTGCAGCGAGCAGTTGCGGAGGTGGCAAAAGCATCACGAAGAAGCCGATTGAGAAGCATGTGCGATTTGAAGTGATGCCAATTTTTAATTATACAAAGCTAATAACAATTTGTTATTGATCAATATTTATTTCAGGATGAAAATGCACCACCCAATAGACCTCCGATCAGTTTGGCGAAAATTTTTACGCCAGCCCAAGATGCACCACAAATTAAACCGAAATCAAGTACAAACAATCAAAATATTACGTCTATTTAAACTTACCTTTTTTGTTTTCCATTTGCAGAAAAAATGTACGCATCATCAGATTTTTATGCTCCTGGTCTGCACCCAACGGTTGAGGACCAAGTTGAATTGGCCAGAAGGATTTCCAGCTCGCTCAGTGATATCAGCAATCAATCCAGCAAAGGACAATCGATGTATGTCAACAGGAAGAAGAGATCAGTGAAATGGGTTCATGAAAGTGAAGGTATCTTCATTCTCATGTTACAGCAATGCATGTATTACCTTAATCCGGGTGCCATTTTCTAACGTTGATTTTTGTTATAATCTGTATCTGTTATATTCTTGTCATCGCTGCTTGCGTCGATCACACTCGTTGAGCCAAAGTAATCGGTTTACTTGTTTAATAGCCCAACGATGAGCAAATCAGGAAGTGAATTAGATGTTATATGGCACGATTTTGGCACATCGCCAGTCTATTGACGGGTTACATCACATGCTAAAGACACTAGACCTAAACTACTTCCGCAAACACAAAAAATAAAACTAAACTTGGTTGACGTTTTCATTTTAACCGTTCATTTTCTTTTTCTGCATATGTTAGCAAGCAACGGACAAAATGGGTCCATGACAGAAACAAGAAACGAACATGAATCTAAATCGATGTTAAAGTTAGTGATGAATCCTCACGGCCAGGTGCAGGATATCAATTCTTTGAAGAAGCAGGGATTGCAGTTTGAGTCGGCCCTATCTCCGGATGTTTGTGCTGAGATTGTTAAAGATCTAAACTCTCCCAAAGGAAAAGGTAATCCGATGATATGAATGGTTTAGTTGGAGGTGTTAATTTTGTTTCATCAGGGGCTGAGTTGTTTGCAAAGAGACGCAAACGTTCTGAGAAATGGGTGGTTGGAGAAATAGCGGGAAAATCCGAAACATTGAATGACATTGCATCCACACCAGTACCAATACTCTCGCCGCTGCCGCCCCTCACACCCAGCAATCTGCCTCCACCGAGTTACCTCCCTGAAACGCAACAACGTATGCAGCATAAAGAAAAGTTGGACTCAATTCAGGTACCTATTGAATTACAGCTGAATTGAAATTAATCGGAATCAATCTAGACTTGACTAAAGTCGTTGTGGTAACGTTGATTCTATTCCTTGCCAGGCTTTTTATACCTCTTCGGTCGGCTGCCAATTAATCCGCATTCCAGCCGACTGCAATTACAGTACAGTACATCTCAGACAACCACAATTAACGCGCGTGCATTTTCAGGAGCGTTTCATAAGACCCAAGCTGAAGTTGGTCAAATCTCCGTGGGAAGCTGCACTTGAAACTGGCTCGGTGGAATCTGCTTTCCAGGACGTAGCCCCACCAAATTTTCCAACAAAAGGCCATTTTGTGGCACCAGCAGTAAATTCATACGAAGAAGCATTACAGAACGATTTGCTGCCTTCGTGGACAATGCCAGCCAATGGATATGGTTCTGGGACTAGCAACAATAAAGTGTATGCCCACAACCCAGCTTACAATAGCAACAGCATCAACAGAATCGTGGATAATCTCCAGAAAGGTTTGTCTAATGTTGACATTTACAAGCCGTCGTTGCCGCAGGCGTGGAATGCACAGCCAATTCTCAAGACGCAACAATACAGTGAGTAACAAACAATTATTGACTACTTGCTAAATTCTTTTTGAGGGTTGCTTTAAATTTTGGATTCCTGCTTTTCTCCTATCCGCATTTTAGGTAGCGTTTGGCTTCCACCTGACATGCAAGCAGTAACTAACGCTGTACAAGAAAGGCCTACTTCTCCTTATCCTAAGATTTCTGATGTTACCCAGAATCCACTATGCTTAGTACGTACGCCAGTAGATGCCAAAGTTAGTAAGCCTGTGACGCCTGTGTTTTCTAATATGGAGCAACGTTTGGAGAAAATTAAAGCTCAAGAGGATATTAATGAAAGTCCAGTTATTTTTCCTGAGATACCAGATGTAGTTTGCAATGAAGAATTGACTCGAGCTTTTCACACGACTGATACTGTCCCCCAAATAAGGGCTAAATCTCCTTTTCCTAATATACTGGATGTAACACTGAATCCAGATGAAATTATTAAGGATATAGTCCAGATCCGAACGAGTCCAGTGCCGTTCTTTAAAGCTAAAAGTCCCAAGCCTTCTGAACCGGATGACAGACTCCAAAAACTCCGCGAAGAAGAAAGTAAAATGATACCTTTACCAGAATTGCTAGCAAATCCAAGTACTTCAACAAAGCCATCATTTTACAAACCAATCAAAGCGTATGCCCCTGTAACAATGGATAAGAAATATCCATCAATTCTTAATGAACCTATACAAAGAGAATTTCCACCGCCAGAAAAACCTGAGTTTAACTATGCCATTGGTGATCTCCCTGCAGAAAGAGCATTGAAAACACCAGTACGAACCTTACGAAGTGAAATATTTGAGAGTCAAGGACACTATAACGCAAGTAGATCGGCCTCACCATTTTCTGTGTTTATTCCTGCAGAGAAAGTTACAGAACCTAAGCGATCCTCACCTGAACCTGAGGTTGTCAAAGAACTTGAACAAGAACCGGAAGCAGAACCCACAATTGTTGATATTGAAAAACTTGCTATTTCTGATTTCCAAACGAAGAAATTGATGGAGTCGCAGAAAGATTGCTTTAAAGAAATGAAAGAGATCAAGGAAGCTTACAAAGAAGTGACTCCAACGTATAAGGAATATTGTAGTAAAGTGAGTGAATCAATAAAACCCAAAGTGGTTAAAACCTCACAACTTACTGAGGATAACGAAGTTAGAAAGAAGTTGGAAGAAATGAAGAAAATACGAGCTGGAGTTAATCTGGGACCTCCAACTCCAGAAGTTGTACAGAAACCAGAAGAGACAATTATTGTTGATGAAGGGCCTAAACCTCTACCTTCTTTAGATGAAGATCCTGCAATTTTACTCAAAACTAAAGATGATCCTAAGCCAGAATTTAAAGAAGTCATAACTTCTGCGCCGCAAGCAGAGAAAACAAAAGGCAAACGCCCTGTATATCTTGATGAAGTTGAAGCCCCAAAATGCAAAAAAGCTCCTGAGACTATTATTGGAGCAAGACCTCTTTTTGGTCAATTAGATATTAACTCAGAATTTAAGAAGGCAATTGGCAATAGAGCTTCATTCAAACAAAAACGTGCTTTGGAGGAAGCAATGGATAAGCAGAAAGAAGGTCTTCCATTGACCGAAACCAAAGTTGAAAGATCCAAAACTTATAACCACCAACAAATCATTAGTGAACCATACAAAGAGTCAACCTTTAAGAAAAAGACCAGAGATAACGAAATAGCTGAAGTTAAAACAGTTCTTAAAACAGCAAATGATGAAATTGAACAAATCTATTATCAACAGGAAAGGGAGGTTGAAATTGATTATCAAACCATACAAGAAGAAATTGTTGTACCGGAACCTATCCTAGAAAGGGTTGAAAGGCCTTTGACACCTGTCCAATTGCAATACTTTGGCCCAAGTATGAATACAAATGTTTATAAACCCCAAGCGCAAATACCTGCAAGCAGGCAAGCAACCCAACCAATAACTCTCATGCAATATCCGCAAGAAGAAGACATTCTTGACCAGGAAACAGAATACAGAAAGATCCCGGTTAAAAATCTTATACAGAATTTTGAACAGAATGTAATGCCTGCTTTGAAGTACAAGCAAATGCGTGATGATCCCCTACCAGATGTGCTTGAACGAGGTCTATCAAGTGGACACCCACAAGGACCTGGATTAACTCCTAGAAATTCAATTGATTATTCTAATGTAAAAATGGAGGTTGCGCAATTGAGTGAAACACAATATCTTCACGATCAGATCTTGAAGGAAGCAGAGAAAGAATTCGACAATTTATTTTTTGTTGCAAATACAGCAACCGTCCAAACCAAGTTGTTTTCGGAGCAAACGCAACTATTGGAACAGCAACATCAGCAGGGTTTTCAGCATGCCGAAAATAGCTCGTTTTGTGCCTACGACAGTTCAGCTTTTGCTTCCCATGCTTCTGAGAGTCGCAACGTACAAGGTGCTTATTCTAGACCCACGCTGCAACCTTTGAAACAAACCAAACATTTCCTATCAACCTACATTACCTGGTATTTGTAATATCCATATTCAATTGTGTTAATATACTTGTAAAACTACTATTACTTTACAATTTTGATCAAAAATATGAATACCATTGATAACGTTTTGTTTGCTTTAGATTCGTCGACGTTGCCTAGAACAAAACCATCTACACCAGCTGCAGTTTTTGTTCCAAAAGAATCAACTGCACTTATGTCTCCCATGTATCAAACTTTTACTCCTGAACCTACAGAGTACATCCCACCAATGCATACCCACGAAGCAGCAGCATCTCCTCTGCCACCAGTGAGGGTCAACTTCAATAATTTGCAGAACTACAACACAGCCGCCCGAGGATGGGGTGATGTCAAGCAGGTGTACAAACCAGTCATGTTCGATAAGCCCAAATCACCATATTCGGACTTTTAAGTAGATTACTTACTTCACTCGCTACTCTTTCAACCTATTTGCCTCTCCTCTGAATCCCCAATGGGGATTCATAGTTGGAGAGGTTTTCGTTACTTATTAGCTAAGATGTAGTAATCATCCGATACTCTAATTTTTAAAATGTTGATTGTAAATATTTTAAACTGCAGATATATCCTATTTATTGTTATAATAAATTTTAAATGTTTGTGAGCGTGCAATATGTTGGAAAGTAAAACCAGCGTTAAATGTATTAATTCATGCTGTTTTAAATAAAATTGTCAACTAGAAGTTGGACAGATTTAGCATCAAATTAATGGCAATAAAAAGGACAGTTTACTTTATTTCATATGACAGCATTTATTTGAAATTCTCCAAATACAATTGAATGTTCTGCCTATTGCGTTAATGTATTCGCAATAATTGTTATCAGCCTTAAAGCAATAAGATGCAATAAATATACATGCCATAATATTTATATCTGGAAATGTAATCTTTTATAATGCTTGTAAACGTATAAAATATTTCCATGTAAATAACCCAACTTGCATGTACGAAAAATGTGAAAAACATGACCACGTACAGTAGAATGAAAAACGAAAGAATGCTCGTTTTGCAAAGTAATTATGACGCTATTGATGTAGCAACAAAGCAAAAGATATAATACTATAATATTTAATGCAGTATTATACAAATATATTCACAGTGCACATGAGCAGATTGCCTTTGTTCTACCGCGAGAATACCTGCGCGTCTTTCATTTGTTTGTAGTAATCAGCAAGCAGTCAAAATGGGTGAGCGCCATTCTGCTAATACCAGATTTGAATTGGTCAAGTGTGAGGAAGACGAACATGAAGAAATTGATAATGCAAAATACCGCAATATAAATTTTAGACAGGTACTAAAATCATTTTATTTCATCGTGTTTAATTTCAAGTTTACAATGTTTTAGTTTTTGGGATTGTTACTTGGTTTACTACACTACATAGCAGGAGGATTATTGTCTGGATGGGCATCGGTCATCTTGGCACAAATTGAAAATTCAACACTTACAAAGAGTGAAGCATCATGGATAGGTGTGTTATTTACATTTTGATAAGGTGTATAAATTAATCATAACTTTTTGCTATAATTTTAGTTTCAATTGTTGTCGTGCCAATGGCACCTGCAGCTCTTCTGTGCGGCATCATTTTAAACAAACTCCCCCGGAAGACAGTTCTGATAACCATAACAATAATTGAGATAATTGGATGGATTGTAATCTACGCTAATACATCAGTGACGTTAATTTTAATTGGACGAGCTGCAAGCGGATGTGCTAGCGCCATGGGATCTCCAATCGTTCCACAATTTCTAGGAGAAATCTCCACTCCCAATTTTCGTGGTCTTTATCTCTCTATGGTCCTTCTTGGAATTTCACTTGGTCTTTTAATAATTCATGGCTTGGGTGCATTTTTCACATGGAATATGTGTGCTTTATTAAGTGCAGTATTTTTAATGGGGTATTGTTGTTTATGTATCTATTTACCTGAAACATACGCATGGCACCTGAAAAATAACAACTTGAAAAAAGCGGAAGAAGCTTTCTACTGGTACCGTAGTAAAAACGAAGCATCAAGTCAGGAGTTTGAAAAACTCGTCACACAACGTGAAAATGTCAGCGGTAACTATTCTAAAGTAGAAATGCTCCAACTCTGCTTCAGCAAAAAGATGTTAATGCCATTGGGAATTTCCACCGTGGCAATGGTCACAATGCATCTTTCAGGAATCAAGGTAATAATGTTTTATTCAATCACAATCATCAGTCAGGTAATCCCGTCCTTGAATCAATACACGTCAACGATTATCATTGATGTTATCAGAATTGCTATGACTTGCATTGGCTGTTTGTTGGTGACCAAATATCCGGTGAGACCCTTGTATATTATCAGTGGTATTGGAAGCACTGTTTCTCATTTTTGTTTCGCTGCATTCTTCTTATATACAACTACATCGAATGCGGAAATCAATCATATGTTTTCCATTCTGGCGCTGATTGCGTTAATCAGTTACACTGTGTTTTCCTCGATTGGTATTGCGCCTTTAGCATGGGTGATTGCAGGAGAAATATTTCCGTTAATTGTGAAAGCGATTGGGTCGGGCGTATGTTGTTTTGTGTATTTTATAATGTTTTTTATTATGGTTAAAATTACGCCAGATTTATTTGATTGTTTTGGAATTGCCGGCGGTTTTGTATTCTTTGGCGGATGTACTATTGTTGGTACAGTAATAATTTACTTTATCTTGCCAGAAACAAAAAACAAGACATTGGCGGAGATTGTAGATTTGTTTAGATAATATGATTCATATATAATTGTTTTTGTACTTTTTTGTAACAGGAATTCACAAGGCAAATGTATTCAGATTGATTAAATCGTGTTATTACAATACTAAAACTACTGTTTTATTCATCTACATTTACCGTATAATATGCAAATGAATGCAACAATTGGTTGTAGAAGTTTTTGTTGTTAATTGTGTCATATTTGTCAAATAATGTCAATAAATGCTTCATGTAATGAAATACTCAATGCAAATATTGTGTGCAGTATCAAATTTTCTGTATCGTTTTCCAATCTTTAGTATAAGTAGAAAAAACAACATTTATTAATCAGTATGCAAAGTGGCGACGAAATAATGACTGAAAATCATTACAAGGACAGCTTAAATGCAGTCAGAGCACGTGCAGATCAATCAGAAACAATCTTTATAAGTAACACAAACAACACTAACGGTGGTGTGAGTAGCAGAAACACAGAATTCAACATCGATTATCAAGATCCAACCAGTTATGACTACGAATATGAAATTACACCTTCTATTATCACGTTCAGACAGGTAATTACTAGTAATTTGTACTGAATAGATTACTGATTGTTATTTTAGATTTTAGGTGCATTGATAGGATTTTTTCACTGCATTTGTGGTGGATTACTATCCGGATTTTCTGCTATTTTAATGGCACAATGCAAAGAGAATCCATCGTCTTTCGAAATATCAGAAAATGAAGCTTCATGGATTGGTAAATATAATCAGCGTTTTAAAATAGTTCAGGCAAGTAAAATATTCTTGGTTTTAGCATCAATTGTTGTTATACCAATGGCTCCATCATGTCTTGCTGCTGGTTTCCTAATCAACAAAATGCCTAAACGAATATTTGCCAGTATTCTTGCACTGGTAGAGATTACTGGATGGTTGATCATTTACTACAACAAATCCTTAACTGAAATCTTAATAGGTCGGCTACTAACAGGAATTGCAAGTGCAGGAGGCGCGCCAATAATCCCTCAATTTATTGGAGAAACTTCAAATCCTGAACTCAGAGGACTTTTCTTAACTTCAGTCCTTTTGGGACTTTCATCGGGTATTCTCATTATCCACCTGGTTGGGGCTTTCTTCTCATGGAAAACATGCATTATTGTCACTGTCATCATTCTATTCATGTACCTCTGTTTGATTTTCTATTTGAAAGAACCTTATGGTTGGTATCTGCGAAATCATAATCCAACTTCAGCTAAGAAGTCCTTCTGTTGGTACCGTGGAATGTCCCCTGAAGCAAAACGTGAAATAGCAAAGTTAATTCTAAATCAACATGAGAATACCTGTGCCGATTTCACTTATAAACAGATGACAAGTTTGCTTTTCAGCAAATTACTACTACTACCATTGGCAATAAGTATTACACTAATGGTAACAATGCACTTTTCTGGTAACAAAGCAATCATGTTTTACTCCATTACCATTTTAAATGAAACGGTACCATCATTGAATCAATACGCATCTACTATTATCGTTGATATTATAAGGGTTGGTATGACATTGATTGGAGCTGTTCTAATAAGGAACTTTAACGTACGCCCATTGTTGATGATCAGCGGTGTTGGAAGTGCAGCGTCCCACTTTGCCTTTGCATTATTTATTTATCTATCGGCTAATAACGTACATGAAGCGTATTCAGTGTTTGCCTTACTGTCACTGATATCGTATATCGTCTTTTCATCAATTGGGATTGCATCGTTACCATGGGTTATTTGTGGGGAGATATTTCCTTTAATCGTTAAAGGAATTGGATGCGGTTTTAGTACTTTCGCGTATTTTTTCTCCTTTTTTTTGGTGATTAAATTAAGTCCAAATTTATTTGATGCAGTTGGTTTAGCTGGTGGATTTTTATGCTTTGGAGGCTTTACTACATTGGGTACCATTATTCTTTACTATATTTTACCGGAAACTAAAAATAAAACTTTGAAGGATATAGAAGAGTTGTTTAGAAAACGCATTTTCAAGAAATAGACAAATAAAAGGTTTTATTTACGCTAATACTTACCTTATTGTACTCATATTATTCATATATGAAATAAGCTTTTGTTCTTCGGAAGCTATAGCCCTTTGATTTATTTGGCAGCGAAGAAAAAAATAATGCAACGATGAATTTACATTTATTGCTATACAATAATATATGTTCTGACTATGTTCTGATGCTTTTTTGAGGAGTATTATCGGTATTACAATCTTATATTTACAGATTTATTGTAATCATCAAATATTTGTTACTATCCGTTATTAATTGTAACTACTAAACCACTCAGTAAAAAGCTATCCTCAATATGTACAATCATGGACATAGTTTTTTTTTTAATGATATTACTTAATGTGAACTGCTTGGACAAATCCCAGAGTCACATGAACACCACACAATTTTCGAAATATTAGAGATGTAGTAGTTTAGTTCGGTCACCTTTTAAGATAACAATTTTAAAAGGTTTCAAAGTTAAAAGCACAAAATTAACATCGAACAAAAATACATTTAAATATTTAGAAAGAAACGTTCAACAAGATTGAAAAATATGAAATATAAATTAGACCACTTGGAACCTTAGGTACCTAATCGTAAAATACTTGCTAATTGTAAACAATTGCGGGCCAATGCCGTCGTTTGATTCTTCATTGTAGTCGACTTATGCTTTTGATGCAATGACCATTTTTTGATTGATTTCGATGACGAGACAAACAGCCGCGTTGGCTGTATTAATTGACGCAGTCTCTCTGTTTGGAATGCATGTGGAATGATTCAAGTTGATTCATTGCCATCTTGTTCTATGCGTATAAACCCAGTCGATGAATTTTGGCAGATAAAAAGTTGTGTAGTATGAAGACTATAGGTTTGGGACATCCATCCATGTCAAGTTCCTTCAATAAAAGAAGATTTATTATATTGAGATGGGTTTACTTTGATACCCATATTTGAGTTTATAAAAACGTTTTCCTGCACATTATCACCTATTATAATAATAAGCTTGAACCCAAATTATGACTGAAGAAGGTAACGTACCAAAAACATTTTTATGACATCAAATATTCTGTACGTGTCAAAGTAAACTCATTTCAATACAAAAGACACTTATATTCAAAAGACCCTTTGTATGAAGATCAACAAAACTAAATTAGTTAGTATATCAGATAGAATCGAATGTTAAGATTAACTTACAATGTCGGTATCCTCACCACCAAAATCTAAAAATAGCATTCGTCTACCATCATCTGAGGAGTTCCTCAGACGATCAAAAGGAAACCTCCACAATGTCCGAGATCCAGTCCCAGCTTCCAAAAGAGTGAAGCCATTCTCATAGTGTATCACTAATTGAGCTGGTCGACCTTTCCAGGAACATCCTTAAAACAAAATAATTTAGAATTATAATGAAAGTATTTGATCTAATAATGAATTGAATCTCATACTGCACACAAGTTCTCTCTGGGTAACTGCACTAGCATGACTTCCATTGACTAAAGCTTTCGCCCATCCAGCTAAATCTCGATGCGTCTCCGCCCTCAAACTATGCGTTATCACACCATCGGCAGTAGCGCAACGTATGCTAAACTCAGGTAGATCAGCCCGTTTTCCTGATCCAACTAACCGGGTCGCAATCAGCGAGTACGCTTCAGCAGGTGCCCGCCACGCATCTCCAGACCAAGGTGCACTCTCATACAGTCGAAGTTCACTATCGGTAACAGCCCCAAAGATCGAATGCCATCTATCCATATCTTCACTGCTTTCTGAGCTCGACATATTGTTCTATAACAGGATAACAAGCGGATAAGGTTGTATTATCTCCATACATGTTCAACCACCATCTAAATCTGTAAATTAGGCGAACATTTAGTACCTCTGATCGCGGCCGTCGGACAAGCCAGCCGATATGTCGCAGGTCGGGAATGGCTCTAGCTGCTTCATGGAGTGCTTGTGTTGTAAGTCCAGCAAGGGCAGAATGTAGCGTGTTGAACCAGGCTGTGGCTTCTCCCGGATCGGACGCTCGCAGAACACAGCTGTGCACTGCGTCCGGTGAATGTAGTTCCAACACTCTTCCCTCTGGAAGAAGAACAAAAAACGATGTCATCAATCACAGCTAGCCGAACTAATCAAAGTAGACATGCGGACACCATTTCCTAGTTTTTAGATATTACAGGATTTACTGTCATTTGTGTAAAATGAGTTGCGAGCAAGGAAATGACGGTTGGACACGTAAAATGACTGACTGCTTGGTTAAATTACATTTTGTTACATTAATCAAAATAATTAAATCCTGAAAAAGATCTATTTGTAAACAAATTGTTATGGATGATTTCCAATTAAGTACCAACCACGAGTTTTAACTCATAACTTTATAAACATTTATAAACACCTTATGATTGCAAGTGCGACCAGGTGGCTTAATTCAATCGAATCATACCCCCAAGTCCAACAGTATTGTGCGGTGCGCAATAAAAGAATCGATATCAAACCTATCAAGCATTGTATCAAAACACGAACTCAGCCGTTGTGCCAGAGACTAAGTAAGTGGTATTAGGGTGCGATAACGACCCGACCAATCCAAACCAATCACCCAAAAGCAATCGTGCTAAAATACCGTGTGCACCTCGCGTAATTTAAATGCGCGCTGCCGCTTTTGACAAATAATTTTTGAGGCGCATTGAACCAGATTCCATGTTTCTTGACTTCACCATTCAACTAGCGTTTTGCATTAACGAGATTCGTGAAAAAGAGATTACCACATTATTTCGCCCTGGTTCAATGCATTTCTAATCCAATTTCTTTGCTGCAGGACGAAATCTTTAGCTTGTGGAAAAACGTGTTGTTAATGCGGAGGTAATAAAATTTTATAATTCATCAGTTGAGGTTGTGGTGCACAAAAGGTGGGATGTAATATCGCGAGTGAAAGGTTGAATTAGATCACATCCGGTTTCCGCGTACCGGATTTAGGTTTTCACAATATCTGCGGTTACAGAAAATAGAGAAGTAGCTTTTGAGGGCATGCCAAATGCAGAGGATCAAAAATATAAAAATACTTATTCCAATTCGAAATAATAGAATGAAATGTTCCTGCTCCAAAAACTACCCTAAAACATAGTATTTAATAGAGGACACTTTGCTGGGGCACTTTATTTGAACCTGAATTGTTTGCATTATTAAAAGCGGCAAGTTTTGCAAAAGTTTCTGTCGTTTAATAGCTTTTTGCAAATCAAATACGTATTAAAACAAGTCATGCGATGATGTGCGTCTGCAAAGTTCTCGCGCTACGAGCGCAACTAAATTTTGCAATCTCTCACGCACCGATGCATTCGCTATTTAACTTTATGTTTGAATTTTAATCGCGCACACAATGCGCGTCTCACCTGCAAATATCGCAGGTAAAACATGCACATGCTAACTCATCCCAGGCTATTACAAACTATCTCCATATGAATAATTCCCAAGCAATTACACCCCCAGCACCAACTTAATATATTCGCCGAATGAAAAATGTAAATGCCATAAACGCCTGATTTTGGATTATGATAAGTCGGCAACATTGTTGACTCTGGTTTTACCCCAGTGGATGATAAAAGCGGCAAAAAATCATAAAAGTTTAATTAGCGCTCGCGTGCAAACTACCAGCGCATACATCCGGTAGCCATGTTTGGCAACGCGAGCGCGTTAGATATTACATATTCAATTCGCGTATGAATTTTAATGTCGCGCGTCGTGTGTGTCTGTTTTCTTGTACGCGCGCGTGTGACTCCTGCCTGGAGGTGGCTCGTGTGCCGACACGCGGAGGCGGCGCCGCGGCGGATCGATAACAAGTGTGTCGCGAAATGTACGGAGCGTGTGCGGCTGCTGGCAGGACCTTACGGCATGGTGACAATCGCGAGACTCTCGTCGTGCATCCAACACTTGTAACCTGCACTCGAGCGGGAGAACCAACTACGCAGCACTCCACTGCAACTTCAGAAACGTAAGGGAAATATATGCGTGTATTTATTATGACGGCAAATGCAGCCCTATATAGAATAGGAGAAGATAGAATATAGAAGCGAAGAAGAGCTGAAAGCAGGATGCCAAAGGAAATCAAAAAATTGTTTGCTGGTCCTGAGTTGGGCTCCATTCAAAGTTGCTGCAGAAGAAATATAGCCATGAAATTGCCAAAGATGTCGATGCTGTCGTTGATGTTGTACTTGCCGTAAGTTAAAATTTGTAAAACCACTGATTCCGGTGATATTTCGCAGACTGAAAGCAGAACTTATGGGAAATTAAGGGAAAATACACGAAGCGGAGGAAAAGTGCTGCTGGTGACGGCAGCAGTGGCAGCGACGGCGGCTGAGACTTTATGCCATCGCTAAATTCGCCCCATTTCCATACATTCTCATGCTGCGCTCTCTGAACACGGTGGCGGCGATGGAAATCCATACTCACACGTTTCTCGTGCACATCGCGCACAAATTTCCCACCCGTCGTTTAGCGCGCATCGATCCGGACACAATACATTATCGTGTGCAAAGTTTTCTTCGCGCATACACAAAAATGGTGCGGGCAAATAGTGATAAATAAAGAAATTGCACAAGTCGTAAAATTATTGAAAACAAGCAGAAAATAGATGTAGAATCCTTTGAAATCACTAGAATACTGCTGAATATAAAATGTGATTTAAAACGTAATAAAACAAAGAAGATAAAAAATTTCTTATATAAAATCACATAAAAAAATGCAAAATCATTTTTTGATGTCATTATTGTTATAGCTTATACATAACAAAATTTCTTGAATAGATGGCATACACGTGGATAAAATATAAAATTTCCTTTTAATATCCCCTCAAGATAAAGGTTTAATCTCGGCATGCAACCTAGTCCTACCGCTAGAACATGTTCATATTCCAGGCATCTTAAGAATTCGGTGACACGCTGTTTTTTTCAACCGCCTCCCGCATCGTTTTATAAATATGCAACACACATTGCGTCCCGTCTGCTTTACCCTATTTATTCTGCCTAAGTCGCCGGCCGCCAGAAATTTGCGCCGTTCAAATATTGCTTGCAAATATTCACCGCCGATTTGGGATCTTCTAAGTCGGCGTTAAGTAAAACGCTTGTTTCACATTTTTTGCGCACATGGATAGAAAGAAAAAAGTTTTTGTTGCTACCATTCTATCCCATTGTTTGCAATGTTAATTAAGATTAAATTCCGCTTCACCTTGTCGGTCCCAGACAAAAGCAGTTCGCTCATGGTATTACAGAATATTTTTTCTTATTCCATGGAAGAAAACAATAAGACAAGGTGGTCCATTTGTTTTTTTTTTTTTTTATTTTTGGTTGTACTTGTAATTTCATCCTTATTTCCATGTCAAAATCCCGGACACTTACCACAATTACAAATTTACCTCAATTTAATATTTAAATTTGAGAAAAAAGAAAAATACGTAAAACATTATAATGTTTCTATACAAATATTAACAAATAGTTTTACCCACCTGCATCGGGATATCGAAAGTTGCGAGCTAAATGACACAACTGGAGGGGCAGATATCGCGTGTCTGCCCTCTGTGGTGACCGAACCGCCGGCGGCGCACACGATAGGAAACCACGTTGTAGCTCCCAACCCACCTCCGAGATGATGCTCGCCTTTCGAAAATACGGCGTTACCTCCCTCAGGTATTTCACTGCAATAAGTAAAAACCAGTTAATACATTAGCAAGAAATGCCCTCGACATCAAAATGAAACCATACAAACCTTACCCCTGTAAATAATTCAATCCATTGCTAATGCGATAGTGCAGCAATCGATTACATCTTTAGATATTAAATTAAAACACGTGGAATGTCTCATCAGCAAACGGCCGCATACCCGGCGCTTTCACTAATTTTAGACGCAACCCATTAGCATTAGATCTTTCTTACGAATTTATTTTAATTAAGAAATACTTGCGCGTTCATTACTAACATACGCATCTGGTACTTCCCTGAACATGGAAGGAGTGGGTGAGTGGGTGAGTATAATTGAGATTAATAACCGAATTCCAGAGGCGCGAAGCTAGGTAGTGCTTGCTAGATTTATATTAAGCGGTAAGGATAAGTGCAGGGAGCACTATGTGGATTAGGGAATATTCAACAGAAATAAGGTACATTCTAAATGTTTTAATCTAAAAGAATTAAGAAGTAGTGCACGTTACAGTATTTGTATGATGTTCAAATTATCTTTACATCCAACTAATAACTAAGTTAATAAATTTCCCTGCATGACATAACTCATTCCTTTCTGCCAACGCTTCAAAATACAGGCAGCATAAAAAATAGAAACAGACATCCAATTCCATGTTTTTCACATTGTTCGCACCCGATTGTCCGCAAACCTATTACGCGTCTCGTTGTTCGGTCCTGGGCGCAAATTGAATATAATGAAGCGCCGCAAGTGCGGTGAAGAGCAGGAAAATGCATGAACGGTGGCCAAGCAAGCCCCGCACCCAAAAAAAAAAAATTTCCTGCGTTTAAATATCGCCAGGGCGGTAAATTGCAACGGGGTGTAGCAAGGTGGGGCAAATAGGTGGCAACGCTGCAAACAACAAAAATCGTGATTAATTAATGTTCAACAAGAAAGCAACCATATCCCACACGTGTGGTATGAGTAAATTGATAATGATAGTAGACTGGTAAAGTAATAGGTGCATTGAATGGATCTGTCCTATTCAATTCCTGCCAAACGGGTCAGGCAAGTGGAGCTGAATAAATAACCTCACATGTTCCAAACGACTCAATGCTACTGTACGACGACCTCTAACGGCACATTTTGTAGTTCTACAAAGTGCCCTAAATGGAATTGAAATTGATAGCAAGGAAGCAAGTGAACACGCAAACCGTCTTTGCATAAGATCGAGACATCAGGTCGCAGTTCAATTTCAACAGCAGCGTTTGAGGTCGTGAACAATGCTCGCCAACTGTTGAAAATGTTCAATGTGCGACACGTCGTTTTACCATGGCAAACATCAGAGTTATCAATCTTTTCAAGTACGTTCGGGTCGTGCTTAAAAGAGGAAATTTACACACTCAATAAACACAAACATTAAACCGGAACAGCGCACGGCGTGCGGCTTTGAAATGGGTTAGGCAAATGGAATGAAAGGAACCGAAGGCACCCAAAAGGCCCGACCGAGGAAAACCCAAAACTATTTCATTTCACTTCTTCGCTGGATCTCAAACTCCCCCCACCACACACAACGCACATTCACACACTATCGTCCCCAACGAGGTCCCTTTTTGTTTAACGAGTTGCATTTTGCGTTTTATGTTTTAGTGGCCGCGTTGTCTGCTTTACGCTCTGCATCATCGCGATGCCTCTATCTTTCAACCACCGGAGGCGGTTTACGCAGGCAGGAAACAAAAGAAACACGTTTGTTGTAAAATTGCCTAGTTGCCGGAGCGGCAGCCGGATTTCATATCACTCATTCACTAAACTGAACTCGGAACTAAATTAGTAATGGGCTCGCGTGTGTCTTCGTCCATCAGCCGGTGTGGGCTGGGAGTTGATGAGGGGGACACATCCGCGCGTGAACAAACAACCGCCAGCAACGCTCGGCGGCAGATAGCCGGAAGATAACAATGGGAGATTATGTAAAATATAATCGTTTATTATCCGACGAGACAACCATAGTTTGAGTTAGCGAACAAAACGCAAAGTTGACTATTAATTATACCACTAGCGGAAGCGCTAAAGGGGTTGGACTTGTTTTGTGTAGAGAAATGAAGAGGTAATGAAAATGAAGAATAACTTGCATGGATTAAATTACTAAGCGTTGGTTAGAGTAATTGGAAAGAAATATTCATATAAAACTAAATAAACTAAACTTCAATAGCACTAACGTGTTGAGATGCCTAGATTAAAACCAACTCCAAGTAAAAATCTTTTAAAACCACTACCCAAATGCTAGGCCATGTTTTCTATCAAACGAGAGACAATGCAAAATTAACGCGCCTCTCGTGTATGCTGCAGGTTGTTAATCAATTTGAACATGTATAAATGCATTGTGCTCGACTGCACTCGCAAAAAAAAAAAGTTAACAAAAAAAGCTCGTCTATATTGATACACGAAGCGTTAGTTTTTGTTGCATTTTTTCCGCACAACCGGAGCAGTCGGTGCTCTCAAGCGTGTGCGCGTTGCACAGATTTAAACATTCGGTAGCTTTCGAACAATCCAGCATTCGAACAGTGCGCAAAGCGTGGGTGCGACGCGCGCAAAGCCAATTTGTCATATTTGCACTGACAATGAGTTTGTGGAAATTGTATGTGGAGATTTACATGCCCGCAAGCGGGAGCCGTCGATGAAAAAGGAAACAAATAGTGCGAAGGGCAAAAGCAGGAGTAAGCAGGCACCAGGGCAAAGGAGGCGAGTGGTGGGGGTTAGCAGTTGGAGGTTGGGATGAACAGCGTTGCTGTCAGTGGGCACATGTGTGCATGCAAAGATATGAAAATGTATAAATCACAAATTAATAATAAAACGCCAACGGGAGTCGGGATTATTTACGCGCCCATTTTCGAATATCCACTCGCATTTGCCATTGTACTAATATCTAATTTAAATTATGAATCTATAAAGTAATATAATTAATATTTCATTAAAGCGGTGTTGATAGATAAGTAATATTAATAATTAATACAGCCATTTGTGCTTAACACTCATTCTTTATTTACGCAATTCAAATGGTGTTTTGTGATTTATTAGTGGTAGCTGGAAACTTGCAGTTTAAGTGCTTGATGCTTGATAATACCTCACAAATGATATTATGGTGGATGCAAGTGCACATTACACAAGTACGCATTAAATTAGATTAGAAGTACATATCTTGCCCCGCGTGTAAATCTGGACAATTATTGATATCTGTCCAGGCGCATCCACCAATCGCTTATTGTGCATTCGTGCGATTGGTGATTTGTCCATATCACTGGCAGTCAGCTCTGCAACAAAATACACCGAAACTCCTGCAGTCAGCATATTTTAATCAAACACCAATGCTATTTGGGTTGCGTGCGTCGACGCAAATTTATTTTCGAATATTGGAATTTACGACCATCCATGAATTGCAAATTTGTGCAATTTACAAACCATTTAACAATATCATGTAAAAACATTGCATTAACAGTGTATTAACATTTTAACAATTACCATACCCTTTTTAAACTTACCTAATGCATCCCAACCTAATTTTCTCAACAAACAATCTACACATTTGCCTTTATTCCCTGATTCCATGTCGTCGCTTGGATTGCCATTTTCATCCCAACATGTTTCTATTGCCCCAATATTTGCTTTGGCGTTTGCACTTGTTTTGCGTCCCCTTAAAGGTTGGGCAATTACCGTAAGAATTCCTAACTTGATATGACCTGGTGGTATGTTGAAAAGGGTGACAGTGGGTTGACTTTGCGCCAAAACCATCCCACGCCAAAACTGCACAACATACTCAAACTTTGTTGAGTGTTTCTTGTCACACCACTTTTTATCGCTTTTGCCTCACATTACAACGACGCTTTTCTTCACCCCGTAACTCCTGACATTGCCAAAGTATTTTTACTTACAGGAGGGTTGATGTGCGTGTGCGTGCTAATTGCCGCTTGTTTCCCGCGTGTATTTCACATGTTTAACGTGTTTCTTTCACTTTTTTCGCTGCGGTTTAATTGCTTAATTAAATCAAGTCACTCCCCATTAAGACACCACAAAGGGATCCGGGAATAGGATCCAATGTAGGAGAATGCCTAGTAAAATATTAATTATCTTCATGAAATTCATAAATAATTTATGGTCATTTTTTGATAAGTTATACACCTGCAACACACAAAAATGTTTCAATTCTCTCCGAAGATGAGAAATACTCGCACGTCGTTTGCATGCAAAGATATTGTCTTGAAATGTCACTAACGGACAGCACCACGAAGCGCAAGCCCCAGTGGAGAGCGAAGAATGAACACCATGACAAATATATATTTAAATTGCGCCCGTCGAAGCATTGGCGGTGACGGCGGCGGCGAGGTGGGACATTTGTGCGCTCTCCACGCAAAGAGGAAGCGAAGAAATTGCAAGGTTCCTGCATACAGATGTCTCGCTGTCCCTGGCAGAATATTTGTTATGAAATAGAGGGTGATTTCCACCCTGAGTTGAGTGTAGTGAAATTTATCATTCCGGTATAGCTTCAATAAAATAGCAACAGCAGTGACTTCATTTTGTTTCCAAAATGATCACTGCTCATATCTGCATCAAATAATATTGTGAATAATAAAGAAAATACTTTATTGTATATT
>JAODGC010000004.1:1577825-1608201 GCA_027574925.1 Ecitoglossa quadriceps | reverse complement strand
TGTTTCCAAAATGATCACTGCTCATATCTGCATCAAATAATATTGTGAATAATAAAGAAAATACTTTATTGTATATTATATGAAAGGGCTCTATTCAACCAATAAACCAAAAAAGAAAACACATATTTCGAAATAAGTGCTTTGCAAATGGATGCGACACTGTGTTCAGCCGGAAAATGCAATGTGAAAATCTCAGAAAAAAAAATTCAACTCGCAGACTTATAAAAAGGTTTTTTCTAGTGGTTAAGTGATTTAAAGCGGTCTAAATCTTTTTGTGAGCTGGGCAAAGCTTTTTAGAGCTTTTCAACCCAAAATTTAAGCTTCCTGAACCTTCCTAAAATATTTCCTTCAATTTGTAAACTTCTACACTCAAATCTAAACCGAGATTTATGCTTTATAATATTTTTGAAGCCACCAAAACGCTCTACATTAATGGATTGTAAAAAAATATGCACAAACTAAAAAATGAGTTTAAGTTTAAAATTATCAATGACCAACTTAAAGATGTCGACGCTGTCGAAGCTTTGTTAAGTCAGCTAACAAATGCAAGGGCGCCAAACTGCGATGGGTAATGGCACCTTGCGCCAGGACGACGCTATCGATTAGGGATGAGATAGCACCTTGTCGCCGGCGTCGTGGCGACACGACCAGGGTAGTTAATTAATGCGATAAATTGCGATTCCCAACTGCCCTATCGACTTCAAGAGATGCGATCGGAGGGAAAAGATGAAGACATAACTAATTTTTACTCAACATAGACAATATTCTTTAGATAAATAAACAAAGTCAAGAAAGATCTTTAATAGTTAGATATTTTTCATTCAACCTATACAGTTTCTTATATCGAAAAATAAATATTTCCCAGAGCTACAAATTAAAAAATACGGTAGTATCGCCTTGTGCACGCGTCGATATCACGAGTCACACCCTTTTATAAAGCCAACCGACCCCAAAACTCCCAGGGAAGACCGACAATAATTCGTCTTCCTCACCAATACCACCGCCTAGAGCTTTTCTCTGACCATGGAATAGTCCAAGCTTAAGTTGAAAGCCAAAGAAGAGAAAGTTGAGAAAATGCAATACAAGGCACAAAAAGCTAGAAAGTAACAAAAATTCTGCCAGATAGACAAGGAGCGAAACGCCATCCTGACATCCTGACGCTAAAGGGAGAATATTGTAAGATATCCGCTCCGAGATACCAGGCCACAAGAAAAGTAACGCACCATTTCTAACCTAAAAGCCCATCTTGTGTGTCGTATACAATCCCACACATGCACCCGACAAGTGTGGACTGCGGTATGGGCAAAGACACAAGCCGAAGGTTTCCCATATGCCCAAATCAGCAGAATCGAGAAAACTTGTAACAATCGCCGATCGAAAGCACACTTTCGAGCAACTAGCATTTATGACCGCTCCAATGCGCACAAATTCTAAATTCTAAAGCCCAGTTTAGGACCCGGTCTTTAGGAATCAACTTTACTAATGAAATTCAGTACTGCAATTCAGCGAGAAACTATTATTATTCTAACTCAGAATGTCTAACTATAACTGTATTTAATTACAGTTAAAAGTTGAACGCGTTCTTGTTCAACATGATTAATATTGGCATTAATACAAAAATTTCAAATATCATTTACGAGCTCTTAATTTCAAGCGGAAAGTAAAGCAGATACCAACGTGGATGTCTTGATATCTTGAGTGCTGCCTTAATAATTTGTTGTAAATGGCCAAATGGCAAGCAGGCAACATTTCACGCCAGTGCACAATGAGCAACAAATGTGCCTACAAGGAGGAAATTACGAAATTACAAACAACTGCACACAATTGCACCACCCCCGCATTGGCTAAGAAATAGTTGCGGGTGTAGAATGCGAGTATTAATGGAAAATACGCACATTAATTACATTCATAGCAAGATGTAAAATCTTTGGTTGTAGAATTAAAGTGGAAGCTGTTGAAAAACAAACTCATTAAATATTCATACCAAACACATCTATGTGCCTTGTGAAACAACATTATTGTTCAGTTCTTTAAATAACATCAATATTTATTAATAATTCCTCAAAGGACTCAAATGCAATTATAATATGTTTTCTAACAAATTAGAGAATAGAAAAAAATTTTGTGCAGATTTTAATAACATACCGAACGTAACGACAAATCAACTTTAACTATTGGTTCATATTCCTATTATCCTAATATAACATTTACATTTTATATCAAGTATTATGCATTTCAATTATGCTCTGCACAAAATGGTACTCAGCAAATGTAAACCATTCTCCAAATTATCCAAAGCAGAAATAAATTTCTGGCATATTCAAAAAAAATCTCACATTTTGTTCAACTAATCATATTTAAGTGCTTTCAGGCCTTTTAAGTTTATGCGCATATCACACATTTGTAACTCACCTCTTATTGCTAATCCCTTCCAGCAGGTGAACCAACGCGCGCATTGTCCCAACCCTATCGAATTAATTCCACGCGAATTTCGTGCGCCGCGTGGGGGCGCGTTTTAACGATTGAAAACAGCCGTGAGCGCATTTAGGGATGTTCGCGTTCCTCGCAGCCCCAGTCGTATATCATATACGAGCGGCATTATTAAAACGCGTTTATGCGTAACGAGGGAGTAAGAGAAATTTGAAATTGTAGGTGTTGTGTGAGGGAAGACCAGCAAAATACCAAAGTATTTCCCATTTTAACGCATTTGTTTTTCAGTAGGAAAAAAAATCAACAATTGCCAAGTTGAGGAAAGTAGTTGATTGAGAGGTAATTAGCATGTGTATAAGCCCTTCAATTTGAGGGGTTTCAAATGAGATAAAGCTGTTAATCGGTAAAGTATAAAAATGTGACAATTTGATTTATTGATGGAAATTATTCACATCTCTGTGTGAATATATTTTTTGTGAATGATTGAATGGTTGTGGAATGATTGATGGGACTTAAGATAATCCACAATTTATATCTCTGAGTTTACACTGAATTTCTATAATGCATGATTGATTCGTCAAAGTAAATTGTTTAAACATTTCCTAGGTTCTGATTGATTCACCCACCGCGCATTTATCCTATCATTTAGCACAACGTGCATTGTATACTATTCAAAAGGGTCTTCCTCCTTTTCAATCTCCAAGCGCCTAGTATCGATCGCCATCATATCGGTCTTTACGCCCTTTTTCACCGCAAGGCGCCTTACTTTGTATGCACCTGGAAACTCACACTAGGCACTAAGGCATTCGCATTTTCTGTTGTCCCATTCAACGCCCGAAATTGAACGACTTATCTTTTAACAGCGGCACACCCGCAACAACAGTGATAGAGATGGCGAAAGCGCCGGGAGGCACCCAGCAAAGATCGCTATTGCAATAAACCTTGTGATCTTATGAAATACGCCTGGCACTTATAATATCAAGGAATCTTTTAAGGTGTTTGCGCAAGGTTCAACTTTACATACTAGGGTAGGATGTTTTGCTTAAAAGGGTGACTATTTAAAAGAGAAAAGTAAAGTAAAATAAATTTATTGGATTTTAAAGGTTTTCATTCAAATACAAACTAGATAATTATAATTGTAGAATCTTACGTTACATGGGATGGAATTTGTTAATTATGGTCCTTATAAAATATAACAGCATACTTCCTACACAACAACAAGATAGACACACATAGAAATCGTTATCTTCCCTACATCTGACTTCAGTTGCAATGCACTTTTCGGTGTATTCACAAATATCAGCCGACGTTATCGTCACCACAAAATCAAGCTACACTGTCGTCCGACTGTCGTTTCGTGTAATTCTTTCCGCGTGTATCCAGCTTTTTTCCACCCATAAGCCCACATTCCCCATCAACTCCCAACGCCTCCGCCAATTCTTCACTATCTCTGCACAGTGTCGGCAATATGGTTTTGATGACGTTGCACATGAAGAGATGGGCTGAAGCTTTCATTTTCGTCGAGCTTTTATTTTGTAGTATAGAATACGTGATGTGCCCGTTTTTGGGTACTATGCGGTGGACGATGCCAATCAAACATTTTTATTTCGTATTAAATTTCATGCAGACATCTCTACGTCTACAGATGACGATTTTCCGCCAGAAAAAGTCGCGGAAACAGCGGCAAAAAGGATGTGCAAGGAATGGAAGGATGTTTTATCATTTTGATGGACGCCATTCCGACTTTTATTAATATTGTTATACATCTGCAATGCAGTCAAATTTATTGCTGGTATTTCTAAGAAATATTTAATCCTAGAAGATTACAGAGTGGAATGATGATAAAAAATATATAAATGTATACGCTATTTTTTAAATAACTCATTCCTTTTTACTAATTTATCCCAAAAACACCCTCTCTTAATATGTACACAGCTCCAGCGCAGCTTAATGTTGTAATTAGATTAAAACACCCACGCGCGGGTTAATCTAAGCGTGAGTGTAAACTAACAAAGTCGCACAGGATTCCTCTCGGCTACACCCTTGCAGTCGTCTGAACAACAAATTACTACACATATTTCAGCGTTCGCAAAGTGGATTTGCTTGCGTTATTTGCGCTGGCCAAGCATTTATCACTTGTAGCGATTTGTGCCCCGTATCGCTTGCCATTTTCTATTTTATGTTATTTTGCAACGCAATATGTTGGAGTATATTCTCCAAGTATAAATTCAAATTGAAAATTTGAATACTCTTTATAAACAAATAAAAAATCCATTGAAATTATATTTTCCAATAAAGCAAAAACCTCTCGAATAAAGCATAAATCATTTTGTATCAATTTCTACCCAAACATGTCCCTTCGGGGCATTCTCGCACAACAATCGTAAAATAAAACAATATAAATTAGAATTATTGTTATTACTTATTAAGTAATTAAGCAACTTTTGGGCCCAAACCAACGTGATTAATGCCGCTTCTCGAGGGACATAAAAGTCACGACTCACGACTGAATAACAATTCAATTTATTTTATACTCTGCCGTCCAGCGAGACGCTGTACTGTGTACAAGCATTAAACATTAAATTAACGAGGATTGTGAATAGCCGCCCCTATTAATTCGCGAAAATAACTAATTTAATGAGCAGAATTTGAGAATATTTGCAATGAGGTAATGCCAAAGGTTAAGCGTTTAATTAAAAAGGATTACGAAGTTTATTTTAAGCATTAAACGTGACATCGGAAGATAAATCAAAACTCAGTCTAAAAATTGTAGTGAACTTAAATCGAATACAAAAATAATTAACTAAAAAGCATTTCGTCGTAAACGAGCCATTAATGTGCTCCTCGCAAAAAAGCAAATTAACCCAAGCCCCCAAGAAAGTCTAGACTAGTTTTTACAAGCATGATAATTATTAACGCAAATCTGATAACGTTTCTTGCTCGTCACTCCTCAAGATATGCGTGGTGGTAACATTTCGACGTTTTTAAATTAACAGGTTCCTCCCTATTCACTCAAATAATTAAATCAAAATAAAACCGTTCTCCACTCGACATGAAAAAATATGTAAAAGAAGCACTCGCATTGCAAATTTTTATATTCTACACAATCTGCTCAAATAAAAGCAAAATAGAATCATTGGACAACCCGCTTTTTACGTTGGACGTTTTTCCTAACATTCATTAATGTTAAAATATTTGGTCGCTTTTATTCGGGCTGCATTCACATTCTTGTTACGATGACGATTACGTTAAATTCCAGCCGTTCGGCGGCGGCACTATTTGGCAGCGAATGTAAAACCAGATTAACTCGGACATTATCATCGCACTGGCCCGCAAGTCTGCGCCTAGGCGAAGGAGAGAGGTTTTCCGTGTCCTTTGCCCACTTGCAATTTATTTACTCCCAGAATCGGTATTTATAGCTTTTCTTTTCCACTTCTTTTATGTCGTTTTGTTGGCTCTTTTAGTCCTTTGTTCCACGCAGGATGGAAGATAGAGAAGACAACAGGCTGTTTACTTTTGGAAAATCATTCGTCTCAACTACTTCGGACGACTGTGCGCTTTCCTTCACAAGAGAGGCTGCAATGTCACTATGCGATTGCGATAAAATATTGTGCGTGCTCGAGTGAACTCTTTACTTTACTGTCGACTGCTATTGCCATCTGCTTTGTTTGTTTATAAAGCAACGGAATGGAAGGCTGTGTTGATTCTCATCAAAGCAAAAAAAAAAAATGAGACGGAAATAAAGATGTTTGGGTTGGAAAAACAAGATGAGAGATAAATTGAACATCAAAATAATCAAAGTGTTAAATAAACTACAAAGGAAAACATTTGAACCCAATAAATATATAAAAGAAACAAAGACATTAATTAATTTTCCAAGAAATTGATGCTTGATATTAATTTTCTTAGCAAAAGAAGAGCACACGATTAAAATACTCGCAGAAAGCAAGTCTCAAATAAGTAGAGCATAATGAAGAAGTTGCAAAGTTTCGCAGGTCAACTTTTCACTTAGCAACTTTCATAGTTTTATCATTTGCTCAATGCTATGAGTACTTATAACTTTTCATACATTTAGTACATTTATATTCAACTGTCAAGTTTCAAGATTTTCATTGATACCAAAGTGAACTGTCTACAGTCCAGAATCTAACTTATTCATTAAAATCACAAACACCCACATGACAAGGTTGGCTTAGTAACATCAGTAAAATCTCAGCAGTGTTTTCCCATGTTTCCCAACCTTAATGATAACCAAATTTATGCCAGTTTTCCGCACTAGCTCATTGGCCTTTAGCCGCCCTCCCTCGTCTGTATTCTTGTGCAATTCATAAATATTTAAATATTGTTGACGAGATGCTGCAGCAAATAAATATGCACTCCTCAGTAACGCAAGTTGTCAGAGGTCGTCCTTAAATGATGCTAGAATTTATTATGCCATTTCTACACTCTGCACGCCATAAGTATGTTTGGCTATGAGTACCATTTTTAGTTGTGCATTTCATTGCTCTCCTTTTTGCCTCTCCCTTTGCCAACAGTGGATGAAATAACTGCATAACGCAAAGAGTAGTAACTGAGAATTAATGCAATTTGCTCGAATGCAATACACTGCAATTTAATTCCTTAATTACTAAACTAATTTCGTTTAGTGAATTGCGCTTTATTTAAATACCCTAACTGCATTCGCAGTTAGTGTAGAGTGTAAACAATCACGCTGAGTATCATTCAGGACAGCGCAGGGCAAGCTTGCAATAATGTAATAATAATATTGTTCAATGCCAAAGTGTGTTTGAAACATTGGCACACAGTACGCATTGAGCTCACGAGCGGAAAGTCGAGTTTTCATTTGCCACAGACGACAACTCACGCCGCCGCTAGTGCTGCCGCCGTCGACATGCACGCATTCATTACGTGCGCACGCTGAGTTTCGATGTTTGTCTAACCCACGCCGTCCTCGACAACATCGGGGATGTGAGAAAAACCGACAAAATGCGCCACAACTTTTATACTCGTCACATTCCACCGCATTTTTCCCTACGCCAGCGTACAGAGCTACAGAAGACAAACGCGTTGTTTTCCCGTTGCCCTTGCAATGCGGACACAATTTGCGCGCATGGGGAAATGTCGTAAAATGGGATAAATGGCGGAAAATGTAATGCTGGCATTTTTGGCATTTTCATGAGTGTGTCTAATCTGATTTTGGAAACTTGGCAAATTCGAATTATCTGATGCAAAAGTTTTGTGCGCATGGTAAAAGGAACGTGAAACGAAATTCATATAAGCGTGATTTGAACACATTATTTGGTTTTGGGTCACATACAACGTCAAAGCAGAAATTAGGAAATATTGCGAAGATAAAGGCATTGGCATAAATATTTGTCAAGGGCGTTCCGATACGATAATAATTAGCGGTGTGGTGTGGCGGCGTAAATGGTAAATGAGACGTCAGCGGAGAAAAGCCAAGGACTAATAATATTTTCACTCAAATATTCGACAATATTAAAAACGCATTGAATATGCAAACGTTGAAAATATTACTCCATTAAATAACACTCAAAAAAAAATGAAGAAAATAAAAATTGTGGGTAAAAAAAATCTGTATAAGAAGAAATGTGAGATTCAAATTCGTGATCGTACCTTTGAAAGGTTGTAAATTACTCACTAACGAGCTAAACGTGCAAATTACAAATTCTGTGAATTGTGCGTTTCAAAATGAGATCTTTATGATACCTATAAATAATCCGCAAAAAATAAAATTTACTGAAAATCCAATTTATTATGCCTCTAAAATATAAAATATCCGGAGCTTATTGAAAAGATATACCATGTTTCATTGTTCAGAAATCAAACGTGTTATTTATTACCGCAGGTCGTCAGCATTTTCCAGTAGTGTTCAGAATGACAGCTTGAAAGCGCCGAGTGACATAAATGGACACCATATGTGTCTGGTGTCCATCCATGTCATTCGATGCCGATAACGCAGCAAATGTTTCATGTAAATTAATGAAGGTGGTTTAGAAAATGTGCAGCTAAAGGATTCACCTACTACGTGCACCAACAACACAAAATGAAAATAAAATGTCAAATTCGCGTCATCAACGCCCTAATCCAAATATACCATCCATTTACTACTTCATGCGCCCACTTCAAGTAGAACCCAAGGATGTCAAGAAGGAGTAAACCTCCAAAATGGCAGCGAGGCGTAAAATAGAAATAACGCCATCCTTGAGGATCCAGTTAAATTCGCAATAATGTCGACAGCTATTCGAAAACTTTACCACCGCCACGGCCATTACATTTTGCAATGAAATGTGCCAAGTGCACGCAGCTCAACAAAAGCGTTTTTTTTTGTCTACAATCAACATACATTGTAGCGTTGGAAAATCTGGAAAAACGAATGGAAAAGCAAATGTGTAGAGGCGCGCTAAAATTAATTGCAACGGTTACCCTGAGAATAAGGCGGTAAGAATTACAAGTTAAATGGGTTAATTAACTTTATCTATTGCGTTCCAAACCTCCAGAGTAATTAATGACATTTACCTTTTTATGTTCTGATTATAATTTGATGCTTTCATGTTACTTCAATGATATGAATTGAATCAATAATTGCAATAGACACCCTAGCAGAGCAAACACACACCGCAACAAAACTCCCTGTTAATCAAAACCGCGTAACCAGATTAGACGTGTGCAGCACACAGCATGGCCAGATCGAAATTACAATTTAACACAATTTCGTCGCGAACGCACCGATTTCACACCTCGTAAGCATCGGTCGGGCGTTTGCCGCCCCCCCGGCAATTACCAGTGGACGTGCGACACTTTAAAATCGCAGCAACAAAACCCCAAGTGAGTAGGATACAGTAGCGGGCTGATCACAGAGATCGCTTTATACGATTTTGTGTTCAATTCCGGCAGCGGCGACTACGAAGCGCTTGTTACATCCAATTGATTTTCCCATTTTCTTTGAGCTCAGTGCAGCGCTTTAAGACAATTGCACGCGTTCAATTTTAATTTGATTAGCAGTTTTATTGCAAAATTTCGGCACCAATAAAGAAGCGAATTTAATAAAATCCACGGCTGACAAAGAGACAAATTTACAACGAAACAAGAATTTATGTCATAAATCCAGGCTGTCAGTGTCAAGCTTACGCAAACATTTAATACACTTTTAATGCAATCTTCAAGCAAAGATCATAAAGAAGCAATAAATATGACGAATGGTAGCTATTACTTCAACTAAATGCCTTTCGCCACAGCCGGGGTCTTCGCCGCCACCAGCCCTTGCAACACTCGACTCCCACGCCGCGTTACTTAAGGCAATAATAAAATTTATTTCGCCTTTGCGTCAAAAGCCGTGATTAATACAGCTGCGCTTGCAAGTAGGAAAAGTAAACAATTGCAAGTTTTCCAAGATATCATGAGTGATGCTTATGAGTTTTCTATCTTAGCACTTAGTACAAATCCAGCATAAAATATTTGATTAGTCCATGTTGCAAATTTTGCCAAAAGCCATGGATAGTCCGCGTGTTATAATTAAATTTTAATTGCTCGTCGTTAATTTTCAATTTCCGACGGCGGCGCTGCCAGCAAGTGGGGGTGGTGCACACAGCGGAAGTAAACGGAAGCGCGTTAGCCGATTTTGCACCGGCAGGCGACGACGACAATACCGTGGAAAGTTTCGTAAAACTGCGCGGAATACAAAACACCTTAACATCCACGCCAACACAGCTGAACACTCGTAACTAGATTAGGAAATTACAATTTAATTAAACTGAATTAAGCTGTCAACGCATTACGAATTATTTAAAATTTGCTGCGGAAAACTGCAGAGCATAAATCAAGGAAAAATATTCTAATTTTTAATGCCTCTGACTGTTATTAAATTCATGTTAGAAACTGTAAATTCCTTCATTTGTTATGGTAACAAACGGCACCAAAATACCATGCAATACCTTCCTCGCTAATCACGGGTGCTATCAATAAATTACATGCGCGAATCGGAAATAACAGTCTTCGTTCCACAAGTTCCATTTTCAGCTTCTCAATTTTGCCACATTGGTTGCATAGCTAGCACACACGCACGTAGGCAACCAATCGTACAAGTTACGATCAGGCTCATTAGAGCATCGACCATGTTAGAACCGCGATTTGAAATTGTAATGGAGCAAACGAATTCGTGGCGTGTCCATTATTTAAATAACACACATTACATCGAAATTACCAGACTGACTTGCACTGTACAAGCATTGATCGTGGATGAAAATCGTGCGGAAATGTACAGCAACAAAGTAACACAATAATACCCATTAACCACAACTCCAAGTCTCACCTGAAACAAACGAAAGAAGGTTAATAACAAAGAAATCAATCCCATGCTCATTAATGCCACCACTAACACAGAGCTATAAATAGCGCATGTATGGCACATTGATCATACATCATGTGCTTGGCAAATTGATTTAATAATCTAGGCGTCGTATGCGAGTGTTGACTTCGTTAACACGACCCGACTTGGGTCAGTCGAATGTGTCACGGTTGAGAAAACTGCAGCGTGCGCTTGGGCGTTTGTTTGCGATAATTATGTCAATTACGTAATTCTCATTCTCTTTGATGCAAACGCAATTGCAGCAGCTACAACCACATGCGCGACAATGATAGTACGACAGCGCTATTCATCTTCCTTACTTGTTAGCTGCTGGTTGATGCAAAAAATATAAATGGTGAGTAACAGAAACGCGGCGGTGAAATTAGTTCGTTGACTTGCCTTAGTTACGGCTGCTTGAAACCAACAATGAGACCAACAGTCTGTAAAACGTGGAGAAGTAAAAAACTCTATGGAGACTCGTTTTACTCGGGCAGTCAACAAATAGGGAGTAGTGTTGAAAATTAATAGAACTTAGTATACAAGTGGAAAGGTTTTATATGTCTAAAATAGAATGCTGTTTAATTAGAAAAAATTCATTGATAGACGAGGAAGCTTGGAAGCGTTTATCTCGTAAACTAATTCATATGTGAAATTCATAAATTACTCTATTACCTTCAAAGAACCTTCTCTAATGTTGTATTAGAAAATCAATAGAAATTCTCTAAATTTTCTGAATTCTTAAACCACCTCCATCCTCATGTTGGTCTGATGGTTGGTCTATATTCTGCATAATGAGAATGTCCTTTCTGATTTAACTGGTGCTCACTTCTCTGATTACAAACAAGTTGTCGGTTCCTGTTGCAATGATTTTCTTCTTACTCTCCACGTACTGACTCCATCACTGAATGAACTTGTCGCTTATGTCTTGTCGTCGTTGCCGACCGCATTACGCCACACGTGCTGACACATAAATCACATATTACAAGCTGAATCCGGCATTGCCGGGAGGGAATACAGGCTGTACAAGCGGATTCTGCACACTGTGATAAAGAAGCACTGATTCATTTTTTCTTCCACCATTCCTTTCTCCACGTCATTCTTGTCAGGGGTCGACAGTAGTAATCGCACATGTCGCGATGTAATTTATCACAAGCGCCAAGGTGTTCTGTGTGCTTGAACCCAGACACCACACCCAACACAAAAGATGAAGAAATGAAAGATTTTGTTGTAAATAATATCAATGCTTTAATGCGACATCAAAGAAAACCAACGCTGCGAATGCTGATCATTATTAATGACCGACAAAAAGACAAGAGGAAGGAGAAGAGAGAAGAGAAGCGCCGAGATGATTTGCAATATTATGGTTGGGAAATTTCTCATTAATTAATTAATGTGCATATTGTACTATGATAAAGTATTAGATATAATATTCAGGGGTGTCTGATAAGTCTGGATGGATGAGAAATAATTGATTAGCAAGATTATATCATGTCTACTTCACAAGTTGGGCAAGAAAAAACAGCAAATTAAAAACGTCATCGTTGTAGAAAAGGTAGGCTGCATTATGTATCGTAACGATGTTTGAATAAATTAGCAAGCACTTTGGCGAATACATACAAAGAATGGCACTGGAGACTATGCTGCAATTAATTATTCCCGTAGACGAAATACGTAAGCACCACTCGTAAATCTTTGTCACGCGAAAACAGGAATAAATCGATTCCTCACAGAAGACCTCGAAACATTATCAAAAATGTATGCTAAAAGATTGCTTTCTAATAAAGCAGTCGTCTAAATGTGTTCTAATTCTCAACGTTCATTAACAGTACTTCTCGGACATCTTCACTTGTATGTCACTGGCGTCGAACAACAATAGTTGTTGTTGTTGGCAGACACCTCTAGAACAACTTGCTCCACAAGTGCAAACAATGGAAATCATAATAGTGTGGATTATCGCCCACATTTGTTTGCCGCGCCTTGGACAGAGGACTGCCAAAGAGAGAGAATGGAGACCAAGAGAGGTTTGTATCGTCCGCTGCCACTGCCGCCTCCTGCTAATAACTAGCAAACTTGCTGGGAATCTATGTTGGAGGGCCGGGCGCTGATGATTATAGTGCGTCGTTCGTGTTAACAATAACTCGCTGTTATCCGCCGCAGACGACCAGGACCAATGTGGAAAGTACTAATGTTCAACAATCAGCACCATAGCACCATCAGTTTCATTAGCAACAGCAGGAGGAGCAAATAGTACCGAGCATGTAGTCCAAGTAAGGCTTTGCCCACCCGTACATTTTATTATTAATTGCCGACACGCCAACGTGCGCCACATTATGACCCGCACCACTCACGACCTCTAATTACGATTAACCACTAATGACCATCACAGTGCGCTCTTTGCTTTACTCCTTCACGCGTAGCATGCTTAATTTAATATTAACAAGAGAAGCTCACGTTAAAATGTCATTAATAGCAGTGAAGAATTTATTCGGTCTTAAAGATAAGGCAAGTTTACGAGTATTCTGGAGCATATTTGACCTCAAATGTGCCTGCAATATTTGTATTTTGTTGTATTAATCAAACACCTCCCACATGTAACATTCCCTTTGTGTTCAATTAGCAACTTTTTATCACCCATTTAATCATGCATTTCATACAGGTGAGGTAAATAAATCTGGGATAGAGGATGGATTGTGATGAGCACGCACTTGCAGTGCTCCCAGGATGAACATAACGCACCTCGTCTGCACCACCTTGCACGTTTCCTTAAACTCCCTCCTCTTTACTCCTAACACGTTCACCTCCAAACCATTGCAACATCTAAAGGTAACATGATTAATTCACGTGCTGCACGTCTGCGTTTGATTCTTTTCATGTGGTACTACTTGGTATTTTAAAGGGTAAAATCACTGCACTTCTACATCAAACAAGTCCTTTAAGAAATGATTATTACAAAGTTTGAGCTTGAAACAAATTTTAAACACTATAATTCCTTAAAATATTCAAAATCTTGTAAGTAGAGAGATGAGAAATGATGAAGTTAAAACACCTAGGGTTATTACCACGTTGCGCATCAACTTGCCCGCTAGAAATGTCAGTCGTTGAACCAGGTTGAACTACTCAACGCGCGCGTGGTGCTCAACTTGACGACTTTTTTGCATCCAATCCTGACCTTAATTCTTCCCAACTTGGGTAGTGTACAAGTAACACACCACCGGAATCAGGGTGGAAAAGGAATAAAACTGGTTTTTGCATCCTAATCCAGACCCATCCGCACTTCAAGTTGACTAGTAAAAGCAAAAGAGTGAGCGCGGACTTTTTATCCACCCCCAAGTGTAATTCCCACTTCTGCTTCTCTGAATGTAAGCACAATGTACTGAAAATGACGATTCATGCAAGGGCAAATGGTAAAGCAGCTTGGGCACTGAAGGGACCTTAGAAAACGCCAACAGGGCACTGAGTTACTCCAGGCCAAAACTAATTACGCGCAATGTGTATACAAAAACTGCAAGAAATTAACCATTCTTTTGAGTTTACGACTTTGAAAGAGATAGCAGGAAAATGCTAGATAAAAGGACCATAGAGATTGAGGTTATGTCTTCATACAATTTCATTTTACCTACTTCAAAAGGTCCAGAATTCTAAGAGAAAAACGTGCAAGGCAAAATAGGGAAGTACCGCAGAAAGAAGATGAATAGCAAGGAAATGTAGATTAGGAATAAATGCAGGCATTGCAATGCGAGGAATGCACCATTAAATTGTCCAATCCATCGCAACGCATGTGTATTATAGTCACGCAGCGTACATCGAAAGTTGCATGCGTGACAAACAAACAAACGTAATAAGCAAATAAGTGACTTTCAACACATGTCCACCCAATCCAACGGAAATCCCATTGACGTGCGTGCCCCCACGACCTGCCCTCATCGCGTCGCGCATGCTGAAGCATGGCACGCACTACACCACCCACTTTTCAGCCTTTCATTTCTAGCTTTTCCGCTTTGCCATGATCCCTTCGCCTGGAGCAACTCACGAAAAATACCAACATACACACGCACGCGTAAATATTTACTGTTTTATTGCGGCACGAAAGAGTGCGGGTGTTATTCGAGTGTTTGGTGTAGCCATGTGTAAAAAAATGCGGCATTTCCCCGCTCGCCGATGATTTTTCTTCGACAGCTCGACGCGTGTTACTCGCACCCAGTCTGCGGTGCGCAGTTTTGCCGGATATTTATCGCGACGAGGAATGCGGGACGACTGCGAAAAATTGCTTGACAACTCCCATCATCCCTTGACTTTGCCAAATGTGCGAGAAACACTACTGCAGGAAAAACGCGTCAAACAAATGGCTAAACGTTTGTAAAAACGACGGAAAAATAGTGGCAAAAGAGTCGGAAGTAGGAGTGGAATCCATAAAAGCAATAGTGGCATACTAGAATATTTACTGGATACAAAGTGAGCTGAAATACACTCCAGAGACGAGATGGAAGACAAGAACATAAATTATTATGTCCACAGTGATGCAATTAACATCTTGATTTGAAATTAATTCGTAAAATATGTAAATAAAACTTGTTAGCATTTAAATCTTTCGGAGTAATACTAATTTATGATAATTAATCTTAAGAAGTATAAGTCACATTAGTAATGCTGAATTTTAATAGAAACTTGTTTCACGAGGAGATTATCTTGCTTGTTAAACTTGTTATGTTAATATTTTCAATTTATTAATTATACTCATTGTTGCAAACATAAACAATTTATGTTTTACTAGGCCACACTTTTCATTTGCATACATGCATTGTCATAGCGCATCCCATCGAGATTCAATTAATAGAAAATTTATATGCTAACTTCATCGCGTCAAGTAAAAATAGTTTCACGTAATTTCCAATCATCCCGACCTATTTACGACTCGCCAACCTAAACCCAAGATCCGCCTGCGCTTGGATTTATGACTCATAACTACGAATTAACTTACTCACCTTTAATTACTTCACAAGTAAAATCTACAATGTGTAACAAGCATGGACAACCAACAAAACACCCTCTGCATACTTTCGATTCAAATTGTGTTAATTACAACCATCTGCGCTAATGAAAATTGAAAAATCATCGAATTGAAGAGGAGTGATGTCAGCAATTTATGAATTACACCAAAGCTGCAATTACGTAATCGCAAATTAAGTGTGCTGCATATTTCAATTTGCTCGATACTGGGTCGTTTGGTGGCCCTGTTGCCGCCGCTGCAGCCGTCCGTCGTGCACGGCGATTAATTAATGACAATAATTAATAACGGATCGGTGTTGTTGGGAGCAGCTATGGTAGGTGGTATGTACGCTGTTTATTTATACGCGCAGGCACCACGTGCTGAGTTTCGATTGCAATTGCAGCATGCGGTTTTAGCAACTGCTAATTAAGTCGTTTTTGTGCAATCGACCAACTTAGTGCGATCCCTCAACTGGGATGTTTATCCAATGAAATATTTATTATTTTACATTTTCGTAATGCCACAGCGTTGCACAGCGTTGTTATATTGACTGTTTACATCGTGTGGTCGGTTTATGCCTGTAATCTGCTGCTGTGCCATCAGTTTAAATGAGTTGCATTGAATTACCGACATATTTTACCACCTTCATTACAATTACGTATAAATCAGCAGTCTTATGATATCCACCCTCAAGAGAAAAGCCAGTTTTTGACTTAGTTCCCTATTCTCCATGTTTGATGTTGTTATAGAAGCAAGAGAAAAAGAAGCTTGGAGAAAAGCAATTTCGAAGAGTTTTGCAAATACGCCATCAAGCTTTATCCTACGTGTTCCCGCATGACTTGCATTGAGATGATGGAATACTACGTACCATGATTCACTACTTGCAAAAAGCACTTTTTCGTCTCTTGAAAACATGTACAGCAACGTCAAGTGCAGATACTAAGTGTGCTCTGCGTGAATTCGTTTTGCATAATGAAAATTGCATACAATATCCGTCCATGCTTCTTCCTCGTCCATCTCCTTATTCCTTCCTTTTACCTTGTTTCCGTCTTCATTGCAACGAAGACTTTCCACGTTGCAGGACGAGTCAGACTGAAATTTACAGGTTGTCGAGATGAAGATGAACAACGCGGGGAAATGAGAATGATTGCATCGCATCGTCTGCACCTGGGGTGATCACGCTAAACATTGGGAACATTTACCCAGTTTACATCGGTTTGACGGGCGGTGAACAAAATATAACGTGCCCACCTTGCAAGCAGATCCGCATTTTTAAGTGAACTGACAACGAGGAGTGACATGTAGAAAATAATCCGTCTTGTAGAAAACGGAAAATGTGTTTCAAGATGTATGAAAGAAAAGGAAATGTGATGAATTTCTAATTGTCGTGTAGAACTTTTGTTTCTAGGCGTGTACTTCATGGAACGCATATCTTGTTGAAGTGAGAAAAAAGCATAGGATTTTTAAAACAAAATTCTTATGATTTACATAGTTAAAAAAAACTCCTTTTATTCTGCTAGTATATTATGGTCTACAAAAAAACATTGCTTCCTCTGATTTCAGCAAATTTTCACAAACATTTGCAAGATTTATGACCATCATAAAATGTTCACGTCTGTAAATTCAAAGATTTACGCCAGTAAACCTCATGTTTCGCATGGTGCATGGGTAAAATAATGTCTGAAATCAAAATGCCTCCACAAGTCAGCAGCTCAGACATCGTTTACACATGCAGATTAGTTTTATCGATTCGCCGGCGAGCAGCACGCGCCACGAGGCCAGCTTAAATAGACGGCAGGGAAACAACATACAATTGGATTGATTGCTTCGGCAGCTTGTTTACTAACCTTCGAGCTCGACGACTTTTCCCGCCCGCTTGAGCGCCTTCACCGCCTCATCGTGCGTCGCCTCTCGCAGATCCTCTCCATTCACGGACAAAATAGCATCTCCCACATACAACTCCTCCGTCTGATCAGCCGCCATCCCTTTGAAGATCTTGCTAATCAAGATGGGCATCTTGTTCTCCTTGCCGCCCTTGATGGAAATCCCAAGGCCGTTGTTATCCGACTTGACAACACGCACGTTGCGCTTTTGATTGGCCACAGAGTCCGGCACGTCGGGGGTGTCACTCAGCCCGCTTGGGGTCTCGATGTTGTTGTTGAGCGTGCCATTCAACGTGGTGGTGTTCTCATAGGACTCATCCAGCGTGATGCTCAAGTAGTCGTCCTCCAACGTGACGAAGACGCGGTACCATTGCCCACGGACGTGCGTCTCCAGTACGCCGGAACGGCCGCAGTTGTACGTGCCCGGGGACGTCACCGCGTCGCCCATTCTGTCGGTGGTGGTTGCGCCACTCATAGTCTCATGTCGCACGCGCCCACATCTCACTTTTCGCGCGCCCCACGGCGCATTGTGATACTCCGTGCAGATGACACGCACAGGTTTTACTCCACACTCCACGCCAGACGCGACGGCGGCAACGCGACGAAGAACGCGGTTTGGTCGAGCTTGGGCGCACCGCGCGACTTGTGAGCTTCGAATGAAGCGGGGCCTCGTCAAGCCGGCATCGCGGGCAAAGCTCGTTGCCGTGGAGTAGCGGTAGCGTCGCCAATAAATGGGTTGGTGGCGTACGCGCAGTGAACACTGCTTCGGCGCGCAGGATTCCCTCACGTCACCATGACTACCAGCAAGCCCCTCATCTTCCAACACCTTTTGTTTTCGTGCAAAGCGTGCTGAACTCATGGCAAGCTCCAAGCTCACCGGCTACTACGGGATACTACTATGAGTCGCAATGGGTAAGGATAAATCTTTGGACGTTACTATTCACACAGATCATCTTTGAATTTAAACATGTTTTGTTTCTCTACTTCTGTCTCCAATCAAACCTGTCTTTTTTCTAGAGTATTAGTAAATTGTTATTTTTTTTTTAGTTCCCACGATTTTCAACAATGACGTGCACATTTCTACTTCTTTAGTATCTGCCCAATATATCTTGTCGATATACTTAAACAGGTAGCTTTTTCATGTCTCGTTACACAACACTTATTTCACTACCTTAACGGCCCTCTCATTGCTTGCACTTAACCCAGCAAGAAATGAGTTACAGCATAATGTTTCGTAGCAAATTGTACAAACACACAATCACATTCATTACAATACGTTATTACCTGAACAAAGAATTGCCTCCTCGCGGTCCAATTCCAACTAATGGTTCCCAAGGCCGTGAGGCAACGCTTCGAACCGTTCGAATCCTTGATGAATGTGTGCATAGACCAGTATAAACTGTGTATACGCCGGAAACACCTTGCCGTGCACCTTACACAGTCCTTAAGCGCTTCTCACGTGCAAGGAGCACATTTCTCATTTAAATTTCATGCTGCAATCTTGATTGGAACAGATGCTACCTCATAAATATTCAATTCCGGTGCGGCGCAAAAAGCGCTTTTTCCACGTCGCATCCGCATTGGGAGACGCAACTTGGACGCACGTTTCACCTGCATTTTATCATTTTATTCAGAGTGGTGCATATATAGTAGTCAAACTATATGGTTTGAATCAATTGAAACCAATTGCGAACAATTTAAAGCAATTTGGGCTAATTACTTAAAATTTGGTGGAAATTAAGCAGGAAACGTTAGAATATTATAATATTAAACACTTTTGCACTGTTAAAAGGTGATTTAAATGAATTGAAATATAATTAAAATAATACTTTCTGAAGAAATTAAATTTAATGGAGAACAACGTTAGGCAACACACAAAACACCAACAACACAACGTTCAAACTTGTTGTTAATATCTTCATGCATATATCCTCATTAAATCAACTATTAACATTATCTTATATTATTTATAAACAAAATAACATAACTTACAGATAAGGAACTGAGAAGTAGCTACTAGAACAAACAAGCTGTGCTTGATTGCAGTTAATTTGAGCTATTGTGATTATCTGTGTGTTCTTGAATGTACGGCATCAACTTTGACACGAATGTCTTCAACACGTGCTTCTTCATCTTTCCCACATCCATCACTTCCTCATGGTTAGCTTCCTCATGGCTCTCATAACTAGTAACACATTCATTGGTGATCAAACTGAACGCTAACACGTGCATATCGCAATGTCGCGCAGTAATAACTTCATGAACAGTCGACATTCCAACTGCATCGACTCCAAGCATTTTCAACATTCTCAGCTCAGCAACAGTTTCAAAGTTAGGGCCACCGAGGCAGGTATAAATACCCTCATGGACAGTATCGCTAAGACCCATTGAAGCAAAGATTTCCTTCGATTTACGGACTAAATCGCGATCGTAAGCTCTGTTCATTGGGGGAAAACGTGGCCCAAAACGTTCGTCATTTGGACCTTGTAAGGGATTATTACCGGCAAATCCCATCATATTAATGTGGTCTTTGACGAACATAATATCGCCTACTTTATATGATGGATTAAGACCTCCAGCAGCATTGGTGGCGATTAGATGGGTGACGCCAACAAGTTTCATGACTCGCACGGGCATTGCGCATTTCCACAGTGGGTAGCCTTCGTAATAATGAAATCTACCTTGCATGCAGAGGACTTGGATACCATTGAGGCGGCCGAAGACCAACTGGCCCATGTGGCCCTCAACGGTGCTCACAGGGAAGTAAGGGATATCTTCGTATTGAAAGACGATGCGGTCGGATAATGCATCTGCCAATTCGCCTAGAATTTGAATAAGGTATGACTATTTTAACTGATGCTTGTTGTTTGTGTATTGATTAAAACGAAATTATCTTTCTGTTAAGAATGAAACCGATTACGTTACGCAAACCGAACGACGTCACAATCATCTGCCGATTAATAAATAATAAATTGATATCCACGCGCGTCCACATCGTTTCATATGCCTGCTCTATTTGAAAATAACGTTGGTGAATCTTGTAAATTAATTCACTGTCGCTATGAGCGACAACTTGTGCATGCAACTTTGTAATGAAAAAAAAATCAATCATCATTCAAGTTCAATGAAATTGGCTCCTATTTAGACATTTTTTGAGGTTGCCAATTTGAGGTTTGCTCTATAATGATAAGACATATACATTTAGCATCCATGTGGTTTCTATTTATTCTCGAATATTTACTGCTGCTTTGTCGCCGATTGCATTAATTGCAACCAAACAAAATTTATTATGAGTTGTTAAATTTGATATGGAATTAAAGCCGTTAAAAGCTGTGAAAAGTGTGCGATCTCATAAGTAAACAGAGTGATGGATTTATATGAATAGTGATAAGAGTTGAAATATTGCAAAAAGTGCTAAAAGTAATATAGTTTTCAAAGGAATATTAACAAAGTGTTTCGTTCATCTTGGTGTCAAAGTAAACTCATCTCAATAGAATTAATTTAAAACCCAGGATAATTTTTTTTTAGTAAAATTGATTTTTATGTATATGATCGTATATTTTGATCAAACGCTCAAAAATTCATTCATTCATTTTCGATAATATTGAAGGGACTAAACATATAAACCGAGATTAGGCGGTGATGTAATCCACATGGAAGGTAATTCAACTATTTTTGTTACATTATAATGGCTATTATAATGATATGAATATTAAGCTGCAAATTTGTGAACTTACCCATTCCTGAACCACATATAATGCCAATTTTTGGATGTTGATCAACGCGTTCCTTCAGAAACTGTGCTGATTCCAAAAGGTGCTCATAGGTATACCTAAAAGCAAATCAATTAGAAATTAAGCCAGCAGATACTTGCGTCAACAGCAGTATTTTCAACTTGAAAATATTGAGTCTACAGTACAAATTTTGCATAAGAAATAACTATTATTCATACAGCACGTTAACATAACAATGGCAGGCAATAAGTGCTGTGATAAGAAATACAGATAAAAAACCTACTGCAAATAATCAAACTATTAAATGTGTGGTAGATTTATGCAACCTTCAAGGAGATTACGTTTGTTATCATCAACTTGAAAGTGAATTAATAACAGGAATTGTATTGCAATGATAAACATGACATTACCTTCCTCCTTGTTTGCAAATTACAATTCTACCTCTTAATCAGTTGTCAGGTGCAAATTCTTTTTGGTGTTGCTTTTATTAAAAGTCAATGTCATATATCAGGAAGAAATTGAATCTATGAATTTATCAGTAAATAATCAGTCAATATATATTAAAGTATTGATTGTTGCAAAAAGAAAGAATGAGATTTTGTACCAAAGAAACTACGCTATTTCGTAATAGATCTAAGAATTTAGATAACTGTTAAGTGCCAAGCAAACAATTTATCTGACAGCAGTTAAGAGCAATCAATCTCGGCGAATCTCAGCATGTCAGTGAATTGTTCCCATCGATGTCGCAACATGTTTTCGACATGAATATTCTCATCAGAGAAATGAATGAACAAGTCCATCCCAGCAGCGGCATCATAATGTCGACATCAACTTTTTGACTTATCAATTGAGATCGGAAAGCCCACTGTGGCTTGGAATGCTCAACAATTTAATGCTTGGGCCTCTTTGCCAGCTGCGGCAATTGTTTGGCTTGCGTGCATCGATAAATGTAAGATGATGATTTATCGTTGGTTATTTATCACATCTATGATTGCTGACGCGTATTGCGCGAAAGGAACGCAGCCTGAGGGAGTCAAGCGCAACAACAGCTGATAAATCGTACGAGCGCTCTCGATGGGGCCAAGATATCAACACGTATCTGGACCTGCCGAGACCTTTTCGACCTGCTTCTCCACTTGGGGTATGAACCAACACAGTAACAAGCTATGGTCAATAATAACTAATAATTATCGCGTTTAGAAGTTGCTTGCAATTTAAAATAGTTCAAAATGTGCTCAGTGCGGATAAATATTGTGATGCTGGAATTGGAGATGATATCATCAACTGACTCCTCCAAATAATTTATTATACATTTTTAACAAATGTGTTTCAATCTCACGGTATGTTTAATATTTGTTTTGGTTCTAGATGATTTTACGCTTACTCCGATTCCATCTTTATGTGAAGATGCCGTCAAACAAACTTTTTCTTTCTCAACTACACGAACATCACATACTATGATCCTATTACTACACAATCTCGTAATAAACTACAGGAATAAGTAACTCTCAATGTGCTTTAATTACAATGTGCTTTCCAGTCAGCAGATTATTGCGTCAATTACAATTATCTCGTCAATAGCGTGATACCTTATAGATTCGCTTGTTTGAAATAAACATGCAACATGATTCTATTCACTATACTCACTTTTCATCGTGTGAGGCGTGCGGAACTTTTCCATTGCGCTGATGATTACCGTTCATCTTTCCATTAGCTTTTCCGTTGATAACTGGCATATTACAAACATGGGCCATTTTTTAATTTTTTGAAATTGACTTTCTAATTACGTTATTTTTTATTAAAAATTGGTTTTTCAGTTTAGGATTTAGGAGTTGTCCTAGTTGTGCACTGTACTACATGAATTAGTTGAAAACACTTTAAACTTTGTTTCGCTTCTTGTTCTTGTTGTAACCCGTGCTCGGTATTCATAAAATGAATTTTTGAAACCCGAGCGAAGTTGTTTTATATGTTGAGAATGCGTAGAGAGGGCACTACGAGTAGAGCGTAAAGAACATCACTTGCTATCGTTAATTCATCGTCGCTTGGCGTGAGCAAACTAAGTTTAATCGCCGCAAACGTCGTAAATGCAGCTGAATGCTTTAATAAACAATAACTTTGATTGTATATAAATGGCTATGCAATAAGTAATATGAATCAATCTAATGAAATGCTTTGCTTGTATTTTATCATTCACTGAAACTTTGTCTCATAATCGCAAAGCAAGACTATTAATTATGGAAATACAGAATAACTAAAATACATTTGGATATGATACTTCCATCAATTTCTCATAATAATACTTGAATTACATTGTTATCAATATTTACAGTTCCCATCAGATGTAGTGCACAATCAAACTTTTTAAAAATATTTTTACAACTTGTTTTGATTAGTTTATTGTCTATATCAGAATCTCAATTCATTTTAGTTACATTAAATAATCTTGATGGTGTTCACATTTGCATACATTTTTAGGCAACTAAAATTTTTACTACCATAAACCGCACACATTTGAATATTTATGTTGGCAACACTGCGCTGCACCAACGACCTCTACAAAAGATCCGGCTCGACTGCGCTCACTTTACAAATGGCCCTTTCCGTTTCACGCTCCTCTCAGGCAGACGTGAAGGTGTGTATACACGAGGTGAATTTACTTATTCTTGTATTGTATTTGGCGTAAATATAAATTTAGTTTTTTTTCTTGTGTTTATCGTGAGTAATATTATCGCTTCTGTTATATTAGGTGCGTGAAGAATTGTAATTTATTGCAAAAATGTGATTGATGCGTGTTTTTCTGGTTAGGTCGCTTACAACAGAAAAAAATATTGAAGCATTGTAAAATACGAATTTGATCAAGCATTTATTATAGGACGTAATTATTATCTCTCCAAGTAATTAGTGTAAAATGTGTGTCTTGAATTTTGAGTTGTAATTTATACTGATATATTGTAGATATAATTATGACTGACTTTGAAGAACCCATGGAAGAAGCGCCAATGGCGGCAATTGCCCCACCGGCAGAGACTCCCGAAATTAAATTATTTGGCAGGTGGAGTTGTGATGATGTCCAAGTCAGTGATATGTCCCTCCAGGTAAAATAGCTGCCTCATGTAATTTGTGTGCAGTATTGGTGAACAGCCCAATTAACCATCTATGTTTTTTTAGGATTATATTGCTGTTAAAGAGAAGAATGCTAAATATCTCCCACATTCTGGTGGCAGATACGCGGCCAAGCGTTTTAGGAAAGCACAATGCCCCATTGTTGAGCGTCTTACCAACTCTCTTATGATGCATGGTCGCAACAACGGCAAAAAATTGATGGCTGTGAGGATAGTCAAACATGCCTTTGAAATCATGCATTTGCTGACTGGTGAAAATCCTCTTCAGGTTAGTGAAATTAATGTGATCTCTACAATGAAAACATAGCTGATGTGATTTATATTTTCTGACACCTCTTCAGAAATATTTTGTTGATAACTTATTGTCTGAGATGTTTATAATTTCTTATATCTGTTCATTATTTCATTGTCAATGTTTATACTATATTACTTTTTACAGACTTTGGTGACTGCCATTATCAACTCTGGTCCACGTGAAGACTCCACCCGTATTGGACGTGCCGGTACAGTCAGGCGTCAAGCCGTCGATGTATCTCCTTTGCGACGAGTTAACCAGGCTATCTGGTTACTCTGCACTGGTGCTCGTGAAGCTGCTTTCCGTAACATTAAGACTATTGCTGAATGTTTGGCTGACGAACTTATCAATGCCGCTAAGGTAGATACATTAATTTATTGTTTGGGGTGATGGCAACTGATTAAGCTTTTTTAGGGCTCATCAAACTCCTATGCTATCAAGAAGAAGGATGAACTTGAGCGTGTTGCGAAGTCCAATCGTTAATCTAATTTTTATATACTGTTTTAGTACATATTTCTTACGGATATGTATTAACTCAATAAAACAATAAACAATATTTTATTTGTCGTTGGGATATAAATTTGCTTGCGATGATGGACCAGCTTTTTTACCACCTGGTAAGTTTTTGTTTCTTTGTAAATATTAAAGCAATTTTTTTGCACTTTGGCAGAACAAAGTTGGTGGCTTTTTACTACTTGAAACTGCACAAGATTTTTAGAATTTTGTTAATGAGGATATTTGATAGAGACTCCTCTTAGTTTCAGGATTCCTTTCATAGAAGTATTCAGGATTTTTTCTGCAATTTTTTGAAGGTACGTTTAAAATATAAAGAAATCAATTTTATTGTTAAACTGATGAAATCTTATTGTTCTGACACCTCTTGGCAGAAACAGCTTTGTTGACAACATTTTATGGTCTGAATCTTTCATAACTTCACAAAATATTTTTATCAATGAGGATTTGTTTAACGGAAATTTCTCTCAGTTTCAGGTTTTTTTTAATAGAAGTTTTCAGGAGTTTTTTTAAAGGTACGTTTAAAATGTAAGATATTTTATTGTTGAAATCTTATTGTTATTCTGATACTCTCTTGGCAGAAGTATGCTACTGATGTATTAGATACCAGAAAATTATGTGCCTGCACACTTTTTTCATAATGATATTTCTTTTGTTTCAGATTTTTTTTATAGTTATTTCAGGACCTTTGCGTGGATATATTTGATATAGGTATGCTTATCTGACATTTTTATTTATGATACCATTAATATGATGAAATCTTATTTTTCTGACACCTCTTCAGAACATCACAATGTTGATTATTCTTTCGTAACTGATCGTTTATGTTTATTGATGTTCATATAGTCCACACTTCTGATAATTAATTGAAATTATATTGTTTTAGGTAAATAGTGTTAAGTTTTCATGAATCCTCCAAGGGAATTTTAGGTAATGATTTTTTTAAATATTTGTCCTATTCTAATAGCTCATTGATGGATATTATTCAATGAGATTCGCTTTAGGACTAAATCAACGTACATTTTGTTCAATGAAGTGTTCGCTAATGCTTTGTTTGTAAAATTGTACTACATCTTTTACATTTCAATGAAATATTTGATTAATTTGCAATCTAATAGCCAACCTTCTTTGCAGCTGCATGAGTTTCTCACGGATGGTCTCAGAATGCGACAATAAGATGTAATTATAATCATTATGTATTATCTGGAGTTGTAAGATTGTCCTATTCTAATAACTCATTGATGGATACTTTTCAATGGGATTCGCTTTAGGACTAAATCAACGTACATTTTGTTCAATGAAGTGTTTGCTAATGCTTCGTTTGTAAAATTGTACTACATTTATGACATTTCAATGAAATATCTGATTTGCAATCCAATCTAATAACCAACCTTATTCGCAGGTGCATTTATCTTTCACGAATTATCTCTCAGAAGGCGACAATGAAATGTAACAATATCCATAATGTATTTTTAGAATTGTTTGTCTTATTCTAATAACTCATTGCTGGATAATATTTAATGAGATTTGCTTTAGGGCGAAATCAACGTACATTTTGTTCAATGAAGTGTTCTATAATGCTTTGTAAGAGTGCTACAACTTTTTATAATTTTGTTTCTTATATGGAATTATGTTTGTAAAATATACATTAATAGTGTGATAAAAAAAAATGTTTTTAGTGTTAGTTGCAGGGTGATTTGTATTTTTATCAGTTTCATTAAATTTTTTCCGTAATTTAAAAATATGTTAAAAACATTTCTGGTGTCCATGTAATTTGCGAATGCATGTAGTAGCGTTAAGAAGATGCTAAAGAAAAAACCTATCGTGCGTGAGTAGGACGTTGTGAGTGCACTGCATTTAGTGCTAAAATAGATGCGCAATAGAGAAGTTGGTAAATTGTGGCATTCGTGAGTAGCCTGCTATCGAATGATACGCCCGGATTGTTATTGTTTACAAGCGCGGCACCGGTTGCAACAGGTTTCACATCGTTGCGCTTATCAGTTACACATTTCTCGTCGAAGGTTCATCACAAACGAATCGGTTAAAAATCGTTACTTATTTCAATTTATTTATGGCGATTTTTGTGCACGTTATAAATAATAGATTTGAAGATCTATATAATAGTTAATGAATGTGAAGTTCTCAGTGTTCCATCAAAACGTATTGTGGTGCGGTTAAGGTTAATAAACATAGTGCACAACCAAGATTTACTACTTGCGGTAATTAAGGTCTGTGAATATTATTTATTGTGTCTTTATTACTTTTACACCAACAGCGTATATAAGTCAAACGTTTGATGCAGTGTCGTGTTTCCGAAATGTTTTGCATCGAAATCTCAACTAGGATTCATTTATGCGTGGCATTGTTTTTACAAAACAAGCGGCATAAAAATTGCTATATCTTCGAGAATAAAAGAGATATATACAATTTTAAATGTCATTTGGTCGGCAAAGACTTGCTTTATATTATAATTATTAGAAGCTGATTCTAAAAACGTCAAAAGTGCCATAAATTAGAGCCAAAATTTGTCAATTTTTAAGTTTTTGTAAAACATGCGCCAGGAAAATTGCTATATCTCCGAAAATAAAAGGGATATATACGATTTTAAAATGTCATTTGGTAGGCAAGGATTGGTTTTATATTATAGTTATTAAGAACCATTTCTAAAAGCTACAGAAGTTCTCTAAAATTAGAGCCAAAATTAGGCAATTTTTAAGTTTCTGTAAAACCAGCGCCAAGAAAATTGCTATATCTCCGAGAATAAAAGGGATATATACGATTTTAAAATGTCATTTGGTAGGCAAAGATTGGTTTTATATTATAGTTATTAAGAGCTATTTCTAAAAGCGACAGAAGTTCTATAAAATTAGAACCAAAATTTGGCAATTTTTAAGTTTTTGTAAAACATGCGCCAAGGAAATTGCTATATCTCCGGGAATAAAATGGACCATTTTTAAATGCGTCAGAAGTTTCATAAAATTATAGTCAAAATTTGGTAATTTCTAAGTTTTTGCAAAACATGCTCCAGAAAAATTGTTATATCTCTGGAACTAATAGGCTTAAATACAATTTTAGATTGCCTTATTGTAACCAAACAGTTGAGTTATATTATGGTCGCTAAGAGCCGATTCTAAAATCGTCAAAAGTGCCGTAAAGTACCAAAATTTGACCATTTTTGCAAAACGCGCGCTGGAAAAATTGGTATATCTCCTAGAATAACAAGGATAATTACAATTTTAAGTCGTCTTTTTGTATTCAAGGAGTTGCGTGATATTATCGTTGGTAAAAGACAATTCCAATTTAGTTAAAAGTGTCCTAAACCAGGGAAAAACTTAAGTAATTTAAAGGAATAACTAAGTATTAAAATAATTTTGGGCCTATGTCATAAAATCTTAAATTATAAGGTAAAATAAGAGTTAGAAAAGTAACTATTACGAAGGTTTTGTCATAGAAACGGAATAACTTCTATTATATTTCATCTTAATTATACATCGCATTAGAGTCAGCCAGCGTTCGGGATACACTGGTTAAGTCGACTGTACGTGAGAGGGACAAAATGGATATTGTATTGTGCCCTATACTTTATGCTAGAACACGCGCGTATTAGAAAAACCGCAAAGTTTGGTCTGCGTGAATCTCTGGTAGCGAGTTTGCCCGGCTTGTTATTGTTTACATTTAGTATACGGTTTGCGATACGTTTCGTACCAGTTGCACCTCGCCCGTTGCAGGTTGCACGTGCGTCCCTTGTAAATCTATTAAAATAAATCTTATTTAACTGATTTAATGACGAAATGCAATTTCTTTACGACGTGTTTTATACATCAATTAAGTATATCGGCATATGTTGAAGGTTTACATTGTTCTGTCACATGTTAATAAACATATAGTGGTTTAAGGATTAAAGAACATCATAACAAGAAATCAACCAACGTGGTTTTTAAGGGACGTGTTAGAAATACATTCTTTCATTTCATGGCATTGCATTGAGAACCGAATAGCATTTGGGCAGTACTATTGGCTGTTCTTGCATTTTAAGTGGATTTTCCAATGCATTTGAGCTTGAGCTACATTAACACGAAGTAAAAGTACAAATAAATAAATAAAGTTACATCTATTTAGACCACATAAACCTGGACCAAATAAATGTGGTAGTCCAACAAGTTCACCAAATAAAATTATTTTTGTATTTCATAGTATTTTATTCTTGATAGTTTCAACAATTGCCATGCATTGGGTGAGTACAGCATTGGATCTCAGCAGCGGTAAAAATCCAAGAGCAGGGAGGAACTGACGAAGTCGGTAAAACGTGAGTGGAACGGTGTGAATACTATGGACTGTACACGGTGCGAGAACACACGCGCACTATAAAAAAGAGCAAATTTTGACCAGGTTGAGTCCCCAGGTAGACCAGGTTTGCAAGATCCATGGTTAGTTTTCACTCCAGTCATCCACTCCATTGTGTTTTTTGGATGGACCATTCAATGAGCAGAGTAAAATAGTTCTTTTCAGAACTATCGAATTGTTTGAATAAAAAATGACATTGCAATGGAATTATTCATGTAACTTTTTCCACAGCTTCTACGTTTATTAATAAAAGTTGTCGCGTGTTGGATATGTACATTGTATGCACGTCAAGCACGGGATTAAAATCTTTTACTCGTATAGAGAATATAATAATAAATAGACAATATAGTCGCTTTCGTGTAAGAAACCTTTGTGGCAATATAGTCTACGTTCTCGGTTCGAACCCGAGGGGTTGTGGGTTCGATTCTCGCTAGGGCCTGAGCATTTTTCGACCACGATCAAATAATTCCGAATTACATTGGGCTTATGGGACTTCCATAAGAGCAATACAAATCTGAATAATCAAACTGGGAGTTAGAAAATCCGAAAAATCCGAACAGGAACTAAGTTAAGTAAGTGGAGGTTCAAAAAAGAGGGAGCCTCCCTGAGAGAAAGGGGGCGGCCGAAATTTTGATTTTTGTAAGACAGCTGTCTTAGAGATCGCGCGCAGCGCGATCTCATTAACGGCTTCGCCGGCAAAGCC
>JAODGC010000004.1:1551780-1567063 GCA_027574925.1 Ecitoglossa quadriceps | reverse complement strand
GTGTGGTGGTGTGGTGGTGTGATTTATCATGTGTTTTGTTGTTTTCCGACCTCAACTTTTCACAAAGAAATATCTACGCTTTCAATTAGTACTAATTGAAAATTATTATCATCGTATTGATGGCAATTGTTTGATGTTGTCCAATATTGCTTAATGGCTGTAGAAATAGCGGAAAACGTAAAAAATCTAATCCTGCCAATCTAATTCCGTCGTTGGCTGGCATCCAAGTGAATTTCCGTGTGGAACACATACCATCTATAAACCTCGTCAATTCTCAATGAGAAGAAAGTAGACGCAAAAGCTGCACAACTAGGAAACAATCGACCCAATTCCCATGCAAATAAACCCCGACAACAAAATAACATAAAGTGTTCACTGTATTTACATTGCTAGCAGCGCATTTAGAGTGTAAAACCCCTCAAGATTGCATGGTAATTTATTGACTTCTTGTTATTTATCAACGAGATTGTAAGCAATGCCCTGAAGACTGCTTGGAACAATTGTTTCTTTCTTCCTGGTCATTGCTATGGAGGCTTTCAAAGCATTGTGTTATTTTGGTGTTTACACGCACTTTGTTCGCGGTGAAGGTGAAGGCTAACGCACAGCGTCGCGACGCCACGATGAAGCATAAAGTGCGCCGCGTGGTTTATGCGCACTTCAGTCCACAACTGAATTTGCACGAAGCTACATCAGACACATAGTGACAATAACCACGTCTAAATTCAATTTGGTATAAAACTGTGGTTGGTGCGTTGGTTGATTAGTCATGTGCCGTAATGAAAATTAATTAGCCTCATGTTTAAGAATGTGAAACTAGTGTATCATCTAAAGTGTGTAAAGTGTATTGAGATTGTTTACTAATAGGCTGGACTCATTATCCCCAATAGTCTACGCACATTGAAAATTCAATTAATGTGAGTTACCTACAAAAACTATCATGATAATTAATAAACAGCAAATCCTCATCTTAATTTAATTTTGAATTACAGATTGAGAATGCCTACCGAATTCATCTCCAACCCTCTCCAGAGGGAACTAGCTGACTCTATCATAAGAATGGTGCCTTTAGATGAAATCAGAATCTTGTTGGCTTGCGGATCAAAAGTAAGTGGTGCCAAGACCTAAAAAAGTCTTCACTAAGCACCCAAACCAGTAACTTTTAGATTGGCAATGGTTAGGAATTTTATAAATAAAATCTTCCAACAAGTGCTCATCTAAGGCAGAAACCGAGAAATCATACTAGCCTTAGTTTCCACAGCAAAAATAAATAATATATTTATTATGGTTACACATGTGCTTTGTTTTCAGGTAAATGAGTCTGTGACTCAGGGCCTTATGCCCTTGCACTACGCCGTCTGGCAGCGGTATTATGCCGCCGCCCAACTGCTGTTGACGCGTGGAGCCGACGTCAATGCAGTGGATGAATGTGGATACAGTGCAATGCATTTGGCTGCTGAACATGGGTAATAATAATAAATTGCGTTGCTGTTATCCTATTTGGCTCTTTTCGACACTTTCTGCTCGTCTTTTCGGGAATTACGAAAGAAACTTGCGATTAAAGTCTTGGAATTTTTGTTAAATTTTCCAGTTTTATGGAATTAGTTAGACTGCTTCTGCAATGTGGGGCCAAAGTAGATTATCGCAAGAGTCTGGATGATGATTTTCCCCGCACTCATCTTTGTGACGAACCACTGCGCCTTGCAATTCGCAATAAACACATGGACGTTGCCCGTTTACTCCTAGAAAATGGGGCTGATCCTAATAAGCGGTACTTTTTTGGCTCGGAAATTAATTTAATCAATGATTTGGATTTTTTGCAATTGTTGTTAAATTTTGGGGCAGATCCAGATAGCAGGGATAGGAGTGGATTGACTCCATTAATGAAGGCATCAAGACAAGCACATGTAAGTTAGGAAAATCGAGAAAAACAAAAAGAACTGTACTCCAAATAATACAGAATAATTGAAAGAAACCAAATGACAAGTATGATAATTTATATACTAATGTATAAGCTAAAAGGAAAGAAAGAAAATGAAGCAAATTATAGTTTTGCTTACTTTCAGGGATTGCAAAATGTTTTGTTGCTGTTAAAACACGGTGCTGATGTTAATGCAATGGCTGATGAACGGCATGACTTTAGAACGGTAATAACATTAAAGAACTACCTAATGCAGATAAAAAAAAAACTTCAAAAATTTTACATTTTTATTTAGGTGCTTCACTACGGTGTTTTATCTGGATCTGAGGAAATACTAGACCTCCTAATCAAACAAGGGGCATTACTGAACTACGACGATAGAGATAACATTGGTAAACCATCACCATTAGATCTCGCCATCTTAAAAGGGGAACCTAACATTGTATCTGCGTTAATAAAATCTGGTTGGTTGCAAATTCTTCTTAAAAATATACCTTGAAGGCGGTTAAAAATAATTAACGTAAATTCTTGGTAGGTGCTAACGTTAATTACAGCTCACCATTAATTGGAACACCTCTCCACGTTGCCAGTGCAGACAACATCCCAAATCGATATGAAATACTCAAGGTAAATAGTTTTAATAAAACTGCACCAATTAGGACTTTGTTAGAACGTCTTAATTTTATAGATGCTTCTTGAACATGGAGCTGACCCCAACAAGAAAGTGTTCAACCGTGACGTCACCGATCGCAACACTCAACTACGCCCTGTTTTGGTCGAATACCTCTCTTCAAATGAATCTCCTGACATTGAAGTAGTAAACCTCCTTCTTCAATACGGAGCAAGAGTGGTCCTCAAAACCCAATTTCGAGACCCAGATGGTTGCCTGAATTGTCTTCACAACGTTATCTCAACAGCGCAACGTCCCATTTTTGATTTATTGCTGGAATCCGCTGAAGCTTTTGATGCTTTCCAGATTAGACGCAGTAATATTCTGACCTTTGAGCAGAAAGATAAATTGCTGGATATGGCGACTAAGCCATTACCTTTGACGCATCTGGTCAGGTTGAGGATGAGGAAGTGGTTGGGAAAAGAGTTGATGAGGAGTGTGGATGGTTTGGAATTACCCAAGTGTTTGGAGGAGTTTTTAAGGTTCAGGCAAGGGATGTTGATGAGAAGACCTTCATTTGCTTCGTTCTTTGAGTAGCTTTGTCAGGTTTGTCAGATTGGTAGTGTGTTGAGAATTTTTAATTGTGATACTTTTATAAGACATGTATTTGCATAGGAATTGATATGATATCATAACATAGTGTAATTGAATATACAGTGGTGTGGTCGCAAGTTTGATCCAAAGTAGGTTAGTTTCTTAATGGTCATGATCCTAAAGGAATTAAAGCTTATTGTATTTTATATATTAATGAATAATTTTACAAGTATTTTTAATGAAATGCTTTGAAAAAGTGTTCTTGCCAATTAAAGAAGACAATAAAGATAATGGAGTTGCTGTGAATGGCAAAGAGAGAGGAAAAGCAAATTTGAAATCAGGCTGTAAGAAATCGATTGATGCTATATCGGCATCATTTTTCTGCGATGAATTATTTAGAAGATGTTTTCACGCTACTGCCTAACACAAAACATACAAAGAAAAAAAATTATATTTTCGATACATTAGGAAGTAGTAAAAAAGACAAAGGCTTTGTGTCAACATATGTTGGTTTATGCATAAATTAGATTTAAATATGCAAAGGACATTCGTTTAAAACTGAAGTGAGATTGCATTTTGATTAGTTGGGATTATTTAAATGAAGCTTTGCATAAATAAGGCGAGGATTTTACCTCTAGGATTTTTTCGGTTGAACGCTATAAAATAGTTCTTGTATTATGCCATTAACCATATTGAAACAAATTAACGAGTGTTTAAATCAATTGAATTTGTTCTACACTACATCAGTTCAGAGAGAATGTTTATTATTGGATCAGCAAGATTTGAAGCACACAATCAATGAATTACCTAACAAAAACAGTGTCAACTACTGCACCACACTCTACTATAAACTATATTTCAGTTCATTATCATATGAATCCGTCCTCAATCCATTCACTTTACTCCACTCTGTTTGTCTCCACTACTTTTGCAGCACCTGCAAAGTGTCTGCAACTAGCATGTTTGCAAAGACTAGTGCGCATGATTTGCGCTCATTTTATTCCAGTTAATGCAAGGTAAAACAGTAGTAATAATGCCATAGACTACGTCGAAAGGATAGAAAGTCGGTGGCGTGCGCTTAGGAAGTCCAGTTCGTGGCGTGACTTAGACTGGACGAGAGCCAAGTGGGTCCGAAAGTCGACCCAACAATTAAAAACAATACCAAAGTAGACCTAACGGAAATCCAAGTTCTTGCACGAGAAAAATAAACTTGCAACATTTGAACATCTTAGATTCTCATGCTCGCAAGTGTTTGGTTTGTTTTAATCAGAGCATTCAAATTTAATCAGCTTCAAGACACTGCACAAGTCCACGAGAGAATAATGTAAGTTACTCTTTTGGTGTTGTTTATAATTTTTGCGATGTGAGGCAAAGAGAGAAATTATGTTCGTGGTACTTTCACATTAATTTTTCAAGTTAAAATATAAGCAATAAATCAAGTGTAATTGTGTTTTTGTAAATTTCATTTGAACGAGCTCTAATTTAATTGTTTCCAATCGCACATTAACTTTGTGCCGAGATGCAATAATAATGCAAGAATACTTGCACTGTATTTTAATATTTCTGCTCAAGTGTTTCGAGCTGAAGTGACTAATTAGGAAAATAAAATTTGGGACCATATTTAATTTCCACTTCATTGCAACCCACCAATCGGTTGCTTAGCCGAAATATAATTGTTATGAATATAGTACATGTTTAATTTTCAATCATTTACTGGAATTATTTTGCGTTTTCTTTGACATTCGTAATTGCTGACAATTGTTATGAAACAAGATAATTAAATGATAACATTATACATCAAATAAAGGACAATTAGAATCTCTTCAAGGCACACCTTTCATTATTCGTTTAGCTTGCTTTGGTTTTAATTAAATCGCAACTTTCAAAGCTCATGCTTGATTTTGTTCAATGTTCATACCTACTTTCTGTTTGATGCTCTTAATTCTCTTAATCAAACAATAAATCTATTGTTGTTTAATATCCTGTAATGACATCTTGATAGCTTTTTGTTTAACCCGCTACCCACTAATATCCAGTACTATCGGGTGATGTGTCGAATCGTTCGATATCGCATTAAATTATTTACTACGACGCCCACCTGATGTGCACGCTCTCACCACCGCCACGTGGTTCTCATGTCCTTAGACAGGATAAACTAGAAGTTAGTGAACTAGAACTTACTAAAAATTACTAAAACAAGCACAAGTATTGCACATTTGTGGAAATGATTTATTCACTGTGCATTAATGCATTAATTATTTCTATTAAATATTTAATAGAAATAAAGTCCGTATTTAATAATGACAGATATCTGAAAATGTAGAATAATAGTGTGATGTCAAGGAATTATAGGATTAGCAACAAATCCTGCAGTTGGGCAAAGTTTAAACTTAAAGTAATATAGATAAATTGCATGTCTGCAGTGGAACACTAATTAAAGATTTATTAAATTGGTTTAATCAAGTAGAATAAAAGGTTTTGCTACCGCTTTCGATATTTCCAACTTAATTTTTATTTCGCCCCAGAAAAATGAGCATTTAATAATAAGTTAATTAAGGTGAATTACACTGACTTTAAGACAAACTTTACTAACTTAATTAATCTTACTGAGTTACAATTTCCTGCCTTTTTTTACACCTCGCATATCTGCAACTTATTGAACTCTAATAATCTTCGCTTCAATATCTAAACCAGGCCAATAGACAAGTCACAAAAAACATCCTCATTTAAATCAATGTCTGCTTTAACTGACTGCTAAAATATCTACCATTACAAGATCTCACGTTGCATGCATGATTGTGTAACAAATCGCAAAACACTCATTCATTCTTACAAACACTTGACTTCAACTTCCAGCAAACTGAAGTTGTCTTAAGATGCCGTTAACAACACTTTCGTTTGCTTCCAACAACACACAGCTGCAAGCAAGCAATTTCCTGTTCGAGTGGCTTGGATAACAATTTATTAATTTCACCGATTTCAACGTAATGCGAGTGCCAAACTAGAAAATTTGAAATATATGACATAACAACTATTTTGGAGTTTACATGTGCAAGTGTAGTGTTCGTATTTCGACGATTACCCAAAAGTATATCACCCACTGTGTATTGTATTATATGAAAGCCAGAGAAATTCTATGCTTTACCTGTATTTATGAGAATGCTATTTTATTGTCGAATGTGTTTTGGACGCAGGATTAGATCGTGTGAGTTAATTCCAGGCCTTGCTAAACTTTCCAAATTATTTTAATTGAAATGTTTCGCTAATTACACCACTTCTATTGTCAACTAATCAGTAATAAAGTAAAAGAAGGCGTCTAAATCTCTTCCAACTCTTGTGACTTGATGGTATTGCAACTGAGGAAAACTTTCTATTCTCTGCAAGATGCGCAAAACGTAGCATTTCCAACAATTTCGATTTTGCAGCTGGGAAATAGTTGTGTGCAATATGCCAATGAAATTCAGAAAGAAAGTTAAGTAACGCATGACCAAATGACCGATTGGATAACGCACAAGCTCATAGACATATTAAAGTGTTAGTTAACCAAATGGATAGGTAAGCAAGTCCATGTTGAAACGTTCGATTTAATTTCAGATGCAATTCATTCCAATATCAATAATAGTAACGCTCATAAATCGACACCGCTCTCGACCTCTCACCACTTCTGGCCGCTTGGTAGATGACTTACTTTTCTTTGGGTTTCCTAACTCAATTAGTTTTTGCGCAAACTTGATCTAAACCATCAGAACTAATTCACAAACACAAGAATTAAAATAATATATCATCGAAAAGTACGCATGTCTATTCGAATGTTTTTGCATTTGCATCAAATCTCTTAATATTTTTTTTCCTCTTCATTGACACATTGAAACAATAAACCGAAGAGGGCATTTAGCCAACTTATATACCTTTGAACTACGGTCTGTAATTAGCTAATCAAATACACTGATATGAAATGTGGTTAGGAGTAAATTCTTCTCCAAGCTCCAAAATCATGAGTAGAAAATAAATAAACGAGTATTATATGAAAAATCGCATTTTTGTAAAAACTGGTATAATTGGTGTAATCTGCACTACCTGGCCATGGCACAACCAGTTATCAACTGTCAATGTTCGTAAAATAATATAACTGCCTGAAAAAAGCACATTTTAAATTTAGAACGCGAATGAAATAGTAAGTTATCCAACGTCACAATTCAAGCTGATTACAGACGAATAAAAACGTAATGACATAATGACAATGACATAATTTGTCTAATTTAATTTCTGCGTGCAATTTAAATCATAATTAATTTATAGACTAAGAATAATTTTTAAATATTTGTAATTTCCAGAAGAAGAAAAAATGGGCGTTACAGCTCAGTCCCCACAACAAATTAGTGACCACCATCTAAAAACCACACATTTACCCACATCATCAACGTCATCAATGGAGAAACTGCCTCCATCTGAATCCAATAATAACAACACTCTTTCCACCAATAACAATGTCTTACATCACAATTCAATCAATAGCACGCTTAATAAGTCCCTCTACATTCCTACCGCTGAAGACCTTAAGATCACTGATTTCTACCGAGGTCTCAATATCTTCCTCACCGGAGGTACCGGCTTTGTTGGTAAATCCGTCATTGAAAAACTACTCCGGACCTGTGATGGAATTGGAAACATCTACATTCTCATCCGTTCTAAAAGAGGTCTCAACACTACAACTCGCCTCCAGGAACTCTTGAAGAATCCACTTTTTGACAAAATTAAAGAAAAAGACGAAACCCTTCTGGAGAAGATCATCCCAATTGAAGGCGATGTTTCCTTTGTAGGTTTAGGCCTCTCTGAGGAGAATAGAATGACCTTGGTGGAAAATGTGCATGTGGTATTCCACTCAGCTGCTACGGTGCGGTTTAGTGATAGTTTGAAGACCGCTATTGTTCTAAATACCCAGGGAACCAAGAGAATGTTGGAGTTGGCCTCGGCGATGAAGAGGTTGAAGAGCTACGTGCATGTTTCGACTGCGTACAGCAATTCGGATAAAGATAATGTGGATGAGGTAATTTATGAAGCACCCGCCGATCCGTATCATATGATCAAGTGTGCAGAGACATTGAGTGATGAGGTCATGGCACTGTTGGAGAGGGTAGTGGTGACGAAACATCCGAACACATATACGTTTACCAAGGCGATGGCGGAGTGCATTGTACAGGAGTTTGGGGCAAGGTTGCCTGTAGCAATTGTAAGGCCTTCAATTGGTAAGGGCAGGACCTCATTAAGACCTCTAACATTATATCATATCCTTGGATGCAAACCTTCATCTTGCTTAAAACTTCTTTCCCATTTTCTAGTTACCAATGCTTGGAAGGAACCTTTCGAAGGTTGGATTGACCACTCCACTGGTGTGCCCGGCATTATGATGGAGATGGGCCGTGGGGGAGTGCAGATTGTTTATGGTGATTACCACAACTGCATGGACATTGTGCCAGTGGACTTTGTAACCAACACATTAATCACAGCCGCATGGCATACAGTAGCTAAGCGCAATAATAATATGAGGATTTACAACTGCACTTCTGGGCATGCCAATATGATATCCTGGGGAGACTTTAGCCGGATGACGGTGGCTTCAGCACACAAGTTTCCCTCAAAGTATATTACCTGGTATCCTCAAGTCATCTTTACGAAAAATCGCTTCTTCTATTATCTGATTCAAATGTTCATGCAAAGAGCACCGGCATTGTTGGCGGATTTGATGTTAATTTGTACGAGGAAGAAACCATTGTAAGTGACAATTTAAAGGTGTAGTAGTGTTTAACTCGACAACATTCCAGAATGTATCGCTTTGCAAAGAAAGTCGAACGCAGCGTAAAAATCGGCGAATTCTTCGTCTCCTCCAAATTCAACTTTGGCGTCAACAATTTACGCGAGCTCCAGAATGACGTCAAAACAGCCGCCGATGGAGAGAACTTCCCGATGGACGTTTCCAAGCGCAAGCTGGACTGGAAGAAGTACAACGAGCAGTGTATGCTAGGCATTCGGCAATCAATCCTGAAAGACGACCTCAACAGTTTACCCTATGCTAGGAAACGATTGAATGGGTAATACACAAAGTCCAGCTCGTTTTTCACTTCCTTATTTGCACTGAAAACATGTCATTTAAAGGTTTTATTGGTTGAAGAAAATTCTACAACTCCTCAGCCTGTACGTGCTGCTCAAAGTCTCAATTTGGAAGTGACTCCATAACTTTGAATTACTTAATTAACGTTACTCCCTAAGTGTTACATAGCGTAAAGGTTATTGACTTCAGAAATTTACGAACAGAAATGAGAATAAAAAGTGATTAGAGGAAAGATTTGTTCCAGTGTTATTTCCACATAAGTATTAAACGTTTATTTGTAGTCAAGTGTAAATTTAATATTGTTCGCTTTTTGAACACATCAATTGTTTTCTAAGAGGAGGTATTACAAGATTCCACGTTGAGTAGTTGATGTTAATAATAAATATTTGATTACTAAAAATAAAAAGGGATATCCATCAAATGTTTAGTACTTTCTAAAATTATGTAGATGTAGAAAACTACGTAAGAAAGTCTAAGTAGGTTTATTGCTCCTTCAATGACCAGTTCATGGTTTCTGTTTTGATCTGAGGAATATTATTACACTTTTTGTGTAATTTCAATAATCAATTTGCTAAAATCACAAGTTATCCAGTAATATAATGACGTTTTTCTATTTAATTTATGCCCATTCCTAGCTATTTTCTCTTGGCAAAATGAACGAAACTACGCTTGCTAATTAAATCAATTTTGCGCGCATGGCGTCCTCTGGTTTTCACATTTCGTATTTGGAGTGTTATGTAGAGCAGTGCAACTCAATGAATATTTGGGATAACCGTAGTTCTATTACGGTTTTCCCAAATTACGGTTTTGCAATATTTAGCGGCGCTAGTTGCGTTGTCGATTCACCTGCTACAATACGCAAAAAAACAAAAATTAACGGTTTATTCGGAGTAATACAAGTCAATGTTTATTTATCAAGCCCGAACTAGAATTTTAGAGCTCTATCGCAAAAATTGTGGCGCTAGTTGAATTATTGATTTATCTGCTTCTTACCCGCACCAGTAGACCTAACATAACATTGCCATGCGCTTCTTCTGCCCTGGGCAATATCACTTCATGCGCATCACGACGTGTTTTATTAATTTTGTTTCCAATAAACCGGACAAAGAATCGTGCTGTAAATCAATTATTTTGCCAATTTTTTGTATTAGATGCGCAAATCATTAATTTCAATGCAATTGTATTTCAAGATTTCGCCGCTTTTAAGAAGTTATCATCTGGTGCAGTACAGGATTAATTAAGACATTCAGCAATCAAAAATTCATTAGCGCGAAAAAGTCAGCGGTCATTATATATCACACTTTTGTTGCCTTCAAAGCCACCACTATTAAAGCTTGCACGCGTAGTAGGATCTAAGCAGCGTCGAAAATCTACGAGTAGGTAGTAGACCTGAATATCCTAACTATTGTACTGGACGGGTTGAGGTTGAATGTTACTTTTAATTGATCCTTAGTGGGTAATTTTGTATTGAATTAGAAAGTACAAATTTATGAAGGCACGCTGTAGAAAATTATATTTTACGGGCGCGTTAATTGAGCCAGATGAAATTTTATAAGAACAGATAATAGAAGAAGAATTTCAAACAGCTGGTTTTTTCTTAATCTCTTCGCGACTAATCTCTTCTAATCCATCGCTAAAGCGCTTCCGCACTATGTAATGGGATAAACCAATTAACTAAAATGCGTTAATCTATGTATAAATGACAGCGATTTTAATGGAAATTATTAGTTTTATTTGGCAAGCACATCTGTATATAAAGTACCTTCACATAATTACTTGTTGCAAAAATTATGTTGTAGTATCATTAAACATACATTGTTGATGTTCTACAAAATGGTTTGGGATGGCTTAAGCCTGTAAACAAGACAAAGAGGCAAATAATATTCTGATGTTGGTGGAACGCTCGGACAGATCTGGCCTCTATTGCGTTTATGGCTAAGTATTTTCCAATAGTTGCATAAACTATTTTACAGTTTTGCAGTTATCTGGCGTTATGAAAGTTTCCATACTTTTACAGATTCTCACGTCAAAAACAAGTCAGTCTATCACTTAATAGTGTACTTAAGATGTCGGTCTGTGCCACCAACAAATTTCTCTCGGGTAACGCAATAGAGTTGGTTCGTCATTGTTTACGTTCGGTGCAATCAAACATTCCACTGCGACGCACAATTGCACCTTCATGATTATTTACATATGAGTTTTTACGCGACTCAATATTTTAATTTACATCACGCAAGAATGCACAACCCAGATGTTGTGTTGAAAATTACTTCCAATACCATGGGAGATACAGTCAATTTACAATTAAGTCCCTTCTACACGTTCAGGGTGAGGAGCCTCTAGAATACCAGAAACTTGCTTTCCAAACAAATATGCGCTATACTACAACGGATTATAATTTACAGATTGTTTATATTGTAAGTATTGCCATAGTATTTCTTAAAAAAAAAGTATGTCATAATATATTAATTATTAAATATTAATTGTTGTTTCATTTTAGAGTCAAACTATGTAATGTTACTATTATGAATTTTAGGATCAGAGAGCAATTAACTTAAAGGAAAACTGCTTCTTGTGTTGTAAGTGTGTTGTGTGGAAGTAACATGTTGCAATGAACAATTCAGACCTCCAACATGAAAACTTACCAACCTATTGTTTTGATGGAGTTGAATATTACTTTATATTGATCAGAGCGTATCCTAGGTAATTTTGCTAAGTTTTTAGAATCCGTGAGTTATTAGTTTAAGAGAAAACCGCTTCCGCACTATGTACATGAGGTAATGGCATAAGCCGATGAAATTAACTAAAATGCATTAAACTATGTATAAATGACAGCATTTTTATTGAAAATATGTGTGCTTATATTAGGTTTATTTGGCGTACATATCGGTATATAAATTACCTTGACATAATTACTTGTTTAAAAAAATATGTTTTAGTAGCATAATTAAACATAGATTATTGATGTTCTACAAAATGGCTTGAGATGGCTCAAACCTGTAAACAAGATAAAGAGAGGAAGAACATTCAGATGTTGATGGAAAGCTCGGACAGAGAAGGCCTCCATTATGATTACAGGTAAACATGTTTCAGTTATATGATTAAATCTTTGACTGGTTTGCAGATACTCCAAGTTTTTTATATTTTTACAGATTTCCATGTTTAAATTGACCCAATCTAGTACTCTAATCCTAAACAGCGTTGAAAATCCCCAAGTAAGTAAAAGAAATCGGTCGCGCGTGAGTTGGGCGGAGTGAGTACTATGCGTTAAGTTTGGTGCGGGAACAGACGCGCGTTAGGCAAGTCTGCAAATTTTTAGCCGCACGAGTCGCCAAGTGTCAAGCGAGATGTCCGGCATATTATCGTTCACACTCGGCGCAACCATTGCAATACGTTTCCACTGCGTTGGAGTTGCACCACAACCGTCGGAAAGTACGCGCGCACCTCTCCGTATTTAAATAATTCTATTACAAACTAATATGGCAAAGAATCGTGTTGTAAATCAATTATTTTACCGCACCTTCTATGCACGTTATGCATAATATATGTGCGGATTATTTATTTTAATACTATTGTTTTTCATTGTTCCGTGGCGTGCTAACAGTCATCATCAATTGCAATACAGGATTACTAACACAGTCTACACTTAGGAATCATCCAGCGTAGGATAATAAAAGTCAGTAGATAATATTTAAACTATTGTCGCTTTTAAAACTACCGCATCCTTGAATTTTCAGCTGGATCGCGAGTTTCTTCCGGACCAATTTGTATCCTAATCGTACTATCTTTTATCGTACTTGCACTAAAAGATTAGCAGTTTAATTTTCTATTGTCGTCTATATCAATATAAGTTATAATTAGATGATTTACATCAAAATCGCCGTGTTATTCTTACTGCTTATAGTATATTTAATTGTGTTATTGTACGTTTGCCCTGTAAATATAGAACTATTTTCTTGGCCGGCTGAGATGATATATAAACAATTACATGGGATCTAAGCAGCACTAAAAATTCACGAGTAGGACTGAAGAAATCGATTGCGAGTGAGTGGAACAAAGTCCATGCTATGCGCGGACGCGCATCACACAAGTTCGCAAATTTTAGGACGCGCGAGTCGCCAGGTGTCGAGTGATATGCCCGGCGTATTATTATTGTTTACATTCGGCGCAACCACTGCGATTTGTTTTCATTGCACTTACTAGTTGCACCTCGTCTACATCTCTCGTGCTTAAATAACCAAACTGCACGATAGTATTTGCCTAAATGCGAGGAGAACGACTGCAGTGTTCTATTAGGCGTTAGTGGTCATCTTGTAATGCATTTTGGGACTAATTAACATTGACTGCAATCAGGAATTAACCAGCACGGAATAATAGCAGTCAGTGCTCATTACTAATTAGAATTGTGATTCTTCTAAACTCAACTTGTTGTGTAACTTGCCGCTCCGGAACGTTTTGCCTCGCAATTGCTAAGTGCGTACAGCTGCATGCACCAGATTTGTGTTCTTAATTAAAGATTGCTTTTTTTTATTTGGTGCGCAATAAATTTTCGGTAATCACCTCCCATTAAAACGATGTGCTCTTCACATGCTCCATTCGCTGAGCAGAGTAAAGCAGTTCTATCCAGAGCTAACCTTTTGTTTAAATAAGAAATAACGTTGCATTTAATATTTGTATGTCCTTTTCTCCACAGCAGTAATTCATTAATTAGTCACATGTCATGCGTGTACTTTGGTAGTGCAATCATGACGTGCGACTAAAATTTTTCAACATTAATTATAATAATAAATATATTCGTTAACTAAGTTTTTCCAAGTTCCATTGTAAAATAGTGGCTACGTTGGTTGTTTCTCACTTGGCTGACACCGGTTCGATTCTCGATCGGGACATTGGATCTTAGCCGTTTTTCGGCAAATTAAAAATAATTCCAAAATGGCGGCAATGTGGGTTGCCTATAATAAAAATAAATTCAAAATTAAAATAGATTCCAAGTCCAATATAGCAGAGTGAGCGTCGTGTATGGTTAAATACTCACTATATTCCATATAGAATTGGTATAGCAATGCAATAAACCTAGTATAGGAATTGGAATATAATATACGCGCTATATGAGACTAAGAAAAATCAGAAAATAAAATACAACAAGAATGTGCCGGAGAGGCACAAGGATGAAACCTCCCCGAAAAAAGGGAGGCCGCGATTTTGACCTTTAGTAAGACAGATGTCTTAGAGATCGCGATTAGCGCGATCTTATTAACGACTTTGCCGGCCCACCCATATCCTCCAGGATTATTACTTATAAATCCTCAAAGAATCTATCTTGGAGAAGAAGGATACTCTCCCTATCTACTGGTCTGGAAAAGTACTACCCTAAAGTGTTTGAAAAAATACTTTTGAAAATAAAACTAAGGATGAAGGCATAACAATAAATACGTTTTCTGGATCAATTTTTCTTATGTGCCATATACTTAGCATTTACTACATTGTATTCTATATATGGTATAGTGCCTAGCTATATTATACTATAGTATACACTATATGGACATGGAATTTATTTTAATTTTGAATTTATTTTTCTTACATTTTTTACATAATATTACATGTATTACATAATTTATTTTAAAGAAAAACTGCTGGAATTCAATCCTCCCTCCCGCCGGGATCGAGCGAACACCGACCGTGTGAGAAGCAGAAACTGTAAATTTGTCATATCATTAATTAATTAATCACCGCTGTTGACAAAAAGACACAAATATTAAATGCAACGTTATTTCTTATTCAAAAGAATGATAGTTCTGAAAAAGAACTGCTGTACTCTATTCAATGAAGCATCCGGAGAACGCACTGGACTCGATGAAGTGAAGAAATTCAATATCTCGCAGGAACTACCGGTGACTACTGAAAATAACTTATATTAAAAACAAAAACTATTTAAATTAGGCTAGTTAATGTTCCTAACCCAATAGTTACATGTCTGCAAGTTTTAAAATTACGAAGCAAATCGTAAACGAAATCAGTTAGGCACGCAACGAACAACTAAAAGCGCACGATC
>JAODGC010000004.1:1532975-1551680 GCA_027574925.1 Ecitoglossa quadriceps | reverse complement strand
GATTTATTTACAACGCGGATTCTTTACACGAAGAGATGCGAGTGCATCTTCCCACGGTCGAGTTCTAACTGGTAAGCGCAACGAAAACAAATCGCAATAGTTGCGCCAAATTTAAACAATAATACGCCAGACATCTCGCTGGACACCTGACAACTCGTGCGGACCGAAATTTACAGACTTGTGTAACACGCGTCCACTCTTAGCACTAAACCCAGCGCATAGGATGCACTCCGTTTCCCTCACGCACGTCCGACTTCTCCGACTGGTGGTGGATTCTTAACATCGCGAGGAAATGAAAATTTCGAATGGAATTTATGTGAACAATAAATTTGTGCATCCATTGTTCATAATCGTCCAACGCAATTGTTCCAAATTTTAATCTGATAAAATGATAGTTTTAGATTTATTGAGCAAATGTAGAAGGAATGAGTTAAGTACTGTGTTTTTGCTGTAAATAATATAATTATAACTTATAATAATGCACACGACGGAAGCAACAATAGTTAAAATAATGACCATCGACCTTTTATACCACGCTAGATGATTCCTGATTGTGGACAGTATGAATTTGTCCTGTGCGGCACCAGATAAGGACTACTGACACGAGACAGAACGCTAAAAATCAATGGCATTAAAATAAATGATCTGCACGTCAATTATTCATAACGCACATTGAAAGCACGGTAAAAGTATTGATTTCAAATTATTATAAATCAATACTTTGTAATAAAATCAATGAAATGCAGAGAAATATGTATGCATGAATCCTCCGATGGACGAGGTGCAAACCCACTGGAAGCGTATCGCTGGGCGTCTGGCTCGATGTCTGGCGACTCGCGCGGGCCAAAATTTACATTGATTTACCTTTTAATGATTCAGAGTACGCACATCAGAATCGCAAGTACAACACATGCAGAAGTGCATACTTCGTCGTGAATTACTTGCGCCGCGCAATTACAAAGCTTACATCTTCGTTTAGAACATGTCCTGAATCTTCCCTTTTCATACTATGTAAGACAATCAATTTATTCACAATAATTTATCATGCTAATCACATAGCAAGTAATCAACCGAATTGAATTAACATCAATTCCATTTAAGCTAACAATTTCGTTTTCTGTTACCGACCTAATGATTGCATGCTTTCCTTCGCTTGCACATTTTAGCACAGAGGAAAGCAACTTGGTGCCTGTGACCTCCCTACGTCACAGCCCTCAGAGCAGAGAAATCTAAGCAAATTGCATAGCAGATAACAAGCGCGGTCGTCCAAAATCTACCAACGCCAACGTCGCAACATAACAAACACAGTCGGCCCCAGCCGCCCTATCCCTAAGAAGCACACGCATTGCTCATTAGTAGACCTTCAACTGGTGCTTGTCGTCAAATCCCGCTGAATGGCCAGCATTGCGAACAATAAAACTAGCGCCATCGTAATGCATTCGGCGCTCCCCTCGGCGCACAAATAAGTGCCGCGTCTGCCCCATGGAACCAGTGCAGTGCAGGAATGGAGAGCTAATGCGCGCCGACCCGTTGGACGGTGAAGTATGTAGGGAAAACTTATTGGAACTACGTCCCAATCTGAAAAGTATAAGTGATGAAAATCGGGCGAGTTTTGGCAGCACTCGGGACAAACCTCACTAGGCCATCGGTGGTTTGCGACACTCGCACATTGTTAATCAGCCAGTTGCTAGTTCCATCGTCGGAAACCCAGTAGGTGGAGTTCTGCAGTAGATTGACAGCCTCGTTGATTAAGTTCTGTCCGACGGTGTTTTCATTGTAGGGGCTTTCCGAGCAGAACACCGAAATGGAAAAGTCCAGGTTGAGGTCGCTGAACGTGTCCGTGGTAGTACGCGTGCCGGCAGAATCCACCAAATACACAAGCGCACATTGATCGCTTGTGAAGCTCACGCCCTTGTACCACATCTTGGCATATTTGTTATTGCCATGCGGATCATGGGCCAAAATCTCCACGCGAGAACCATACTGATAAACTCTGCCGTTTGGATGCATAAGAGCCGCAGAACTGCCAGACGCACTTAGCGCAATGACAATGCCGCTGCGCGGATTTATAATGCGCACGGCGCGATCCAAGGAGATGTCTACCCGCACCCGGTCGTGTAGACGGAGAGTGATGACGCCGAGCGGGCTCACGCAGATCGGAGAGGAGTCGTCGTGGTAAATCTCATGCTAGGACAGTACCGAGATGACGATGTGTAGTGCCGTAAGGCGATACAAACCTACGTTGTAATCGTCTATATAGATGTTTTTGTTGGAAAGGCTCTTGGACAGCCATGGCACTACCGCCTCGTAGCTCTTGGAGTCGCGTAGACTTCCAGAGTTGTCACTATTGTGCGACTTGCTGGTGTAGACGCTGCGACTTCGTGGGCGCGGCCGGTCACGCTCCTTGCGATTGTAGAGAATGTTGGTCTGACTGTCGACGAACGACACTGCAGCAAATGGTCAGGGATTAGACAGGTCAAGGATCGAAGCATCTAACACAAAATTTACCCTTGCGGTAGTAAACTTTGTCGCGCGGCTTTTCCATCACGTAAATATTCCTGTTTAACTTAGCGAATCTAGGATACGTTAACTTTCAAATCTAATTCAATTTTTAGTGTCTGTCGTTGGCGTGTCTACCCTCGCAAAGAGATTTTGATATTGAAGAGAAAACACGATGCAGAATAAATTTATCAACGCAAACGCGATTGGCTATAACACGAGCGGGCTTTGGAAGAAGCGCCGTTGTAACGCTCAAATCATTAAACACGCCACGGCTAACAAAGCGGATTTTAAAGGGATTTGAGATGCTGCTTTAAACTGATTGGTGAACGATGTGCCGATGCAAAAAACGAGTGAAGCTGTTTACTTGACATTTCCTGATTAATGCAGTAACATGCTCTCATTTGTTTATTTTTTTCTCACGGCTAACTGGACGCTGGTATCTTTTAAGGCACGCTGAACATAATATATGAGATAAACTTACAAACATACCCCCATGTTGATCATCAAGAAGACGCATTGAAAGTATCTTCAGAGTTATAATACATCCCTTACTTCCGCTGTGCACTTCCTCTACTGGCTACGCGTATAGACTCCAGGTGCCAACCCCTTATAACCATGTAAGTCAAGATAGTTATAATTTGATTGTAAAATTATAGTTACTATAGCGACTATACCTTCTGCGCATCGTGCGTTCCCCAACCATAAATGATCTTGACCACCGTTCTCGTACATCTCGCATTTTTCCGTCGCTCCCATGAAAAACAACCAACAAAATGGCCACCACAGGCACAAAACAACTGAAACATCGGGCATCATCGTAAATTCTTGATACCCGATGTCAGCCGACGTTATGATACAAAACATAAGGATCATTCCGTTTATCTGGTTAGAACATTATGCCCATCAGCTGACAATTTCTTACTAAAGTTATTGCAAGAAAAGAATTAATTAAATCAAAGCAACATGTGGCCGATTGTCTTTAGAGCGCTGCGTCAATACGCACCTTTTGTAACTCTACCATTTGCAGCTGTGATAGGATACCTTGGTTATCACATTGAGGACCTCATCAGTGACAAATACACCCCATACAACAGTAAGTACTCACCTTAAAACAAATACATAAAATAATAATAGAATTGCAATTTTAGAGTCAATTGAAGAATCACGTGAAGAACGTTTGATCTCTGATGATACTCTAAGCAAAGCCACAGAAGTGGAGACACTTCAATATAGTGCAAATGTTTTTGGGCAAAACATTTCACCAAGCCTTAAATAAGGCAAGCAAATAACACAGATAGACAGATACAAGTGGCAAGAGAATAATTACTACTTTGTAGACCTTCTCAGTCACTCTAGGCATGCTCCAATCACACACATCCCAATAACTCAAACACCATTCTTTAAGTTGGTAATTGCTTTGTTTGTGCGAAAGTTACAATTTAGATATAAGTCTTAAGTCAATGGTTCCAACCAAGCAGAAGGAACTACTTGCTAGGCCTACCACAGCATGCTGGGCACTTCTTTGTACAACACCATTTCACGTATCACGTACTCCCAGCCGCTGCCGCCTCGCAGATCATACGGAATGTAGAAGAGAGGAATAATTACAATTTCAATTAGTAATTAATTAGCTAACTGATCAGCACTGATCATGGATCGATGTCCTAGTCCATCGTGCACTGCGCCGTGTTCTGTTCTCCCCGCACTAGTTAATAGTTATGTATTGAATCACAATTTATCACAATTTACAAATCTGCTGCTACGTCATCATGCGTTCAATGAGCGCCTGGCATAGCTGATGGTAAACATAGTAATCCCCAGAGACCCGCCGCAGTTTAAGTCCCTTGAGGGGCTGCGCCGCCTTGTCGATGATCTTGAGTTCGATCTCCACCCCCGAGGAGTCAAAGAAGAGGCTGATCTTATTCCCTGGCGCTGCTTGCTCCGCAACTCGCGTTGTGGCGTCTAGCCGGTCTCCAATATGACTGACCATATCCAAAATGTCGCAGCTTGCTAAACGCGAACAGACCTCAGAGAGTTCCACCTCGAAATCGTTATGGAAGTGTTGAAAGTTCCCTCTGCTACCACTGCCACCGCCACAACCGGTGCTCGAACCTCCTCCACTGTGCGAACTTGTGTCCAAGTCGTGTGTAGCACTTGATGATCCGGGACTTAGAGAATCATTCGACAGAGAGTCCTCAGAGTAACAACTCTTATCCGAATTCCGTCGTTGGTCAATATGATCAAACCTCTCAACACCCTCACACGAGGACTTCCTACCTATACCTTTAGTAATCGATGGTCCGTCCAATGGCCTACTGATGACAAACGATGGCAGCTGCTGGTTGTTGCTTCTGGTGTTTTCTAAACTATCCATGGAATCCTCTGAAGTGTCCGTACTTGCTATCAACGTTACCTCACTGCCTTGCACATCGGTGCAAGTCACACTAATCTGAGGATGAGGCGTGCCTGCAGTCCCCGCAGCTCCTAACGACGCTACAGATACAACAGAGCCCCCTAGTGCACCAGTAGTTTGCGGTAACTCCTCCTGGATCATATCCAGCCCAGGACTGCTTGGATTTGAAATGGGGGAATTCGTTAATGACCTATGATGTTGATGCTGGTGTTGAATATTTAGGATGTGATGCTGGTAGGTTTGGAAGCTTAGCGCTTGCATACACGCGGCATGATAGGATGCTTGCGCCTGGATGTCGTCCCCCTGCACTTCTCCACCACCGACAGCCATACTAGCCGGCTGTTGAATACCTGTGCCTTGCGTAATACTGGGTCCAGTAGATCCACAAGTATTCAACCCGCTTAGTCCTTGAGTAATCGACGACACCGTAGGCATGTGGTATCCAACGCCTCCAACCCCCATGATAGGCGAGGTGTTCCCAGAGTACATGTAGTAATGCGGTGCGTGCTTGGGCGATCCACCAGCGCTACCACCACCGTAGGGAGAATGCATGGGGCTGTATCCAGATGCTGAGTCTGTTACAGTATCGTAGGAATACGCAGGATGATGGAGAGGTGATTGATTTAGTTGGGGCTGATCACTAGTCATCAGTGATTGATGAATTGGAGAGCCTGGAATTGAACGTGGGGGACTCCCGCGGGAGGTTAAACCAGCGAGGCCGCGCTGCAGACGTTGGCACTCTTGTTGCGCAGTAGCTGGCGACAATGTACGGGAGTTGGAGGCAGAACCTTCACTGCCTCGGCGCACAGGTGAAAAACGTTCCATGCTTTTTGGTTCGCGACCTAAAACATACGCGGAATGTTATAACTTGTAATATTGATGAACATTGACCTAAAAATGGAGAAGTTCAATTCAGGTGCATCGCAATGCTTTACAAAAAGTGCAAAAACACTCAATAAGTTAGGATAACAAACAAGTTTATGTCTTTTATTGTGTAGTGTTATGTAAAATGAGCATCTTCTTACCAGATTCTTGCACGGTGGGTAAATGTGGTTTGGCGACATGGTGGTGCCTCGAGATTTTGCGCGCCACGACCGGCTTAAACTTGCAGGACTGAATGCTGGCCACCACTTCGCGCACCACATCGGGCGATGCGACTGACGCGCAAAGTGGCAAAACAGCGAGACATAGCAAACAAAAACCATGCAAACAAAGAGAAACAAAAATTCAAAAACAAAACCAAACTTACAACCTACAACTTGTAAAATCTACGCGGAAGCAAAATATCTACTCCAGTGCAAATACAAAATGTTAATCACAAGTATCTCAAAAAAGCTCGGAAACAACGTACCAGGTCTTGGAATGACCGTTAATAGACCAGTCCTCCTCGTCCTGCCGCCTCCTACATCCCCACGCGCTGCATGCACTTCTTCTGGATTCGCCATGGTATGTCTTCGGGAAGTGCCTCCACACTGCCGATACCGCGCCACGGTAATGGGAAGATCATCTTCGCACATTTGTATATGCTCAGTGAGACTAACTCCTGCTGTTGTGGAGCTGCTGGTGGACATGGCCGGTTCTAAGTGAAGTTGTTCATGACTGCCACCGCTACAATTCCGCTCTCCAGTTGCACTCATCGCGCGAAGATGTAAGTTAGCTCCGCCGTCTGAAGCCCTACGACCGAAACCCCCAGCTGCGTTGAGCACAGTTGGGGGTTTGAGCAAATGCGGGTCCTTGCCGCCGTATTGACTTAAGTGCTGGGAGGTATGTTGGGAAGTATGCTCCAGAAGTGGGAGATTAAGTAGGAGGTTTTGCTGTGGAATCAATTTCGCTTGCGCGTTCGCCAGCTGGGACATATAATGCGATTCGAGGACTTGTTCGTGTGCAGGATCTCCAGGCCCTACTGTATGTCGCCGCGCGTTGTTATTATGCGCGTGGGTGTCATACCGTGGGTCATGATCCGCGGAAGAGGTGTAGGAACCATAGCCTGTTGTGGACGCGGTGGAAGCAGTTGGTAGTGTTAGTGAAGAGAACGATTCGTCCATGCTGTTGTCGATGTTGTCCATTTCGAGATCGCCGAACTAGAAGGAAGCAAAAAGGATGGGAACACATTGCATTATGGAAACAATTATCGTATACCTTTTCAAGTTGTTGACTCTCATCCCCGAGATAGACCGCTGGAATCGTCGGCATTGAAACAAACGGAGAAGCCACATCATCAGCAATAGTCTGTTGACCTTCTGCAACACCTGACACACTCATCCTCATCGCATGATGCACACCAGCACCTTCATTAAAACTTCTCCGTCGCTGCTTCACCTCATCTCTCACCGCTCGCAAACAATTCTCATTGAAGCTCTCCCTCCGCACACAGCCGGTTGTAACTTCCATGGTCTCGTTGACGTCCAGATGCGTATTAGATGCTTCACTCTTGTCGCTTCGATCACTACGATCGTCAAGGCATTCAATGCTTTGGTTGCTTACCGTGCTTGTAGAGCCAGCAACAGATATGTTCGTGGATGTTGCATGGGTTTGTCTTTGTAACAACTAAAACATGACGCAGAAGGAATGATGATAAACTCTCTGATATCGAATTTATTAACAACTCTTACTTTGGACTCGAAATTAATACATCTCTGATGTAATTTATCCACCAATAGGCAGTAGATCGCATAGACATGATCGAACGAATTCGTCTGCACACTCTTCATGATCATCTCTTGCGTTAACCCTGGCAGTTGTGTCATGTGTTCGATGACAGTCTTGTTGTACATTTGCTCTCGAGCTGCTGGCGGTGCGGTGACAACTTCCTGGCCCTGCAGCCACGTATGTTTGGAGATGTTGACCAGCGACATGCGTTTGTCAGGGTCTACGACCAGCATGTGCCTAATGAGATGCTCGCATTCTTGGCTCATGAAGTATGGGATGCGAAACTTGCCCTCAATGACGACTGTACGCAGCACTTGGAGGGTTTTGCCATCGAAGGGGAGATGGCCGCAGACAAGGACGTATAAAACCACACCTAAACTCTACAAAGTATCTTGCTTTTAAATTTAATCATCAGCAAGTAACATATATTATACCCAAATATCAGCCTTAGGACCATCATAATGCAATCCTTTAAACAACTCTGGAGCAGCGTAAGGTGGACTTCCGCACCACGTAGATAACATAACACCTTCTTTGAATTGATTGCTGAAGCCAAAGTCAGCCAACTGAAGAATAAAATAACAAATCATAAGTTTGATTAGAACAAGTTGATGGCAAGTAAATAAAATAGCTCACTTTAATGTTCATATTCTGATCCAAAAGTAAATTTTCTGCTTTCAAATCACGATGCACCACACCATTTCGATGACAATACCCAACTGCAGCAACAATCTGCGCAAAGACACGCCGTGCCTCATCCTCCAACATACGCCCATTCGCCACTAGATAATCAAAGATCTCACCCTTGCTGGCGTACTCAGTGACGATGTAGATCGAGTGCTTTGTTTCCATCAATTGATACAGCCGTGTAACGTGTGGATGCCTCAATTTTTTTAGATTTTCAGTTTCGCGAACAATTTTCGTGAGGTTGTCGACATCCAGGGCGGTCTTGTCGATGATTTTAATAGCAACCTACACGCATGGCATAACGACAAGTTATATAATTGTGTTCTGCGGAATACGGTAGATAAGAACGAGTGTGTATGATTGTTATTATGAGTCAAGTTAAAGTCACGTGGAGTGCGTAGATGCGTGAGGAGAAAGTCACGTTGATGCCCTGCTACCATGGCAACGCAGACAAGAAACGATCAATTGAGGAATGCAAATTGACGCCGATTTATTCATTAAACTCAATCAACTAAAGCACTTTTATGGTGCAGACAATTTGCTCAAGTCCATTGCAATCTATTGCAGTGCTATCTGCAATGTTCAAATATTCGCAACAAGTTGGAATGTAGTGTGTTAGAATGTGGAGTGTGTCATAGGTCGTGTTTTGTATTTTTGTTAGAAACAACTGAACACCTCATATGCGTTCACACACACTGCTGGATACTGTAATGTAGGCAGTTGTTTTGTTACCTTTGTTTTTGTGACAATGTTGGTAGCCAATTTGACTACTGCAAAGTTGCCCTTGCCGATGGTCTTCTCCAGCTCGTAGTAGCCGACTCGCAGCAGGTTTTCGACGCTGTTGGCGCTCGGCGGCGCCGGCGTCGCGGCGCTGGCCATAGCCTGCCGCTCGCCGCCCTGCTGCTGGTGATGATGGCCGTGCGCCATGCGCTGCTAAACGCGCTGGGCAGCGGCACCCACCGCCGCCAACATGCCGCGGATGCGGGATGAATGCGAGGCGCCGCGCCTCGTCTGCCGCGCTTATTTACATTCCAGCGCAGGGCGCACGACGTAATTAATGAGATGTGCTCGACGATGCACAAGCGTACGCGCTTTACCCGGGTCGGAGCTTTCTGCAGAGCACGACTTCAAACTGGACACTGTGACACACGACAAAATAATGTTTGCAAGCAGGGGTAAGTGGCAATTATGGATGGTTCGTTTCCTCCCGCTGATTGTGGCACAAACGCGCAGGAAACGCCGATATCCACTGCTGCACGCCTGCTGACTAACTGACGTTTTGTGCAACTGTGACGTCCGCGATTGTGTCATTTCTGGTAACTGCTACTACCGCTAGTGGCGCACCTCGTCAAACACAAAGTATATCGCAGCGGGACGAAAATATAGCGTCATTGAAAATTTACGTCCAGCCGCACGGAAAATGGGTTTGCTCGGTTTGTTGCACTTTTTTTGCTATTTAGTTCGAGCACAGAGGGCGTCGTTGTCGTCATAGAATTTAAAAAAAAAGCACAACGCTAACTTCGATTACTTCTACTGGCATCAGCGTTTCCACTCGATTAACTACGTAATATGATCGCATCAATTTAATTTAAGGTTTTGTATTCTTAAGATTCACATTGAAATCAAACACAGATGAGAATTGACGCAAAACTAAATTTGAATCAATCAATCAACGCATTCCTAAATTACTAACAATTAAAATCACAGATGCATGTGTACGTGCTGCGTGTCACATAACGCATTCAAAACAAATTCAATAAGTTAAACCAACATCAAACACGTAAGAAAATGAAGAAAAAAATACGTAATACTGTTAGCTTCCGCCCGTCGTTAACCTAGCGATGAAAAAAACTACTCAAATAGAAAAACGAGACTAACAAGTCCTGAATCATACGCTAAACAAACCGTAGATTAACCTAGTGACTAGTCGCTTGAAAAGCAACTTAATGTAGAAACGGTCGAAATAAATAAAAATAGGAAACAAATGAGTCGAGACCCGCCGCCTTCAAGATAAAGAGATTCCCGAAGACTCCTAGATGCTAAACATGGATCGATTAATTAGCCATTAATTGGTATTTTTGTGGAGCAAGCAAAGCTTGAAAGCATTCGTCTGCCTTTAGCGTCGCTTGCTCCCTATAGCTACTGCATGCAATTAACACCTACAGCTCGTATCGACGACACAAGACGCGAGATTTGACACGGCTGACACGCGCTAACAGCTACCGCACACGAAGACGACGTAGGATTACAAGTATGCCACCCTAGGAGGCGGAGGCAGAGACAGCGGATGAGGAGAGCGGCGGGTGCGCGAGACGGCTGTGGGCGGCGGCGACGTCTTCGGCGGCGCGCCCAACCGGCGCCCTTCTGTTACGGACAGTGGGCCTGCTGCTTCTTGGACTTCTTCAGCGAGACATCCTCCACGTCGTCGCCCTTCTTCACTTCAGTATAGCGTTCGCCTTTGAGGGAGACAATTTTGTTGTCGCGATAGCGGACGAGTTTTTTCGGCTCTACCTTCGGCGCCACTGGCCGGTGTTCACGCGCAAGAGATTCTTGATCCACGTAGGAGTAGCGCTCAATAATGCGATGTTTGAGTTCATCATCGTCGATTATCTGCTTGTTGGCAGCGAGGATCAGAGAGGAACTGTTGGTGATGCTTTGCCCCAACTCCTGACGATGCAGCAGAATTTGCGTGGCTCGTTCGAGATCACCACATGCAATTGCTAAGCAATGCTTAATCTAAACAAGTCATTGAGCACATTACATATATTGAAAACCCACCAAGCAATTACACAGATATCAACTTACTTCAAGTGTGCACACATGTGGAAACATGTCTTGTAAATTCTCCACTTCCTCTGCAAAATCACCAAAAGAAGAGTCGGATCCTCCATCACTCACCTCGCTGATCTTGTGCACCCTTTTGGGTACATCAGCCTCTTCAATATCACTTCTTGACTTGTGTGGCTTGACACAAGGCAAGATCTCAGGCATTGATAGCTCAATCAAACTAATATCTCTCTCACTATTGCCTTGTGCAGCCTCAGCCCTCAACTTGGCTTCCAATTCAAACATCCACGAACAAACAGTAGCGTGATTCAACGACTCAAACTCCGGAAAGTATGCAGACATCATCTCACAGAAACCTTCAACATCAAAGACTGGGTCTGATGACACATCTTCCAGAATTGCAACCACATAGGAGAGGACAATTTCGTCGATGAGAGACAGGTCCCCGTCGGGGATGTGAGTACGCACGAAGGTGAAGAGCGAGTCTTTTATGATACGTTCTTGCGCTTCCTGCACTTCCTGATCTTGGTCCATCGTCGATGTAGAAGACTTGGACGACATTTCCGCTGGAACAGCGGTAATCCAAAATAAACAACGAAAAAACAATTGCGAATTACTGAAAGTATACCAATGTTGATGTTGTTTTAGCGAGTGTATCATTTGACCGAAAATAAACAATGAAACAGAATACAGTTCGCTTATCTTACCAACCAGTGAAAAATGATGTCTGCGAGGAAAACCGAGCTGACTGAAGATACGCCAAGAGGTAGCGAGCAGGACACTGAGTATTATAAGATGAATTTCGGCGCAGCTTGTTGTTTTTCGTCGATTTGTTAAGCTTTTGTCGACCTGCTGATCCGAGGAACGCCGCGATCGCTTCTACAATCAATAACAACAATAAGCTTTGTTGTTGGGAGGGGAGCAAGAATGGTAGAGAAGCGTGAATTAAAGGAAGCGACTAATAAATTATAGGATTCCACCAATAAATAGCAAGAACAAAAATTTTTATGTTAGTTTTCTGTACCTGCCACTAAGAGGCAGATAAATCGATAATACAACTGGCGCCAAAATATTTTGCGACAGCAGTGCGAACTTCTACATCGGTCTGCCTAAATGAACATCTATTTACACGGCGCTGAAGAATCTGCACATGCATACAGCTGCCAACTGGGGCAGGCAGGCCGAAACCACGACTATTTCCCATATATAGATTGAGCTAAGTTGCTCTTAGCAACTGCTCGAAATGAAAACGAGAGGACTCGAGACGTATAAGTATGATTTAATTAACCAGTGCATCAAAAAAGGGGAGGAACACGGGAGAAATAAATATAATATAATTAGCATCTGAGGCTTCGTGTCTCGAAATCATATTGCGACTATATTGGTGGCATACTCGTCATTTTTCTAAATTCCTGGAATTCTGCAGTTATGACCCCGTAATAAACCCGCATTTCTAAACGTTGCAAAGAAATGGAGCAGAGAGCTAGTCGAAACAGGTGCAATAAACGTACCAAGACCCTTTACGCGGCTCTATGAACCTGCCTCCATAGCACAATGTAGCCATGTCCCTCAATATCCTATCTGCGTGTACGTGTGCCATTAAGGTCTCTACTTAAAGCCCTCTGCCATGTTAAATTGCAGGTTGATAAAAGGACGTAATTTGGCCATAAGAGCTTCTAGCAACGCAACAGAACAATCGAAAAGATTAACGAAATTATCAACCTGCGTGCAGGGGGATTTACGAATATTCCTAGAAACTTGTACTTAAGATGAATTTGAGGTAGTAAAGCGGTATTTCGAGAATTGTGTAGGGGCAGCGGCGTGGACGACTATCTATCTGCTGACCAGTCACTCTACGATTGAATCATTCTTCATTCTGAGTTCGAGGATGCCTCATCGCTTTCTCAACTCCAACAAAGTGTGTTTAGTTACCAAACTAAAAGCCTAACTTCGAAAACAGATATTTTCCTACCTCAATCGCGTGAGTGTTCCTCCTTGTGCGTATTTCTCCTAATGTGAATCAAGCAGTTGTAACGAAGCTGGTACGAACAGACACGAAGCATTTTGTGATAAACAAAGACGCAAAACGGCAGCCACGTGAAGACAACAAGGCCGAGAATAGCGCCTAGGCCAATAAGTCATCATCGCAATTGTATTGTAAACAGTTTAAAGGTGTGGTTGTTGAGTTGGTTGGTGCAGCGTGCGGAAAATCGCGTTTGGATAGGTACAATACGTACTGGCACTGCCACAACGTGCGGAATTTGTTTCCGCTCTCCCTTTGTCCTACGTAAAGGAACCTGCGCCCGTTGAGTGCATCTACCGTGTGCACCCCTGTAACCGCCATCAGGACGCAGTCGGCGTCGCTTCCTCTTTGCTACCAGACGCATTCTGCGATGGCGTCATCACAACAAACGTGGCTTGCTGCTATTGTTATAGCGCTAATTGCTGCAGGTGAGTGCAAGCCCCATGATTTAGGCGTGTCCAATTAACGGCAAACGAGGAATCAAAATAAAACACGAACGATGAAGTCAAAGGCCGCTTGAAACCATGCACTTTGAACTTGTTATTGGTGTGATAAACACCATGCTGGATGAATATTTATCTAACTGTATTATCTTTCCAGGCAATGCACAAAGATCACCAACAATTTCCTATATTACTCAAGAACAAATTAAAGACATTGGAGGCACAGTTGAACTTGTCTGCTCTGTACAGTACTCCCAAGACTATCCAGTGTTATGGATTAAAGAGGATCCCAATCATAATATTGTCCCAATTTCGACTTTATCGACGCTGATACTGCAAGATTCACGCTTTTCCCTGCGACATGATAAAGCAAGTTATACCTACACGCTCATTATCAAAGACATCCAAGAAACCGATGCCGGCACCTACGGATGCCAAGTCCTGATCTCCGTGAACAACAAAATCTCAGCGTCCGTGCAACTCCAGGTACGTCGTCCACCCTTCATCAGTGACAACTCTACTCGCTCTCTCATCGTCTCCGAAGGCGAAAGTGTGCAGCTTGAATGCTACGCCGGCGGCTACCCAGCACCACGTATCTCTTGGCGTCGTGAAAATAGCGCCATCCTCCCATCAGGAGGATCCATATACCGCGGCAACATCTTGAAGATGAAAAGTATCCGCAAGGAAGATCGTGGTACTTATTACTGCATTGCTGAGAATGGTGTCGGACGCGGTGCACGTAGAAACATTGCCGTTGAAGTTGAATTCGCACCAGTTGTTACTATCCCAAGGCCAAGATTGGGACAAGCATTGCAGTATGACATGGACTTGGAGTGTCATGTAGTTGCATATCCACCACCTGCCATTGTCTGGGTTAAGGATGGCATCACCTTGTCAACCAACCAGCACTACAAGATTGATCAATTTGCAACAAGTGATGAGTTTACTGACTTCACTGTGAGGGTCATCACCATTGAGAAGAGACAATACGGAACGTATACATGCAAAGCAACTAATAAACTGGGCTCATCTGAGGGAAAAGCAGAGTTATTTGGTGAGTACATGCACCAGTCACCTTTCAAACTTTGTTTATATTCAAATTGCTTGCTTGCGAATGTGAATGGTTCACTTTCTTTAAGTTATTATCATATGTTGTTTGGGTTATTCATTTTTATTTTTGCTGTGTAGAATCGATTATCCCAGTATGTCCACCAGCATGCGGTCAGGCACGATATGGTGATGCTGTCCAGCTCGAAACAAGTGCCATAGCACTCCTGACAACACTGGCTATTGCCATCTTCAGGTAAGCTTACAACAAAGAAAACATGTGCATCTTCCACAAAGTTACGATTGCCATTTCAAGCATTGCCAAGAATGCTAATCGTATTTCAGCCGAGTAATCAATCGTATTTTGTAGAAATCTACGTTCCCAACATTAACTATCCTGGTCTCATTTGGGAGGGCAGCTCCACAAGGAAAACATCAGCTCATGTTCTAATGGGCCCTATGGCAATCTTACTTTGCCTTTGGTTCTAGTTTAATTGTACATTCACTACGTTAAACTAAGTATCTAAAATACTCTTGAAGGGAATGAATTCCATGAACAATATGATTTTATTCAAATGATCAGCTGGTATTTGTAAATTATGTTTAGATTATCTCTTGAGATCTAACAATGTACAAAATTTATTTATTTTAAGGCACGCGCTGTATCAGTAAACGAAGAATACGTCCAGATTTTTTTTTTAGATTTATACACATTCCACATTCATTTGGAAGTTGTGCTAGGATGTAAGAATGATTTTGTAAAAGTAGTGACAAGTTAGCAGTAGCTTATTTTTAAGATAAATGAATGTAATGTATGTACATTATTTTTTATACTTTGTATAAGAGAATACATTTTTACATCTCATTCCTGTTTATTCTTCTCTAGAGTTAATTTAGAAATAAATGGGGGTAGTAACTTAGTATACAAACCTAACCACTGTATATCTTCAAACTCATGTTAATCAACTACTCTCCAAGTGGTATAATGAAAGAGATATTATCAGCAAACTCTCCCCAGGCAATTCTGTTTGTTTGAAAGACAATGATCCATGATGCTAATCCAATTGTCCAAGTTACTGTTCCAATTGCAGAGTACAATATATCTATGAAACCAAAGAAAATTAGTAAAATGCACAAATAAAGACAATAAGATTTAAGACAGCCAGATTTACATGTGCGCAGTTGCTTCTGCTCAGGGTATTCTGGTTTCCTGTAGGCTTCGCGCATGAACCACACGACGTTAACTGCCCAAACGAAAGGAAGGAAGACGAATCCAACTAAAGAAAAATCAATGTTAGCATCTGCCACCTAATCTAAAACAATTAGGTAAAATAGAACCAATTCTTACCTTTGGAGCATACAGATTGTTAATAGAACGCGATGTCCTTACCTTTAAAGTACCATCTGCACAGTGCCACTTTCTTATCGGGTGTTTGTTTCGATAGATCCATAGTCGTGTGACGTTCAGTTCACTTGATTTATGAACAATAGTTTTCTCTCCCCTTGACGCGAGTATCAGCCAATTATCACTTGTCGTTTTGTGTCAAATTGACGCTGTCGGCCGTGTTAGCGGCGAGTAGTTGAACCAACGCATTAAGAATATTTGTAATCCAACATACAGTGTGCAATGCTTCCTGTAGAAAACATGTTCTAAACTCTGTCTCATGATAATGTTACATTCGTAGATGTCACTATTCAATTGAAGATTTTCATTGGAAATGCCAAGCTCACAAACGCAAAAACCCGCGGAGTACAAGGGGAGAGAGTGGAATGACGTTCAATAAATGCCAAGTGGTAATTATGGTTAACATTCATATTAATATTCAGTTATTAATCAAGTAAATTAAACCCTCCACTGCGTATCACTCACAAACTGGGAATGAAGTCGACTTAATCGTTAACGTTTCTGCATCAATCTCGTATTGTTACCACCAAAAACGAAAGCTCAAACCAGTTGAAAGTAGGCAAAGGGAAGAGGTAATATAAGATACACTTGTTACATTCATACACGTTCGGCAAATAGTCGCTAAGTCAATTCAAGTGACGCGCGGCTGCATCGTCTCTCAGAGAGTGCATTACATTTGTTAAACGAATCACTTATTTATTTATGTAACTTATCTCGCGTTAAGTAGCCAGCCAGACGCCGTTAACATCTAACCGAGAGAGAAAGAACGTTTGTAACAAAATATCATCCTTAAGAAAAACATAGCGGTGCGCTTCTTAGAACTGCAAAAACACTTCAATCATGCACTTCAATGCACCTTACAAGTGTCATCCCTAAATTGAATTCTGGTTTTAATGCCGAGTACTCGGTTAGCATTTCAACGCAACACACCAATCCTTGAGCTGGAAAAACGTAACTAAACTAGAACTGAATGGCGCAGTTGTAGATTAAACTTTGACGAATATTTCACGTGTTTAAAACATTGAGCATCAACTAAACACTAAATTCAACACTTTACCGCATACACCAAAAAGAAGCGCCAGTGGTCAACATGGGAGTAGAACAGGGGAGAACAGGAAAAAGGGTCTCAAAGTAGAAGGGGTGTTATGGTTTATTCATGGATTAGGAATTATCCTCAATTTGTTCAAGTTAAACTGGGTAAATTTTCAAGGAAAAACGGATCAAAGGTGTATCAAATTTCTCCGCAAGCTTAAATTTAACAAAATCAATTCATAGTGGTTGCTGTAGTCCGACTGTAAAATTAACTATCAGATTTGGAGTATGTCGGCGAAACAAATGTTGCGATTTGGGCGGTTGTGGAAAAGTAGGGTGTGTGTTGGTTGTTGGTGCACACTGGGTGCACGGCGCCGCCACCGTGGGCCCGACACTGCACCTAGCCGCTCTTAAAGAGCAAGATGGCCACCTGGCCCAGGTAGAAGTAGATGAAGTGGCGCGTCTCGTGCGTCACGTACGAGCCAAAGTTGCGTCCGACAATGCAATGCCATGTCGGGTTGTATTTCTTGTCGAATTCCTTCTTTATATATGCAGCGATGTCCTACAAAGCCAAAATGTCATTAGCACCCCGTCAAAGGAGTGACATACTCGTCTCTCACCTTCTCAATGTTGTATTTCTCAATGGCTTGAGTTGCGCAGTCGACGGCATCCTGCTGCATCTCTTCGCCCATGTCGGCATTCTTGATCACTGCTTTGCGGTCAGACATCTTGCTCGCTAGTCGTTTGTTCTCAGACCTACAACAAGAGCACCCAATAAGCCGCAGTCCACCCACCTCATACAAAGCATTCACTGATAGGCAGACAGATTAGGAATGCGAACAAGAGCGTGCGCCGACATTGACATCCTACACTAAACTAAGCGAAACTCACCTGTACTAAGTCAATCACCCCAGCCACATAACAAGATGCTTACTACCCCTGACATAATTCTAACATGCTTGTGTTTTATCAATAACGATGGAGTGTGTAACGAGCGTGCTCTCGCATGAGAAACGATACGCACATTGACTTGATTACTGTGGAAACATAGCTAACAAATTTTGTGCACCTAGCTTGATAACCCACATGAAATGGTATACAATGGATAGTACCAATACGCGATTCGATATGCGGGCAATAAATTGGTTAATGTGATGCCTAAATCTAAATCTTGCGATAATGTCTAACATAGGGTAATTAATTAGTAGCAACTCACGAAATCAAATAATTCCTCGATGATTGTGCGCAGCACCTTCACAAGCCCGAAGGCAATTTCCACAGATGCAAATTTCAACGCGTGGGGTACGCCGTCTGGCGCAATGGGGGCCACCAATAAGAATTTAACGCGATTTGGAAGAGTAGCGGAGACAAGCTGCGAATATTTTCGCGACACGAGCAAATCAGACGGAAAGAACACGAACGCCCCGCACCGCACACTGTTTGTTTCCTAGCCTCAGACCGATGTTACCGTGACGATAAATAACTTTTGTTTTGCGGTTACCACAGCCCCCTTATGTGGCAACTTTCGCGGTCTCAGGCAGGGTACACATGAAAACTAACAACAAAAATCCAACAAATGAGGGAACCTAGCAATGACCAGCGTCTAGTTGGTGTGTTAGCAACTGTTGGTGAATAATACGCGAGAAATTTGATAGATTGATCTTGGTTACCTTGTATGTTCTTACTACTTGCCGACAACCACCTATTGCCGATTGTT
>JAODGC010000004.1:1504046-1532875 GCA_027574925.1 Ecitoglossa quadriceps | reverse complement strand
GATTGTTGATCCAAGATGTTGCAGTACCACACCGTCCTGCAGGGAACCTCGCACGCACTACCTTCGACAAATCCAGCAAAAGGATACGTTGATTTGCACTCACGTTCCAGGACTTCACCGAACGGAAGGACGCACCGCGCAAAGGGTAACAAGGATTACTGCGAAATGTGCGCGCCGCGCAAGTTAGCAGCGGGAACGGCAACGACACAATGTGATTGGCCGACGCACCGAATCTTCTGGCAATGTGCTTTGTATTAGAGCCGCGTGTGTCACGGAGGGCGCTGGAGTTGAAATTAATTCAAAATTTGAAACTCAAAAGTCGCAAACCGAATCCGCGCAGTTCAACCTAGCTCATCCAATAATGTCTTTAGTGCATCCAACATGCATGGCATGCAATCATGTCTACAGCATTATAATCAGAGTCTTAGTTACCAATGAATGCTCAATTTAATATTGTCACTAAATGTAGCTTTTACGGTGCCGACGGTGCTCATTCGACCATCGGCGGTGCTGTGGAGAGAGCGGTAACACAATCAGAGTCAAAGAGCAAAGAAAGTGAATCGATTAATTGGTCGTAAATTGGTTGTGAATTGTAACCAAAGCAAAGTAACGACGACGGCGGCACACGTGCAAGTGTACACCCCTGGCTGGTTCAATGGGCGAGAGGGGTGGCAGTGCTTGTGATTGCTATTTATAAACAACTCAACAATGGAAAAGCTTTTGGCTGGCATTGATTTTGCATAAAATCACGATGCAAATCGCGCACGGGGCAGCCAACGTTGGCGTTTGTTATTGACCAAACAAGACTCATCAAGCCGCAACAAAGTGCACAGAAACGCACGACTTATGTGATGGAGAATGTGGACACAAGCAGCCATGGAGATGTGATTAAATGCGATGCGGCAGGTGAATGTGTGAAACAATGAGAATATGCTGTACCTGTCTTAAACTGAAATGCTGCAGTTGAAATTGACTATCCCCGTCGTCTGCTTGCTCACGTTCGCGTTCCTCTTGTTGCACCAATTCTGTCACGGCGGTGGGCAGATGATGATATCACATCAAGATTATTTACATTCGCTGACAAGTGGTGTCGGCTGCTGATGTTGAGACAGTTGGCGGTTGTCGGGGGCGTCGGGACGCTGCGTCAAACGTCAGGCGACACTTCCGTAAAATGCTGCCGCCACTGCCGTCGAAAAATCGATACAGCGCCGGGGATCAAGATTCGAAAATGCGCTCGAGTCCGCTTTGGAATAAGCAGCGCTATCTTATACAAGGTAGATGTGTTGATCACAAACTTTGGTCGAGGAAGCTTTTTGCAAGGTAAATCAGTCTCAAACTTGGCGAGCACAAGTTCAAGCAAAACATACGATTATTTAAAATACATTTGCTTATACTTTATCTTCCTCATTACATATATTAAGTACATGTCGGTACCTTGCTTACTTCACTGACGACCTAACGCTCATGTTTTTTACAATTCACTACCTCATTACACGCAGTGATAATTTACGATAAATCCATCCATTATAAAAATAGACAATAGAGTCCTGCATTTAAGTACTTTTTTGTACATCCTTATCAATCATAGTTTGAGATTGATCACGTAATGTCAAGAAATACAAGTGCATCAGGCTCAAAACGCGAGACGATTGCTGCTAAGTCAGTAAAGTCAATTGAATTACTTTCAAGTCACTTAAAATTACAAAATCAGTCAATTTAAGCTAAAAATTGGTAACTTCTCCGACTTCTGCACTTGCAACAAACTAAATAAATGACATCTTCTGATTTAGACAGTTTCGTCATTATCAGGCAACCTCAAATAAGCCCTCTCCTTAGGCTTGGCGCAATAAACGCACACAATTAGCATGGTAAGTATTGTGAGCACGAAAACAAAAAAGGCAAAGAAAACGATGCCCTCAACTGACTCAATCGACAGGAAGCTCAATAGACTCAATTGCTCACACTCCACATACCAATCCAATGGATTCACCATTATTGGTGCCATAATCTCTCTGAACTTTTCCAACCCACAATCAAATTTACACTGCGGCAGTGTCATAGCTTGAGCTTCGGAGGAATTCTTATAGAAGATGTTAACAAAGTATCCCTTGCTCTTACTCTCATGCAACTCAAAGAGCACTGCACTAGTGTATGGTGGTGAGTGCGCATCAAATATTTTCAGTGCATTTAGGACATTAGCAACTGTTGTATCATGTGCGGAGTAGACCCACATCTTCTTAGGCTGGTCCTTGCTGGAGAGTGATTCGATGAAAGGTGCATTACTTCTCGGGTGATACGCGGATGGCTTCTCAGTAGGCGCGGGCACAGTAGATGCATACAACCTATTCCAGATGTCATTCAACAATGGACCCACTTTCAATCTAGCCAAGTCCTGGTTGTACGCAGGGATAGCAAAACTCAACGCAGCTAATGGCTTCATCACTTGTGGATACACCTGCTTGGTCCATTCAGGTAGAGTGTAGTCATACAACTCTTCAATAAACAGTGTATTGTAAATAAATTCTAGACTTTGAATGTCTGACACTTTACGTCCTGCGTTCTTGGTTACGTATTGATAGAGGGGTTGATTTTGTATCGCGAGATTCTTGAAATAGGGTTTCTCCATCAGCTGATCTAGGAAGTAGTTGTAACGCGAGCAGCTGGTCTTCATTGCAAGGACAATGTCCTCTGCTTCAGGCATGGTGTGAATTGGTATGGGTTGCCATGTGATGTTGGGATTCCAAGTATCTTTCGGGCCGTTCGGAGGGTACAGCCCGGCAAGGTTTGCTTCCGCTGACATTAAAGTGCGGTCTACATCGGTAGCACGGATGTAAATATCATTTTCGCTATAGTGTATGGGTAAGAAGTTCGAATATCTATTGCGGAGGTATTGACCGAAGGCGAAATGTTGCGCTTTACCCAACTGGAAAACAAAGTGTTTATTAAAAACAATCTCTTTTGAGATCCTTCAAATCATTTACATTGGTGAGTTGTCCAAATCCAACAGGCCAATAACTTTGGTTCTTGTATGGGTCATTTGGGTATGGATCAACAGGAGTGCGGTCTCCATGACGGTAAACCTGTAATAAACAGTTAAACCAGATAGCAACAAAGTATGCCTAGTATTAAGAGAGCTGTACTATTAACTGAATTGGTCTAAAGTACACCAATTGCAACATTTGATTTTATTTGTTTTCAAATGTTGACTCATTAATCTCTATTTACTAATTATACTTAAGACCTCTGAATTAGGGCCAAGTAAACAAAACAAACAAACAGATTTGCAAGCAAAATAAGCAATGCTTTTGTTATGGCCTTGATGGGCTAAGTAATGTACTCACAACAACAACTGTTTTCAATACTGTGTCATCATCCTTCTTGGTCTTTAAATTCTCCTCCAAAACATCAAAAGCAAAGTTTGTAGATGCAGCCAGGGTAAGTATTAACAATACAGACAACATTGTTAGCTTCCAATGCATTGAGCTTTGCAGTCCTTCTCTAAAACACATAAATGTTAATGTGAACAGTAAACAAATCACGGTTCAAGAAAAAAATTACCTGGATTTAAATGCAATGTTTGTTTTGTTGCTACTTGCAGTCAAATATTAATACAACTTTTGGAATATCAGCCCGATAACGCTGGAAACGAGGATTACGTCGATTTGGTTGTCCATTAAACCATGCCTAGCAATTAAAATATCTAGAAACACAACAGACTTTTTAGTATAGTAGACAATCATTAAAACAGGCACCGATAAGCTATCGACGTAATCGACATTGTCACTGTAATGCTTACAATTGGTTTGTCACTTGTTTAAAGGCAGAAACCAGTTGTTCGCCTTTCTATTTCTCACCCGCCATCGGTGAAGGCTGTCTGCTGACTGCACTGTTTTATTTTCAACACTCTGCAGTTGTGGTTTTTGTTTAAGTAGACCATGTGTTGAAACTGGTTGAAACCTCAGGAAGCCGCCGGAACATATGTTCGAGGAAAACAACTGCTCCCTTCCCTCACCGCGAGGTTCTCTCTTCAACAACATAAGTGGGATTGAGGCAATTGATCCTAGTAACATGTAGTGACTTTTAAGGCAATTGCCAGCTCCGCCCGACCCGCCAGACTTTAAATCTAGACGTTATCGATAAACCAAAGCAATTATTAAACAACGTAGCACAAACAGGCCAAGCAAATTATGCTGCGATAAGTGAAGCAAACAATACTGGCACTAAATAACAAGTTAAACTGACATCACTGGCAGTGAATTATAAAAAGGTATTAAAATAACATTCACAAGTTGTTTCAACATTTTAACATTTACAGTTGGCACCAACACAGAGTAATACAAAAATAATTACTACCCTTATCAGTAACAAATATATACCACTGCCTCGCTACTCAGTCTCGATCCTCATCGCAATTTTCGTCTTTGAATGATGTACAAATTAAATTTAGGCAACGTTTCCTTCCTGCGACCCCTTAAGTTGCAATGGCAGTTGCATTAACATTCGTAAACGTCCACGTCTGCTGTGGTATATCTTTACACTCATCCACAAGCAAGCCACCAGAGTCTTTCACACCTTCCGAGCTCAAACACTTCCCGGAACTCGGATTGAAAATTCGATTACCACTCTCGTATAACCAAAACTGCTCGCGTTTGTGACTATGACACTCAGTCAGCTGCACAGCGCCATTGGAAAAGGCCTCCGCGCAGAAGTGTTCCTGCCTCAATTCACCCTTTGCACTCAATGAAAAATACTGAGACATTGCAAGGTATGGATGGCACGGATACAAACCCAGTGGCCCAACTTGATCATCAGGAAGCTGCAAGTTATCCAGACATTGCTCCAACTTATTACGAACTTGCCCAAATGCAAAGACATTCTCGTCAGGAATGAACTTCTCCGGATAAACATGCTCCAAGTACCAACGAAATGATTTACACCGCAATTTGTTGCGCAGTTGTGCACGATGTGTATAATCACCTACGATTGGGTTGTGTTCCAAAGACGGCTGATGCATGAAGAAGAGACGTTTGTAGCCATCCATCCAAACATGCGCAAGACGCGCGGTGTTAATGCCATGGGTGTCTTTATTATCAGGAAAAGTGTAAGGGTGGAAATCGCGAAATATGTGACCCACACGTGAGCATGGAACTGTTTCCAGACGACCGCCGCACTGCCAAATTCTGAAAGACATCTCGAGGTTCTCCCCGCCCCATCCGTCCATTTGTTCGTCGTAAGAACCGACTTCCCAGAAGTACCGGCGGTCAATGGCAAACAGACCACCCGCCATCGTTGGAGATTTCACTGGCTGCAGTGTTTTCTTGTCAGATTCGTTTTGGATGTCGATCCAGGTGAAGTGACCGGACCATGTGAAGCCACCAACTTGATATGTATCACCTAGGAAAATCACACTTAACTAACTGGCATAATTAGGGAGTGACTTATTACCATTTGTTGCATATGCTAATGTATCTGCTTCAATAACATCAATAATTGGCACCAACACAGCAGATCTCTCCTCTTGAATACGAGTCAGCAGAGGTTCCATCCACTGTTTTGTTGCTTCACAGTGAGCATCCAAGAAGACTAGCGCATCTCCAGTTGCAGCTCTAGCTCCGTGCAGACGTGCACGAATCAATCCCATCCGAGTTTGCAATGGCAGTAACTTAACTTGGTAGTTTTTCAATCTTGTTGCTATATAATGGCTGAGCCATTGATTCAAATCACCTTGAAATAGCGCCAATTTAACATGTAGTGTAATAATGACCTACTAAGTAATTATGTCTGAAATGGAAGCAATGAAAGGGGTGAATTGTTTTGTTTACCTGTGGTTGATGCATCATTAACCAAAATAATCTCCTTGAGCAAATGTGGAGGTGTTTGTAAAATAACACTCCATGCAGTGCGCAAAATGACGCTTAGCAGTTCATTGTAGAATATAATAATCACACTTGCATTGATTGTGGGATCATAAGTAAATTCCCTGCAGCCTTTATGCCTTGGATCTCTCAAACTCCTATTCAATGGCATCCTATCACTTAAAACTGTGTTTAAAGCCACTGATTTCAGGGCTGCTGCTCCTTCTTCCTTGTCTGGGCCTTTGAGGTATGCAGGCTCACCATCATCTCCTAGGTGGGGAATGACACTTTTCTCCCAAGCCAAAATTTTCTCTTCTATTGATTGTATTGTGAAACTATTGCCTCCATTGATTTTCTTTGCAAATAGAGCTTCTCCATTTGCCTTATCAACCTTCAGATAACTGATATCAAAGTGCAACAACTTTCTGATGTAGACAAATGCAACAATCAATACCGTAGAAGCACAAAGCATCTTCAGGAAATGCTTCCGTGGTCGTAAAAACCTCATATACTTGGTGAACATCTTCAAAGAGTTAACCTTCACCAAGCACTATAAACTTACGTCGTATTTTCAGTCATTGAGGACGGCGTGTCCATCAGGTGCGTGGCTGATATTTGCGCCTCGTAGATTGAAATCAAGCTGCATTTATAAGTAATTTCAAGCCACGTTCCACACCTGTGCCACGTTAATTGTTACTAGTGTTTACAAAACATTGCTATTGTGTACGCGCCTACGCGGCAAGTGACGCACGTTGGCTGCATTGACTTGGAGAGGTGCATGAGGAGCAGTGCGACGAGACGCCACGCAGCACGGCTAATTCAAGAACACCGTTTGTTGCGAATGAATTGTTAACTTGCTAATTACTTCCTTGCGTGTTGGCGATGTCGCCTTCAGTACTTGTTGATTCACAGAAAAGCAAAGAAATGTGATGGTAGAGTTGCCTAACTCCATCAAAACCTGCAAAAAAATTAATAAAGTAGATAAACAATTTACGTACAAAATGTAATCAAAAATAACTACATTAATAAGGCCCATACGTGTGGGATAGTAATCGGCTTAAAAAAAATTAAACTAAGTAAAAAGTTTTAAATATTTAGAACATAGTGGTTATTGTAACTTGCGTGAAGGGGTCGCGCAAACCGATATCCAAACAAGTCCAACCTTAGCAATTCGTAATTTAAATCAATATTTTCATGAATATTGCCGAAAAATTAAATATAGCACTGCGTACTAAACGCTTTTTATATACTCCTGCATCTTGTTGAATTATTAATTCGGAACTGCAGCAATTAATTGCAGTTCAACAATTGAAAATAATGCGTAATTGACCCTGTGCGAATTTCTCCAATTCCTGTCACGACTGTCAGTCGTTTCAGCTGGGTATTGGTAACCTCAAATTGGCGCGGGTGTTTCGATTTGTTGTGATGTAACAAGCAGCAATTATCTCCAAATTCACGTATTTACCATGAATTAACAAACCATTACGTATGTTATAACTTGAAAACCGCATTCGTTCCATGGAGTTAATGCATAGGGCGTGCAATTGCGTGCTCCGCCATTTATTTCGCACATCCCCCACGCAAAGGCGGCAGATCGTTACCTCCAGAAACTCCTACAAGCTCTCACATTATGCCGCCTTAGGCATTACACCACAGGCGACTCAAGCTGACGTTAAAACCGCATACTATAAGCTTACAAAGCTTTACCACCCAGATAAACTGGGTACGAAGAGTATGGGAGCAGCAGAAGAGCATATACAGAAATTCAGAGAGGTGACTGCTGCATATGAAGTGCTGGGAAATGTGAAGTTAAGGAGACTCTATGATAAAGGTAAAAGAAGCAAGCTTGATCAATGTTCAGGTAACTCAAGTTCATTGATTTAAGGGATGTATCATGTGGGAAGCAGAGGAGGCAGCAGTTCATCAACAGTTTGGACACCAGCTGAGAGTGATGACCCATCTTTGAGATTCTACAAGTAACTACTGCTGCCTAAGTTCATTTCAAATTAATGTAAAACAATGTATTTTGTAGATCAAGAGAAATTAAGTCACGACCACCGCCCCCGACTTCAAACGCGCCCTTATATGACTTTGATGAGTGGTCCAAGCAACATTACGGCGCAACCTTTGCCAAGGACCAGGCAATTCGAAATAAACGTAATTTACGTATGCGGACAACTGCGTCACATGCGAACGATATTAAACTTGAGCGTCTCTTGCTGGCAATGGGTGTGATGTTCGTTACTATTATGATAATGAGTGCTGACATGTTCGATCATGATCTAGTCGTATACGAAGGAAGTTCTCCTGCGGAGTCGGCAGCCAAACGCTGACTGGAATAGCTGTATGGCGTACGTGGTGGATTTGTTACAAAATGTGATGTGTATCTTCAATGCAGGATATATAAATTTGTTGGCGTATTGTAAATTTCATTAATTTATTTATTAATGACGAGATCTTTTTCTACTACTTATCTTATTTCTTTTCTTTTTTTGTGTTTCGGTTTAGATTTTGTTTTAGCTATACACAACTCTAATATATATATATATATAATATTCCTGTCTTCTAGTCATCATTTGTCTGTTGTTTTCGGCGACTTTAGCAACAAGTGTTGATTAGATAAAAATGAAAAATAATTGCTAGTACATTAAAAAAATGTAGATATAATCCTATACAATTGTTAATAATAATAATTTTTATATCACTTTTGTTCCCATTTTCTTCTTTTCTCAATTCTGCCTAGTATATCGACTTCTCATCATTCATTTCGTTTTAAAAACCAATAATGCGCGCGTCAATAAATAATGTGAACTAAATATATATATATATATATATATACACATATATATATATATACATATATATATGAATTAATAAATATGTGCCTTGTATTTCTCTCCCTCCGTAGACCAACATGTGTCTGTTATTCCTCATCTCTCTAAGGAAATGGACCCAACAACTCCATTGCCGTCTTCATTATTTACAAATAACAGTTAGCTAGGCAGCGACGACTTGCTCACAACCACGATCGGCTTCACGACCAACTGCGCATTGACGATCACCTTGCCCGTCTCGCCCCCATTCTGGTGGTTGCTGGAGACAAACTGCGCCGTCAGCTGATGCGGTTGCTGGTCGGCGCTGAGCGCTTTGGGCACGAACACCAGTCCGCCGTGCGGCGCGCCGTTGGCGTAGCTGGCAAAATGGAAGGCGGCGGCGCCGACGCCGTCCTGCAACACGCGCACACATTAGGGAGGTGGTCTTATTAGCAGAGTACGCGCAGGCAGACACGTCTTACGTCCTTGGCGGCGGGCGTCGCGGCGGTAATACTCTTGGGTAGCTTGAGAACGTTGCCGACGACAGACGACGGCATCGTCACCGCCATCATGGCGGTGGTGGGAGGTGAGGGAGAGATATGGGTGGTGAGCGTAGTGGTAGCTCCGGCGGACAATGGCGTTGCGGCGGCGCCGGATTGATTTTCCACCAGGTCATCATCATTCTCGATTTTGATTTCCTGTTTAATTTCTACCCGCGCACGTTTCAATCGCGGCCCGTCCTCTACAGCGTCGGGGACGTCGAGATTGTATAGAGATTTGATCTCCTTCTGCAGAAATACCCCACAATTAATATCAAAAAAGAAGAGAAAAACCTAGAAAGTTTAAACGCCTACCCGTAAAGTGTTATATCGCTGTTTTAAACCAATCTTTTGATTCGTAAGATGTTCGGTTAAAGCTTCATTTGCAGCTGTTTCTTTTTTCAGCTCATCAATGTACTTAATTGCCGAGTCCAGAGTATTCAAATTGCTCGTCTTCTTCGCAGCACTGTCTCGCGCATTCGGCAACATCAAATACAACTCTTCGAAACAATCTTTTAAATGCGCACGACGATTCTTCTCCAGCTTGTTGTGTACTTCTCTAGTGCCTGTTCGAAAGGCCATAGGTGGCTGCTTGCGTTTAACTTCACCTGAACCCTGATCAATCACTGCTGGGTTGATCAGATCGAAGCTGTTCATCACCGCCATGCGATTAACTTGCGGAACAATATCTACAACAACATTCTAATTAGAATCCAATTTGCACGCACGATATAAGGCTAACGAGATCAAGTACCTTTCTTGTGATGAATCCGAATTGTATTAACTGGCTGCTGGGTGGTAAAAATATGCCCATGTCCATTTGTCTGTCCATTTGGCACACTGGCCTGCCTGCCGTTGGCAGCGGGAGCTACGTTGATGGGAATCTGAGTTGTGGATGTCAGCATCAGCTGGGTCTGGTGGCCTTGTACTTGCTGCAGCACCACAGTAGGTTGAACATGTTGGAACGTGGCCACTGGTTGCTGCGCAAGCTGTGCAGGCGGTGGTGGATTGTGTTGTGGTGAGGGCTGCTGGGGTGTTGATGCAGGTACGGCTTGTTGCTGTTGCGCCTCCTTCTCGATATAGGCAGCCGCAGCGAGGAGGGTGTCGATCGACATCTTAGGCAGCGCTAATGCGCTTGTACCTGACAGAAGCAAGCTTCAATTAAGGCGCTAAATTTTATGAAGAAGCATTTAGATTCATCGATTATGCAGGGCAGATGCGTGGCGAGATATGGTCTTCTGCTTAAGGATTCATTTAAAGCTGCTGGTGATGAGTCGAGGTAAAGGCACGTGTTTGGTTTGTTTTGTTTGCAATCATCTAGCATGCCGCGCCCCGCGCATACCCTAGCCACGTGGCACACACCCATGCAAAGACACAACGTAGCGGCGAAGCGGTGGTGCCGGCCGGGTCGCCGTTTCAAAACATTCACGTCGCTGCGCGCGCACATAGCACGTGGTTGCAGTTACACGATTGCAATGTACATGCACGACGCATACGGGCGAGAATCGCACGGCCGTCACCTGGTTGCTACGCCGCCGCCAGCATTGACCGAGCGGACTCAGCGCTCGAGCTTCCAGCAAGCAAAAAAAACGCACGAAATTCGCCTACGTGAGCGCACACATCGCACCGTACAGCCGTACTTTCACTCGATTTGCGAACGCTGGAGCTTCTAAGAGCCAAGCCGCCGCACGCACTAAACAACGTACGTGTCGAACTTGAATCATGCGCGTTCTCATTATCGACGGCTACGCGCTTTCGTAGCGAGCGAGGAATAAACAAAGCTTCCAATCGAGATTCCGGCTTCGCGCCGTTTGGCGAACAATGAATTCCCATTTAACTGCGTTCACTCGTGTTGCGTCGCGACTTATGGAGGCAGCTCTCGCGCAGAGACAAAGAAGTGAGGGGCGCGCCGCGACCGGCACACTACACGCACACACGACCACCGTCCGCCTGTGTGCAAACAAACGCGGATCGACTGTTGATTCACCTCGTACTCCGTTGCACTTCAAGTCGCTGCGCTCGCCGCCACCGCCGCACAAACTGAATTACCTTCTTCATTAAGATCGCAGCACCAAGTGGTCGAAACGCCAACGTCGGTGTTGATGGGCGAATGGGTAATCGCTACCCATTCGCTTCTTAACGCTGGGCAGCTCTCTCGTGCAGTCGTGCTGCACACCGCGCGCGCCCGGTCTGACTCCGGCCCCGTCACGTGTTACGCGAACCGCTGCACGCCGCTCTATCGACCAATGGGTGCGCGGCGGCGTGCCGCGTCGCGCGCAACACGCGAACCCGGCGCACCCACACACAACCGCCGCCGCCGTTCATATCGCGATTTTACATTACACGCATTGCGCTACATGCGCCGACATACAGTTCGTACGTAAGCGGTACAGACGAGTTGCATCGCTGTACATCGCGTTCACGCACATGCACCGATGGGAAACCATCATATCCCAGAGCGCATCACCAAATGCGCTACACGTTTACACGGCGTACACTTCGCTAATATCACGTGCACACTTGTTTGTTAGCTGCGCCTGCGCGCTAGCCACAACAAGGAAAACAATTGAATGTTGCAATCGCAAAAACGACGAAATCGCATTAGCAGCTAGAGGATATGTTAGTAGAGGAAGGCACTCACACATCGGTGCGGTCGCAGCTGGGTCTCACTGGCGATAGGGTTCGTGTGGTATCCAGCTGGGTGTGCAATCGTCTCCACTTGGCGGCGGCTGCGACGAAGACTGCTCCACCACCTTCTCTTCGCGCGGTGCGTTGCACAGATGCACTGCTCCGTTGGCGTTGTGTGCATCAGGTTGCCATCGCACCGCGCCGGGCAATTATAATCGCGCGCCGTTATCGCTGTTTTGGGTGGCGTACTGAGGAGGAGCACTGAGAGTGTGGCCTCCCTGTACGTGTGCGTCGCTGGCACGCTGGCCGCACTCTGACGCGGCGCCGCGCCGGCGAGTGGGGAAGACGGCGAGCTGCGCACCAAACGCACACTTCATCGATGTGTGCGTGCAACGTGCACGCTAACCGCACCACATACCAATCCGCATCTGTGCAAGTGTGCGGGGTGTACGTGCACACGAGCCAAGAGAAAACACATGACGCGCACCTCGCGGGCGGATGCTTGTGCTGCGCACAGCGGCTGCGCTCCGGACGGCAACATGAGACCGACGACATCACCTCTACCGCACACATAAAACCGACACACAGCGCGCGCGCGCACTCTCTCCCACTGAATAGGCAGTATACAAAATCGAAAATGTGACTCACCCGGCAGCTTTCGAGCACATCGGGTTCATGATGAATGTAATAAAAAATTCTGCAACCAAGGCCTCAATGTATGCAACCAATTATACTGATATGTGGCAATTTCCACAGCCCTCCACCCGCTTTCCACCATACATCTTAAATCCGGCAGACAGGGAAAGAAAACTACTAAAATCACAACCATTACGTTATTTCATAACAACGCTTTGTGTACCTAAATTGTCCTATGTTGCTTCATAAACTTGTCTAATTTGTTTCATTGCATGTTTGAGTTTCTTAAAACTATGACATGTTGTCCAGATAAATCTGTTTGAGGTCCACTTTTGCACAGTTCTCAAACAGTGCTGCTCTGTTCTGCCCTTCGCCCTTTTTCACCCAATGTCCATATACACTAAACGCACAGCCATCAATTAACTTCCTCAGTGCCTTCAAACGGTAGGGATTTGTGCGAGCTACATCCAAGCTCAACGTTTCAGGGGTGTAACGCAGTCTGGATAGGCGAACAGCACATCGTACTGCAAGTATGATCCGCTGGAAGCGGCGACGAGGTCCTATGTCACTTGCAGACAATCGCTACAACAAAGAAAAAAACTACATGGTTGATATAAACAAAGAAACCACAGGGTTGATATAAACAAGGAAACACCTATAATAAATGGCATGCAAAACAGAAAGGGACAGACCACAAGAAAGGAACTACAAGAAAGTTTTACCAGTGCCAACTGAGAAATACGACTGTATCGTCGACTATTCCTGCGCAAAGACCGTTTTAAAGGCATGATATCTTCGTCCCAAAGGTGCTAAGAGTGCAGAAAATATATATAAGCGTAAACGGTGAAAGTCAAACCACCCAAACATTAAACAAGTTAATCGATAGGATATCCTTACTACAGTCTGGAAAAAAGGATGTTTAAGAGCATCCTTGATGCTAATCCTCTCTGCAGGATTAACAACTAGTAGTCTTCGAATCAAATCTTTCGGGGATTCCGAGATGTCCGACCACTCAGGCGAAGTGAAGCTGTATTTACCTTCCATAATGTTGCGCAGCATTGTCAGTTGTTTACGGTGCCAAAATGGAGGGCAGCCAACCAGGAGAGTGTACATTATGACACCACATGCCCAACTACAACAACTACTGTAAGAAACAAGTGCAAGGCTGTCGTCGATAAACTTACACATCGACTTCATAGGAATAACCTGGTGCGCCTTCAATCATGTTGGCTCTTAATGTCTCGGGAGCTAAATATCCTGGAGTACCACATAAATCTGTAACAAACGCAAACGTGTTCTTGTTGCTGCTTCTTTTTAACTTGAACAACTAACCCGTCAGGTGTTCGCCCGGTTTCAACTTCATTGCAAACCCAAAGTCTGTTATCTTCACGTTCAGATTATCATCCAATAAAATATTCTCCGGTTTCAAATCGCGATGTACAATCTTCTGTTGATGAATGTGATCCACCCCCTCAAATATCTGCCTCATCAAGTACCTCGTCTTCTTCTCAGACAAAGTCACCACTGAAGTCAAGTAATCAAAGAGTTCCCCATTCTTGCACAGTTCAAACACCAGAAAAATGAATGTGTTTGACTCAAAGACATCAATCAACTCAACTAGAACATAAATTATATTAGGTGGGAGGTGACATAATAACAATGAGAACATACTAATGTAAGAGTGTCCAGCTACATGCCTTAAAATGGATACCTCTTGGATTGTTTGTTCATGAGCACTAACTATTCCTGATTCAGAGAAATCATTGCTTAAGTCAATAATTTTTGCTGCATATTCTTGTCCAGTTTCCTTTTCAATGCAACGGCGCACAGTTGAACTTATCCCCCTTCAAAATAAATTGTTGATTTGCAAATGCTTGTGAAAAGTGAAAAGGCTTGGAGAAAATGTTTACCTTCCTAAAATCTCCTTAGGTTCATATTTGGCATAAAATCCTTTTGCTGCATCCTTGTCAGGTAAGTTATCTTCCTCCTCCTCTTCCTTGGCCATTGTAGCAATGCTATTATTGCTGCAAAGCAGGTGCAAGTAACGTTGCTAATTAGAAGCCTTCATAAGTTGTGACTGCTTGATTGTCACTGCTGTTTTGATGTGGGCAAGGTCAACATCAGCAAACTCATCAAGTGAAGTGAACTAATCCAGTATTAGTTATTCACCACACTTAATTACTTAACATCCATGTGGACTGATAACCTAAAAAATTTCAGTTGTTTTTAGTTTGATGGACAAAATGGAGTAAGAATCCATACAAGAAAATTAGTAGGTTTGGTGTATGCACTTTGAAGCTATAATCACGTCGAGTGTAACTCGGTATTGCACGTTGTTAAATGAAAAACTGGCCGGATTAGCTTCCTACACGCCTGCATTCGCAAACTAGTAAAATGGAAAAGCAAAATTAGCAATCACGTATGTTTGGGCATGCGTGCAAAATTCTGCTACGACTGTGCCCGAAACAGTCTCCGTGACGTCCAAAGACGTTTTCAAAAGTTTGAGCTAAACGATTGAAAACCAAGCAAATCCGCTATTTATCTCTATTCACTGAAGTTATAATATTGATATTATTAAACGATAATTACTTGTTGTTTTCAAACAGGTATTTTTTTAATTTGTGCTTTTATGTTAGGCAACTAATCAAACATCAAAAACACATGTAACCTGAAATGGTTGGAGTGAAATTATGAAGACCGAGCTTAAAAATCATAGTTACGCGAGAAATTAGAAATAAGACCAGTCTTCTATAGTACCTCAGTAATCTTTACATCATTCTTTACTAATTCCACGTTAATCTATATCTGAATGCAATGGATCAAGCCAGTAATCAAAAGAAATTCTTTACGTCTGATGAGTGGGCATCTCTAATGCACCATTTTGTCGGTAACAACTTCAGATATCGCGAGAACATTATCATTCCAAAGAATTTAGGACCTGTTGTCATCAAATCCAAAGAAGAAAAGGCAGTGGAAACGTTTTTTGAGAGCTGTGCATTCAAAGCAACAATGAGTTGTGTTATAGGTCAGTATGAAACAATTAAACCAATGAAAAGTTTGGTTCCACTGTGCCTTTTTATATTTTAGGGTATGGTTTGGGTGCAGTTATTGGTCTCTTCTCAGCATCAGTGGGTCCATCACCTTTTGATGTGAAGGAACAGACAGCAAGAGAAGTTTTCAGAGAGATGAAAACAACTACACTAGGCTATGCTAAAAATTTTGCTGTGATTGGCCTCATGTTTTCTGCAGTGGAGTGTGCAATTGAAAGTGTAAGATGTTCATTCATTTTTGTCTGGGTGGAAACATATGAATTTTGTGTCTTTAGGGAAGGGGGAAAGCTGATTGGAGGAATGGGACTTATGCAGGAGCTGTGACAGGTGGTCTAATTGGCCTAAGAGGTACAAAAAAACAACAAGGGATAAGATGAAGAATATAAATTAACTGCTGTTGTTGTTGTTGTTGCAGCTGGAGTGAAAGCTAGTATCGTTGGAGCCGCAGGATTTGCCGCGTTTTCCACCGCTATCGATTACTACATGCACAGTCGGTTTTAATGCGTCGTAATTAGACTAAGTTAGAGATTAACGTGTACAGAGTGTGTAAATGTAAATTAAACGAATAAAAACGCAGAAAGTGTGCAGTTTAAATTACGTCTATGTTTATAAATTGGAGAGAATTTGCTATTGTCTTCTTAATTGCACCGCTTTGCTGCGCATGCGCGAATTCAAATTAAATGCACTGAGCGTTTGCATTTTTTATGATGAGTCCCAATTTATAAGCAATAGTAATCAACAATTATTGACAGCAATTAATTAGACATGAATTAATGGGGGGCGTCACGCGGCGCACACAAACTGCAGATTTCGCTGAAATTACAATAACAATTGCGTCAACTGTTTTTCAGCACGTGAAGTAAGAAATGCTGGGCACATGAAAGCTAAAGAGAGGTGTTAATAAAATTGCCTCTCATACCGGGCCAGGTAGAATGTGGCCTTAAATTTGATGAAGAAAATACGAGAATGGTGTACGTGACTATTGACAAGTAGGAACAAGTGAAACGAATGAAACAAGTCAAGCATGAGGGCAACCGATGAAAAGATGTGTTCAAACTATGGCTGATGCTGTGGCGCAGGCGGAGGAACGCTGGTTTTAAAATAGACTTCCAACCGAGACATATCTGCTCGCATCTGGATGAGTTCGCAGCAAAGTCCAAACTACAAGCGCAGCATTCGCATCGATCACAAATCGATCGATTCGCATCTGGCTCAATTAACTTCCCATTGACTGTGACACTATCGAACTGCTGTAACAGTCATACAATATTAATATTCCACCTATTGCCACCGACCAGCAGCAATAAATGGTACGCCGGTGGCATTTCAATGCCATCCTCGTGTGCCTCGTGTCTGTTTTCCACCACACTCCACAACGCCGCGCACGCAACATTTTGCTCAACACTTGATCGATCAAGTTGATTCCAGCTGTTCCTAATCAGTGTGCTCAACACGTAGCGAAGAACCTAACAAACCCAATGCTGGGAATATTCAAACCCAATTCAAATTGATTCCCGCTAAATTGTGGAGTCGTTGGTGTGGTTGCGATCGCCCAATGAGCGCACGCCCAACGCGCATTCCACACATCCACACGCTGCGCAGTTGACTGAAGCGATTCCGGCGACCAAAACGACTTAAAAGTCGTCGTGAGACGCATGCGAGGACTGACGTACACATGCAACACTCGCGGCCACGACTTGAGTCACTTTAAATCGAGTCCTTAAAAGTCGCCCCCGAGTCCTTAAATCGCAGGTGATATAAACCAGTGATATAAAAATGGCGTGAATTGATGAAAAGTTTAATGCGAGCAGTGCAGTGATTTGAGTGGACTTTGGACAATTCCAGACAATTTGAGATTGATTTGGAATCTCTTGATGCTATTTTTTGCTGCGTTGGTGAGTCTATAAAATGCAGACACCGAGAGGAGAATGTTTATTACAAGTTAAATAAGCTGCAGTTTAGTTAGTTGCATTTTCCTACTTGAAGCTGAGGCTACTGATGCTCTGTAGTCAAAATCTTGCTTAACCATCTTAAGCAATCGAACCCACACACCCACCTCGAAGAAGTTGATGCCCAACTAGCGTTACTTTATCAAACGTGATTTTGTGTCAACACAGTTCAATGGAAACAACCTTTCCAAAATGAATAGTCAGGTTTAGCAACTTTTTAGCGCATGCAAGATAATTATTAGAGAACCTATTCACCAACACAATGACATAGCAAGAAGAGTCAATAGAAAAGTGTGCCGAGTCATGCGACGCCTTCAGGTCTTGCTTAATGCCTTTGCATCCCAGCCGACGTTAATTTATATTATAATTTATGATTGGTGTTATCGAGTGGTCAACCTTGTATAGCTGCGCTTGTCTGGTGTGTGATTTGCGTTTTTTTTTTGCTGGCGTGGAATTTGCTGACGAGGGCAGGAAACCTTAATGCTAGAAAACGCAGTGGGAAAACTCTTGCATTCACGAGTGTCGCGCACTTGCAGTGTTGAGACGCAATTAACAACAATTGCAATAATTAGTACCACAACAATATTATTCTGTTTGTTTCATTTCGTACAAAGCAATTTATAAAAAATATCGAATTTAATTGCCTAATCGTTATGTTCATTCACCCTTGACTTGATTCAATTTCAGCGAAGCCAGGAAAATGTCGTCAGACTCATGACGAATTACACTACAACGCGTCCATAAGTCGCTGATCCGCGCTGATCGGACAATTGAACAAACAACCAAATCAAGTCAAGTATAAACACTACACCATTTCAGAGTGGACACATTGCAAATTGTACTGCGTACCGCAATGCGCCCGACTTATCACCTATCGTTAGCAAACACGGCATACACGCGCCTTACTATCAATAATGTGACATGAAATTTCGTAACGCGCCGTATTCGTAGAGCGTTTGAAGTTGTTTACACTGCTGATAGCTCACCCAATCCATGCCAGTTGGAGTATTTCTAACCTTGTATATTATTGTGTTTGTCCAATTAGCCAATCGGGGGTTGCCTAACATTACACCACACGAATTCGATCCAGAAGAATAATACAAACCGCAGCGGCAGAGGGCATGCGTTGCTTGGAGCTGTTTATTGCAGGCAACTTCCAGAAAAGAATTGTTGGAAATGATAGGCGTAGAGAAAACATGAATAAACTTGAAATAAATGAAAGCGGAGACACGCATAGCTCGTGTCTGCAATTGTTGATAATGTCGGCGCGTAGTGGGCAATGCAGGAATAACCTTGACCAGGCATGTCTCGTCAGTGTGCGGTTGTTGAGCTGAAGTCGATTCGAAACGCATCGCAAACATCAAAAGCCCATACCACTCGGTATAATGGTGACCGGAAACGATCGATTTGCCCGCCGCGGTCGGCAGCAAAGTAATGGGGTCCGAAACAACTGGACAAATGATATTTTCCTCAATGTAACCATCATGTTCCAACAAGCATTATATGCGAGGACGCTGGGGTTGTAGGCCAGGATAATAACAAACAACATATAACGAGAGACAAGTCTCTTGTTCAAATATTGTCCTTATTCTTTAAGGTGATGTGGGCTACAATCTTTGACCCCGTTTCCTTCCAGGACATAGGTCGCGTTCAGTATTGTTTGGATATTTTCCTTGCTACCGCGGAAAACACATCATGTTCATTGTGCCGCATTATGTTTACATCCGTGACGATAATCGTCGCGCCTCGTTGAAAAAACGAGAAATTTATTATGCTTACTCGCCTAGTAGCTAACCCAGTTGAGTGCATCAAATGTTCAATTAGCGATTTTTTTATTGTGGATGTGATGAAATGCACATTTGCGATGGTAATAACAGATTAGGTGCGCCAAATGCTTGAAACAATTTTATACAAAATGTGGGAAATGCATTGGCCAAAGGCAAAAAGGTGCCGGTAAAAATAGAACTGGAGCATAAAACTGGTTTTCCAAAGTGCTAAATGATTTAAATTTAAACGCACGATGGTAAAATGTGGAAAACCTCATATCAACACGATGCTGTAAACAGAACAATTGGAATAATTTTCCAACGCCATAGCCTTGGCAACCCAATAAATGAATATGGTCCACTTCAGAAGTAATCTTTCTTTTCAATATCTCCTAATTGCGCATCATCTTCACTTTTGAATCCCATCCGCTATCTTCACATTCCAATGCCTCGCAATTAAAGATCTGGCTACTTTATAGATGCATCCACGCGTCAAAAATGATATCTACTTATTGGAGGCCAAGGAAGCGGACACACTGACTTGGCTCAAAGTATGCCGCGCTTATTAACACACGCAGAGGGCTAAAGGTTTAATTGCCCTGTTATCTAATGTGCTATTTCGCTGCAAAGTGATGACCAACGAGGTTATGATTTGCAGCATTTAGACCCAAAACGCACTCAACTGTAAGTGCCCTGGTGCCTATAATCTGCAAGCGCCAATCAAAAAAGGCGCCAGTTACGCGGGCACAGATTGTCCGTAATTATGCAATTAACAATAACATCACATATGCGGATCGGCTCGCATCTCTAAAACTATCTCGAAACTAATATACTAGCAGTATGCGCGATGTAGAGATGGTAGAATGCGCGTGCAGCGGTGTAATTAACTCATAAAACGTTGAGAAAAGCCCAGCTCCAGCTGCACAAACGCTGCATTTGATATCCGACCACATAGCACATGTTATTATTACTATACACATTGAATGGAGCGAAATTGCGAAACAAACCTACGCTAGATCATCTCAAAAGTAATGCTCAACTAAAGCCGCCTGCGCAGAACGGGTGTTCTAATTATTAATTTTATTCTTGTCTGTTTCAGTGAGTCTTTTGTCATTTACTGAGAAGATGGGTGCAAAACTGCGTCAGCTCGCTCAAGCTTTCCGCATCTACTGGCGCGCCCTTTTCGTGATGGTCTATCCTTTAGTGCTGCTTCCAGTGTTTTTGGTAGACAACCAACCGGCGCTAAGATGTCTCTATGTGGTCCTCTTGATGGCAGGTTTCTGGGTGTCCGAGGCATTGCCTTTGCCCGTCACAGCACTTATACCAATGGTGCTGTTTCCGCTGATGGGCGTGCTAGATTCCGATAGAACCTCACTCTGTTACCTTAAGGAGACAAACATGATGTTTGTGGGTGGTTTGGTCATTGCCATCGCAGTGGAGCATTGCAATCTCCATAGAAGGGTGGCTTTGTTTACCATTTTATTGGTTGGGTGCAGCCCAAGGAAGCTCAACTTTGGACTGGTAGCAGTCGCGATGTTTGTATCCATGTGGATTTCGAATACTGCTGCTATTGCTATGATGTGCCCTATTATGGAAGCTACCTTGAAGGAACTTGAAAGTCAAGGTGGGTGATCTATACTGGCTAAAAAAAGTTGTCCGCAATAAATATTCTTGTAGGAATTGGACAAGTGTACGAATCAGAGCCAGAAACCAACGACGTGGAGAAATCCGAAGTTGAAATCAAGGAACCCAAAGATAAAGATGGAAAAGACGCCGCAGCCGCCAAACAAGAAACACGCAGGCCCAGCAAAACAACAATCTGTTACTTCCTCTCAGCTGCTTACGCCTCCTCCATTGGTGGGCTCGGCTGCATTGTGGGCAGTGGCACAAATTTGACCTTTAAGGGCATCTATGAAACTCGCTTCAAAGATAGTCCCACCGGCATTGATTTCACCTCCTGGATGTTCCTCAACGTGCCAATCATGCTTCTAACCATGTTCCTCACATGGGTGTGGCTACAATACATGTTTATGGGCCTCTTCCGCCCAAAATCTGAGGACGCTAGGAAAATCCGTGTCGGCCAACAGGGTGAACTCGTCGCTAGAAAACTGATCCGTCAGAAAATGGAGGAAATGGGCCCAATGTCCTTCCATGAAATCGCAGTCGGCCTATGTTTTGTCCTTTCCGTCTTTTTGTGGTTCTTCCGGAAACCCCAATTTATTGCTGGCTGGGCTGAATTAATCACCCAGCATAAGGTTAAAGATGCCACAGCAGCATTGATTGTGGTCATGTTGTTATTCACTTTGCCTGCCAAGCCAGATTTCATCAACATTTTCCACAAGGACCCAGCAAAGAGACCCACCTTCGCCTCTCAGGCGTTGATTACATGGAAAGTGGTGCAGCAGAAGTTACCATGGGGCTTGATCTTCCTGCTGGGGGGTGGATTTGCTCTTGCTGAGGGCTCGAAGGAATCAGGGATGTCAGAATTGATTGCACTATACCTCAAAGACATTGTCAAGCTTCCGAAATTCCTTGTTCTCGTCATTGCCTGTCTCATCGCGTCAGTGTTGACGGAGTTCTCCAGCAATGTTGCTGTCGCGAATGTGCTACTTCCGGTGTTGGCGGAGATGTCGATCGTCGCGAAATGGCACCCGTTGTATCTCATGATGCCTGCTGCGCTTGCATGCAGTCATGCGTTCTGCCTGCCAGTGGGCACACCGCCTAATGCAATTGCTGCAGCGCCCTGTAATATCCCCACTAAGGAGATGGTCAAGGCTGGGCTAGGAGTGTCCGTTATTGCCCTTGCTGTGCTCTTCCTGATCTTTCCTTTCCTGGGACAGGCGATCTATCATCTTGATGAATTCCCAAAATGGGCGTATTGAAAATTAGAAAGATTTATACTTAAATGACGTTGCGAAAATGCAAAGAATCAATTTGAATGCATAGCATTCTTGAAAAAAGGACGCAGCAAGTAAAACTCAGGTTTTTTTTACAATCGGAGAAGTGACGACAAAATGTGCATTATTCTATATTGTATTGTATACTGATTTTGTTATTGTTTAATATTTTGCAATTGCAATGGTAGAATTTATTTTAAACTGGAATAGTGCATTTTTAGAGAATTGGGCTTAATGCGAATTTTAAGTTAAGACAAGCCTTACATTGTAAAACGACGTGTTCATTGTAAAAACAATAAATTAGTTTAAAATTTTCCAATCCGCACTATAATTACACACCACGTTAACCGTCTCCCATTTACTCCTACACCCAGTATGTTGAAACCGAACTCTTCCGGCATTTCCCGATCAAAATAATCGATGGATATACCGGTGCTGCCGCTGTGGCTAGCCTCCATCAAGGTTGACAAAACGACAATTACATTGTGTTGCTAATTGTGGTGCGGGCGGTGTACCTGGAGCACCGCTGCAGAGCAAGGAAGCATCAAGAGGCCCACGAAATAAACCCCATTTCTCAACTGTAATTTGCGTTTTTCGTCCATTATAGTGGAGAAGTGAATCGTCGTACGTAAACTACGTGAGTTTTGTGTAATTTTTTGATTCGTGGAATATAATCAGCCGCAGTAATGCGACGTACCAGGTAATAAAGCAATAGACCAGTACGCGTCTGTCGTGTTCGTCGGGGGCGAGTTTGTGGGTGATAAACTCGTGGAGGACGCGCAGCCGCCGCCCGAGATGATGCCGCGCGTTGCAGCCGCACCGCAAACGTGACGGACTCGCCCAACGAGGAAATCATCTGTGGGAAACGGTGGGAAGTAGGGTGACACTTGGAGAAGAAATATTCGAGGCGCACTACGTCTTGAATAGGTGCCGGTTGTTGAGCAACTATCAGTTGTTTCATTAGAGTAAGTTCACGCACACTGCAGCAGATATGTCGCTCCCAAGCAGCGGTCAGGGCCTATCCAAGCTCAAGAAGAAGCACTTCAGGGTGAAGCATCAGAAGGTGAAGCTTTTCAGAGCAAATGAACCATTTCTGTCTGTTCTAATGTGGGGAATCAATCACACAGTAAGTTGTACAACCCTCAATAATCATTAGAATAGATCTATGACATCATTGTCAATTTGTGATAGGAAGGAAACAAATGAATCACCTGTGTGTAATAGAGAACTATCTTAATTGCTATTGCAGATTAATGAGTTGATGCACGTGACAATACCAGTAATGCTTCTCCCTGATGATTTCCGCGCATATAGCAAAATCAAAATTGATAATCATTCCTTCAATAAGTAAGTTTATCATTCCCCAATCAATAACGTCCTATACCAACTCGCTTACTTTGCAGAGAAAACATGCCATCACATTTTAAAGTCAAGGAATACTGTCCGATGGTATTCCGTAATATTCGCGAACGTTTTGGTATCGACGATTTGGATTACAAGGAGTCACTAACACGCTCGCAACCTCTGCCCGATGATTCTGCAGGCAAATCCGGCGCTAAATTTTATCTGTCCTCGGATAAATTGTTTATTATTAAGACTCTAACGTCGGAGGAAGTAGAGAGGATGCACTCATTCTTAAAACAATATCATCCAGTAGGTTTACAACTTGAAGATGGCGGCAAATTGTTATTACATGCTATTAATGTCCTTTCTAGTTTATTGTGGAGAGGCATGGAAAGACTCTGCTACCCCAATATCTGGGGATGTATCGGCTAACAGTGGACAACGGCGAGCACTACATTGTCATCATGCGCAATGTTTTCTCGAATCACCTGAGTACACACGTCAAGTTCGACTTGAAAGGATCCACGGTGGATAGAGAGGCGAGTGATAAAGAACTCGAGAAGGATTTGCCTACATTTAAGGATAATGACTTCGTTAAACAGAACAAAAAGGTGCGAAAATCGTTAGTTACCGTACAATTTACATGACCCTAAAACATGTATTATAAATATATATATATAACAAATTTTATTGTCTATAGATTTTTATCGGTGAAGATGCGAAACAAAAATTGATGGAGACTTTAACCGCCGATGTTGAATTTCTGACCAAATTACACCTCATGGATTACAGCCTCCTCCTGGGCATACACGAAACAGAACGTGGAGAGGCGGAAATGCGTCAAGATCGTGAGCGTAGAGATACTGAAACGGCTCGAGATGCGGCTCATGGAGACTCCGATGAAAGTGATGGCGATGCGAACAACCGCCCCTTTGGATTCAACACTCCTCCGGACTCTCCCAATGCAATAGCGCAATTTATACGAGATTGTAGTCTGCAGTATGAAGGTGGCATCATTCCCGAGTTGGATATCTACGCAATTCCCAGCTGCGATACAGCTCTAGTGCACGAGATCTACTTCGTCGCAATTATTGACGTGTTGACGCATTACGGGGTCAAGAAACAGGCTGCCAAAGCTGCGAAGACGGTGAAATACGGTGGGAATGTCGACGGAATCAGCACTTGCGATCCGGATCAATACGCGAAGCGGTTCATCGATTTTATTTCGAAGGCAATCGAGTAAAGAACAATTGGATGAGGATGATGTGGCAGAGGCGAAGGTTCTGTATAATGTATATTATTGGCGCGTGAGGTATGTGTAAATACCTAGGTTTTAACTACATATTTAGGTCTCATTTGTCTACGGTGTTCACGGTTTGCGTTAAATGTAGATTGACAACGCGCCCATCTATCACGTAGTAATGCAAGCAGGTTGCGCATACTGTAAGCATACGTTTTAAGAGTTGTTTGAAATGGAGGAACTGTGCGTTCACCAACGCATCGACAATAATTTTAGGTCGCATCTCGCCTCATCTCACGTTTGCAAAAAGCTCAGAGTTGAATAGCACTACTATCAAAAACGTGTCAATATTAGTTTCTACTTTGATATAAACAGTATCAGTCAATAATCCACACGCTGATCACGCCGGCCATTCTGCAGGCAACTACTAATCATGGATCAACTATAACATTGTTTACAAGAGCGACGGAGAAATGGAGTCTAATTATCTGTTCTAAGCAGACCTGTATGGTGGTAATGAGATTAAGTTAGTTTCCTTTTACATATTTTATATTAATATCGTATGTGTCCCGTACTCAACTCTACACGTCTCAAGACTACAGACAACTCACACTTGATGCATGAATGGTTCGTTATATTCTGATGATAATACCTTTGTATCTTTATCGTAAAATGGTATCTAGTCTCTCGGCGACGGCGAGGAAAGGAATGCAAAGCGTTACTAAAACAAGACGTTAAGTGAAGGTGACGAAGGTGTTACATACAATGCAGGCAACAAAATGCATCTATTGCAAATTATACGCACGTTGTTAAACACGATGCAAAGTAACTAAAATACTGGATTTCAATAAATCTATGAATATCAAAAACCTACTGAACTTATCCGTTTCCCGCCATGCTTTGCATCAATTTCAAGGGATACAACACTGTTTTGTGTATGTCGGGTTGCCTACGTTGACGCTAAATCCAGGTAAGAAATTAATTCAAATGTTTCGGGAGTCATTTGTTTGTATCAAGCACCACAATATCGCAGAACCTGTGAAATTACTTCACTGGCATAATGATTCAAGTAGAGGAAATGAGTAAAAAGTTTGCAAAAATCTACCACAACATTGATGACATAAACAGTCTTAGTATCCGGTAAGTTTGTTTGCGAGTTGGCCTCTTTTTTATTGCAAATACTTGAATTTGAGAACAGAATAAGACTGATTGTCGACTCATCGCCTGAAAAGCAAGACGTTGCAGTCTTTAGCTGGCAAGAAAAGCGTTTCTCGCGGCAAGAACGAGAACGATATCAACATGAAGAAAACTGCATCACCGATGTAGAGAGAGAATATCATCAACAACTCCTCACGGAACTTGGACAGGGTCGTCGTAAAAAATCAGCATCATCCACTTTATCCAAGAATACACCCTTCAAGAAGACAATTTTGTTCTCCTACGTTCAGAAAGATGGGATTTCTCCAAATGACAGTCAATATCTGAGGAAGAGTCGAAGAAATCCAGGGAAGCCAGATGAAGAAGATAAGAATAATTACCTAGTTAATGCAATTAAAGGATTGGCTCTAGAGAATAGAAAGAGGAAACAAGATGATGAAGCAGCTAGCGTAGAGGTGGTAGAAAATACAAGGGTTCCGTACGACTATTTTGTCTTTCTTAACGTAAATATAGTCAATCCAATTGGAACACATTCAACTTCCGATAATATGTCGTGGGAAGCATTCTATATTATGGCTGATTTTGGGGAACTCTACAACTCGATTTGGATCCCATCGGAATATATTTTATGCGCATTAAAATATAATTCCAAAACTAAAATGTTGATAGCAAATCCAGATTTTACAGTATTCGAAAGTTACGAGTTGAAAGTAACTTCAGATGAAACAACATCTTACCATTATTTCGCAGAAATTGTATCGCCGCAAGCAGAGACATCCGCCAGCCCTGCCATTACAGAGAAAACAAAAGACATGACTCGATATTCCAATGAAAAAAGGATAAATCTTAGGCTTCCACGTGACATACATTATGTCCACGTCATACTGGAGATCCAAAAGGGATCAGGCTTCGAGCATGATAATGTTTTCGTCAAATGGCTACTTAATTTGAATGGATGGCGTATTAAACCATGCAATGAAACTAATAGAAATGGAGATGTTTTAGCACAAAGTGAGTTGGCAGGCGTTACAATATCTTGTAGACCTTCAAGGTTCTCAAAGAGTGGCGAGAAAGGCGACGAAAACGTGCTTCACTTTGGGTTTCCCCTAGAATGGCATTTTCTAAAAGACAGAGATGTCAGCCTCGTAAAGGACCCCGTTGTTTACTTTGAACTTGTTTCCAAAGACACCTGGTCTCGCTTTCGCAATGAAGGTGCTACGCAGCTTGTACTTCCACTTCAGCTTCCTGGAAGACACAGTTTTTTGTTGAATTGCTGCCGAACTACTTCCTACGGCCTAGCGAATGAGCTCCGACGCTTCTTCATTGGCGATTCGGGCAACTATAACTGCTCAGCACTTTCTGTCGAAGCAGGGGTGAGTATCTAATTGATAATGTGCTTGACATGTATTTCATTTGAAAAACTTGCTTATATTTTAGATGAATCGACTGGCTACCACTACGATTTCAAGTGGAGATCTACAAGTATCTGTAAATGTGCTCCATGTTTTTACAGGAAAGCATGCTACGGGAGAATCCTTCGCAAATTTGAGGGAAGTGCGTCTCCGAGAAAAATTACGAGATCCACACCTTACGAAAAATGTTACGAATGCTGTGGAAGCATTCAAAAGGGCGAGGGTTGCCATGTTAGAAGCGCGAAACGCGGCGATCGATGAACAACAATGACTCCACACAGATGACGGAAGCTGCGCATGTGCGAGTTTGAATTTATGGCCGGCTAAATCCTGACAAGCATTGCGTTTTTCAAACGTTACGGACTTGTAGAACAAAGAATATACCTGATTGCGCAGTATTGTTGATATACCATGTATTTATATGTTGTGTGTGCGCAGGTCGTTGCTGCATGGCGGCAGGCATACATACCGCGCAACAATAGCGAGCGCATTAAGTAAGCCAGACATGCAAATGCAGCAGCAACAACGGTGCATTGACACGCTCGCAGAAGAAAACGCTACAATGTCTCATTGCGCGACGTACACGCCAACGGCCGAGTGCAGTGTGCTGCACGGCGACCAGCTTGTAGCCGCGTTGTGTCTCCGCCACCGCCCCCTCGCGCTCCGCCGTTGCCACTGCCCCCGCTATAGCTCGGCAAAAGCACAACACGCGTGTTAAAGCCGATGTATTCGAACATGCAGCCTTTGTACAACGCGTACATCGCTTTAATGCGCAGCGAATGGTAATTTATGAAGTGAGGAAAGTAACGCTACGCATGCAGCTACATACAGCCTGGACATTTTATGTATATTGTACAGCGATTCGAATGCGCATGTTATCCAGTTTATAGCAGCGCTAAGTTTGTTAGCAATCACAATCGATAAATCGATGCAAGCTGATTTGCAGTACTTGCACTTACAGACACTTTAAACTGATGGTCCTGTCTAATTAAAATGCTTTCTTCCTTCCGTCACGTTCATCTTGCGCTTAGTAAATTAATGAATTAGCGGCTTTTTCCTGCGCCTAATGTGAACCTATCTGCTTTAAAATAACAGTTTCCAAGTCTCGTGCCGTCCTTGTCTGTCAATCAACAACCAAAGGCGTCTGGGTGGTGTCTTCGTCCGTCGCAAGACCCACAGTATGTTAACCTGTTCCAACCGCCTGGTCTTAGACCTTTACGTAAGTTAGACAAGAAGAGATGGCGGCTTGTCTAGCGGGGCACCGCGGGGTATGAGCAGTACCAAGTCAGAGACCCTCGGCGCTCCTTTTCTCACCGGTGCACAAACGAGTTTCGTGCGGAACGCTGCCGCCGCTGTGGAGAGAGCGCGAGAGAACAACAACACAAAACTCCCACCACAATAAAGCAGCGTCACCGCTCATGGCTACCAACGAGACGGTGGTGACAAATTGAAGGCTCCCAAGTTGGTGACTTTCTTTCCCTTCGAATTTATTGTTGTATTGCTAGATATCATTACAAACATAGATATTTTAACGCAGATGTG
>JAODGC010000004.1:1452027-1503946 GCA_027574925.1 Ecitoglossa quadriceps | reverse complement strand
GATATTCTTTTATGATATTGTTGCATTGGGAGTCATTTGTGGTTTTTTGGGCCAATACAAAGTTTACATTTTCAAAATTGATCTTCGAATTGGTTCGTGTTTGGTCGTGGGGTTGCAGCGCTGTGTTGTGGTGTTCGCTGGAAGCAAGCTCGCGCAAGGAATGATGGCGTACGAGCACCCGCGAGACGGTGCTTCGACGACGACGGCGACGCCGACGACTAGCAGTGACCACGAGTGTACCGCAGCGACGGCGCTGCGCTGTGCCATTGCGCGAATGGTGTAAGTCATCCTCAAAGTGTTCCAGCAGAGCGTTTGTTTGCGCGCGCGTGTGTGTGCATGTGTATGTGCGCGGGTGCGAAGATCGCAGAGTAAGTACAAGCGGAAGTGGCCCACGACGACGCGAGGCATACGCAACGCACCTTGCGAAGAGCCCTCCTCAAAGGAGACGAGTGCAACCCCTCGCGAGTATTCAAGCTGAGCGCCGGCTGCACCCCCAAATTGGAACGCTGCTGTTGATCGTTCGGTTCGCAAGGGACGCGCTGGAAACGCAGTGAAGGGTGTGCATACGCGCAATTTGAGCGAAATTAACGGTATTTCAGGGAAACTAGCGACCTACATGGAATAGCCACTTCCCGCTGCTCCTAGAAATCTCTCATCAAGGAGTTGTAGTTCACGCAGTGCCCAGTAAAATAGTTCACAAGGTGTCAGTGTGTGCGAAAGTGTGCACACGGTGTGAGTGTGCGTGAGGTCGGCGTGCTGCATCTGCATCTCGAGCCGCCCCCCAAGGGCTATGGCGTGTGCCTAGGCGTGGATTAATTAGCAGTTGAGAGAGTGCGTCGTCGCCACCCCCGTGGAATACAAACGCTGGGCGCCCAGAATAAACAACAATTTCATTGCGGCGCCATCTTGGGTCTTCAGGAGTGTAGTGCACTGGGTGCCCCTCGACGGGCCCGTGGCAGCCCCAAGCCCAACCGGATGCACTGATGCGCGCACGGCTGTGGCGCCCGTTTGTTTCTGTTTTGTTTGCTGCAGCGGCGAGGGCGGCGTGCAGGTGCGGCGGCCGAAGGAGCGACTCGAGCAGCCCGCCCGGCTAAAAATAGTCTCAGAGCGACGACGCCGCCAGCGTGCAGGATTAGGATGTGATGGAAACTGCGCTGCGGATAGACCATGGAAGCGTGCAAAATGCCAATATGTCGTACTCGCAACGCCAGCCGCCGACACACAGGTAATGAACATTTGCATAGGAAACGCGCGGAGAATTAACCTACATGATTGAAAGAATGTTGATATACACAAGTCGGTTTTTTTTTTTGCACCCCCCCCCCACTACACAGGGGTCCTCTTTTCAATGACCTTGAACTTTACGAATTGCATTGCCTGTTTGAGCGTGAACACGGTAGACGCGTAACCTAGCTGTCAGGCGCGCCGTGTCAGACATTTTTACTGCAGGACTTTCCCTTTAATTTGCTTCGCCTAGCGCCCAAGCTTCGTCTAGTTTGTTTCTGCGGTAAGAACATACGTAATGTTCGAGACCCTTCTCTACCTTTGCCTGTAGCAACCTTGCTTCCTAGCCTGTTCCATGCAGCCGAGAGAATAAGGACACAAAAGAGACAGAGTCGGTACGCAAGTAGTGACCACTTATGACCAACCCGACGAGTTGGACTCACTGAACGCACTGTACTTGTATGCGCTCTGCAACTGTACAAGATGGCTGCAAGTGCTGTAAACTGTTTAAAATAAATCCGAAAAAATACATGGCGCTTTATTTTAAGTGCATGGAATGTTGTGCAGTTGTTTGATTTCCGCGATTTGCAATTTTATGCCGTGATGTATAATAATATCGAATGAGTCACGGCTGACGCTCTGTAGTTTTCTATTACGGGCTGACGCTTTTCCGATGCGCGTCTGTTTCTGTTTGCGATTATTGCAGCAATGCGAACATACCTACTTGTCGCTCAAACAACACATTTGTTTGAGAGACAACGCTATTTTGATGAGGTTGTTATCATTGCACATACGCAATCACAGCATAAAACAAATAGAGTTTAGGCACATTTAGAGGTCATTTAACCATGTCTAACGTTTAGTAATTAAACGCAGACTGGCTTTTGTTATGCCAGATGAGGTAAGTGTGTATCATGTTTGTTCTGTGCGCACGCAAGCACGCTCCGCGGAAGCCCGAAACATTGTGCTGTGGAAATGATTACGACGTAAACCTCACTCAACTATTCCCCCACTGGACGTGTGAGAGTGGGGAGCAGGACCAAACAGTTGCCGCCTCTTTCCAACTATTTTTAACCACGTTCGAGCTGATTTATCGGGACGCAACTGAACATTTCAAAGATGTTTGTATCTTTTTCAGGCCAAATCATGCACAACCCAATGATTTATACAAACCATCACGGTCCCCGCTTACCGCCGGCGGGACGACGACGACCGGAGGCAGCAATGCCATTAACTCGGCCCCTGGCAGCGGTAGGTATCCGCCATACCCATCCGCATCGCCCCAGCTGCAACCGGCGGCGGTACCGCCGCAACAGAGGTATGGGCCAAGTGCGGGCGGGGCGGGAGGTGGTGGTTCTCAGGGAGCCACTGCTGCTGGAGCAGCTGCACCACCCACAGGCGCTACGCACTTCACCTATAGAGACATTCGCCCGCCCCGGATTTCGTTGTTGCCCGCCGGACCCGACTACCTCGCGGCTGCTGCAGCTGGCAGAGCCAGCAGGGAGTTTGTTGGCTTACCACCCCACCAACAGCATCCGCCACAACAGCCACTACATGTGTTGGAGCAAAGTCAACCCGGACCGTTTAAGAAGATAAGATTGCAAGATAACAAAGATAATGTGCAACCGCTAAGAATAGATACTAGGGTGAGTTGAATGCTATAATTTGCTATCAAATTTTAAATTGTTGCTAATTTGTATTGTTTGCCAAGGAGCAGCAAGGTGCTTATAATCCCCAAGTTGAAGCTATTTCCCCGACGCCGGATCATGTCCAGCAGGAGGACGCCGCATTCCGAACTACAAAAGATGATCTTCTTCAGCAAATCGGTAAAGTGGATCGCGAGATTGCCAAGGCAGAATCACAAATTAGTATACACAAGAAGAAACAACAGGAATTAGAGGACTTGGCATCTAAACCCGCAAAAGATGAGGAGGATGATGCTTCAGACTCGCAGCCTAAGCACCAAAGCCTTGCACAGAAGATCTACGCGGAAAATCGCCGCAGAGCACAGAATGCCCACGCCACTCTTGATGCTTGTGGGCCCAAGGTAGATTGGCCCATATACAACCAGCCTAGTGATGCTCCTGTACACCAGGAAAACAAACGCAGATATGTTGTCTTTAAAAAGCGTCTTTTGGAGTATTTCAAGAAGCGCCACGCTGAACGAGATACGCGCAACACATACCTCACCCAAACCTACAGCAAGCTGATGCAGGAGTGGCTGAGAAAAGTTGATAAGATTGAATCGAGTACGAAGCGAAAGGCAAAGGAGGCGAAGAATCGGGAATTCTTCGAAAAGGTGTTTCCGGAGTTGCGCAAGCAGAGGGAGGATAAAGAACGGTTTAATCGAGTTGGGGCGAGAATTAAATCCGAGGCGGATATGGAGGAGTTGATGGACAACCTCCAGGAACAAGCTATGGAAGATAAGAAGATGCGCAGCTATGCAGTCATACCACCGATGTTATTCGACGCAAAGGACAGGTCTATCTCGTATAAGAACAACAATGGGCATATTGAAGACATGGAGGCTGTTTATAAAAGTAGGCAGTTCCTCAATGTGTGGACGACCAGCGAGAAAGAGATCTTCAAGGAAAAGTACCTTCAACATCCGAAGAACTTTGGCATGATTGCTAGTTATTTGGATAGAAAATCTGTGTCTGATTGTGTGCAACATTATTATCTCAGTAAGAAGACTGAGAACTATAAACAACTCCTTCGGAAAAGTCGGCAACGGACGAGGAGTTCAAGGAACAACCCACAGAAGGTGAGCACTGCGAGTACATCGGCTGCGGATATTCTCACAACAGGGGTGACAACCCGACTGCAGAGGGAACAGCAACAGAAAACTGGAGTAGCGCGTGGGGCGCAGGCGAGTGCAGCAGCTGCAGCAGCCGCCGCTGCCGCAGCATCTAACCCAATCACTGAAGACAAACCATCGAACAATACGCCTCCAACGGCGGTGGCGTCCATTCCCGCTGAGGAGCGGATGTCGCCGGAAACAGTTAATTCATCAAATAGTTTAAGCGTGGTTAGTAACTCAAGTAATGTGAGAACAATGACGCCGCCTACGAGCAATTCGGGTGCGGCAGCAACGTCATCTACCTCGACGACTGCCCCGCCAGCGGGGGCAGCACATAGTAATACAAACACAACAAGGAGTCCAGTGATACCTACTAGTAACGGTAATGTGGAGTGTCATGACATGGAGGCGCAATCTGCGCCAACGCCTGAAAAGGCGGACTTGCCGGTGGGGGTGGTTGCTAAACTAGATGCAGTTAGTAATGGAAACGTAGAGGAAGCGCAACATTCGAGTGATGTACCATCGATGGTGGTTAAAAGCGAGCCTATGGATGGGATTGAAGCAATTTCCAGGTAAATTTTGTAGGGTACAGAGCACCCTGTAGCATTATGATACGGTGATTTTGATTCTGCCGATTCTGATTCGATTAGCGTTATTAGATTGCTGTTGGAATCGCATTGCCGCTGCTGCGAAAGTTTGCGTATGATAATTGTGCAGTCAGCAGTTAGTCAGTTTCTTTCCATTTCCCATCCCGTTTGCTCCCTTTTCCTAGCAGCAGAGTGGAGTGAATTTTAAACCGAATATTTGATCAATTTCATCATTTTATCAGCAGTTAGGCTAATTAAAACGCGTTTTTAGTGATCCGACATCGACCAATCCCCCGTTCCCTTCGGGCACTTCTGGGGCGACTGCATCCCCAGGAGTGCAGCCTGCGCTTGTTGGCGAGAACAAAAAGAAGAAAGAGCGAAGAAAAGACAAAGAAAATCAAGCCATGGAGACGACTGATGAGGAGGGCACTGATTTACAGGGTAAGTCACAATCTGTTATTTGTTATTACATCTACAAGTGGATTTATACTAAGTAGATACACGTTTGTAAGCAATTAATTTGTTTTCTCTACATCGATGATGTCGCTGCCTGTTGTTTCTTCCTGATCACCAACAATCTCAATCTTTTCCGAGTTAGCAGATTGCACTGAATTCTCATCTTCAACAATATGTCCCAATTTGGCGATTTTCTTGGGTTTAACTTGGACAATTTCATTGTTTTTGTTGCTTCCATCTGCCATTTCGTCAGCGTGGCATAACTTACGATGCTTGTGGACGAAATAGTAACTTGGGAATTTTGATCCGCAGGTTTTGCACGGGTAGTATTGTACGTTCATGTCTAAAAGTTTGAATTCCCGTTTTGTGCCTAGTCCAGCTCCAGCCATGCTAGTTGATTCTTTATCTGATGATGTTGACTCAGTGGATGGGATTTTTACGGGATCAACGGGATTAAGATGGCGTCGCGCATGTTTTTGGTAGCAATATTGCGATTTAAAGGTGTGGTTGCAGTAGGGACAGGTGTAGAGGTCACTTTGTGAGAATGTCGAAGAGTTTCCACCGCCTTTCTCTTTACGGTCTTTATCGCTAGTGATAGTATCTGCGAGTTTGATGTTTTCAGTCATTATTTTGTTGATTGCTGCTAGGGTTGTGCGCTTCTTGCACGACTCTTCATCGGTAGGGAATGATGAGGACACGGGAGTTTTTCTGCCATAGTTTTTGTTGATGACTCTGTGGAATCGTACAGGGCCGTCACAACAAGCTATGTCTACAATAACTCTCTCTTTATCCTCACTTAAAGGACAAGCCGGTTGGGCTACAAGCGATGCTGCGACTCTACGTCTTTTGTCTTTCTTTGAGGGCAATTTCTCTGACCGTTGATCTATCTTATCCCGTTTTGCGTTCTTTTCTACTTCGCCCGAAGATGCCGGATTTGTCGTCGAGCTTGTACTGGGCTCAACTTCCTGTACCAAAGCATTATCTTCAATCTCGTGAGATGCTTGATTGGAATATTGCTTAAACACTGAATTATTGAAGATCTTCTTGTCGAGCTTAACCAAGTCCGAGCTGTGTGTTATCATCTCACTGATTAAATTATCCACTCCCGTCAATTGTGGTTTACAAGCAATAGGTTTAATAATAGGCTGTGCACTTGAAGATGTGGACGTTGATGCAATGGCGCATTCTAGTTGATTCTGTTGACTCTGTGTTTGCATTAAGAAACTTCTGCACAATTCCAAAGCTCTCGGCATGTGCAAAATATGCGTCGCCAACAAGATGTTATAAATATTTCCAAGATTAAGATCCAAATATCCAGTATACATAAATGTCAACAGGGAGGAGAACTCATCGACGGCGATATTGGGCACCAAGATAGGCCCCACTGGGAGGTTGCTAGGCCCCGACGAGGGAAAATTGTTGAGTGCGGCTTTGAAGAAGCCACTGTGCGAAGAAAGTACGTTACGATGTGCTGAGAAATTAGTTAAAGCTGGACCTACTTGTAGTTGGACATCAGGGCCGTTGAGGTGACTGGGCGCACTTAGATTTAGTGGTAGAGATGATAGCAATGAGGGCGCAGATGATGGCGAGAGATCGGTTTGCGACATCGAGAGCCATGCACGATACAACGAATACATTTTGATTAGATTGAGCTTTTCGGAACTTTAAATTTTTTGAAAGAGTTGTTAACTGTTGATGTGCGAGTGAACGAGTGGTTCTTGACGGCACGCTGCGCGAGTTATTATAGCGCGCTATAGGGGCTGAAAGGGTGGGGGGTACTTCCGCCGCCACCGCGAGCGTCGACAAATTGAACGCCAATTGCTGAAGAATGTAGACGATCCGCATATAATATCACACACAGGCAGCGCACTCGAAATGGAAATCTCTTGCGTTGCTTTGCTTTGTGATGTCTGAAAGATATTTCTGTAAAATTTTAAGCTCTTGCAATAAGAACTAGGGAGACCTCTTGGGAAATGTTTGATATTGGGCTTTACGCAAACACTTAGTGACATGATATTCACGCGGAAAATTGACAATAGAAAGAGATTGTTATTCGCATTATTAAATTGGTTGAGTTTGTAAGGCAAAGGGGAAAATGTTCGATAAGAAACAATTGTAAATAATTAAATTATATTCAATGCGATATTAATGATAGATATTGTGAGAACTTAATGACGATATCGGTTAATAGTTTGACTTGTGACGCTTTCAAATTAACATTAATGTAATAACTATTAGGAGTAAAGGGACAAAATGTGGATACATCGCATTGAGAGATAAGATCTCAATTGCACTCACTTGGATATTCCCCACGGCTTTAATTCGTAATTGATTTTTCGTCGGCGTATCATAATTTTATTTATTGCTCTTGTTGCTGTGTGTCTTTGTCCTCTGTGCGCGCGACATTTAACCTACTAAAATATTCTCAAAGAGCGTGGATTTTCACACATCCTCTCTGGCTATGCAGTGCAGGATGTGAGCAAAATTCGTTTGATGTGCACGCAGCATTAAATAATAACCCGTTGATGATGCGTTTGTTTCAATTTGAATGCAGCGCGCGCCGGTGTAAATGAGATTGTGCATGCTTAATGTCGGCAAGATTTCTTTTCCGCAGCTTGTGATGCCATCACTGCCGCCTCCAGTACCGAGATGTGCGGGTGGTGGGGAGAAGAGCACACAATAAAGAGAGCTGTTATTAGCCATTTTATCCATGCGAAATTAAACAATGAATATTTTATTTCATTACGAGAAGTGCCCCAACAGCCCGCGGCCACCGCCGTGGACACACAGAGGCGGCAGTGGCGGTAAAACAGCCCTCCTTTCAGCGGGGCACGCGTTTGCTTTTCAACCTTTCGCTCATCGTTCGCAAGCTTTATTATTCATATTCGATTTGGAGTCTTTTTGGTCCAGCATTTCGCTGTTTTTTTTTTTCGTTTTTGTTTTGCAAGTAGCATGTCGATTTTTGACAGTACAATGATCGTTTATTTCAATTAGCGAATGATTAGTCTTCATTTCGGTGATGTGAGTGTGTAGCTGCCACAAAGGTGACGCATGTCGATATTTAATTGGTTGGCGGGGGTGGCGAAGGTAAAAACCGCCAACTCGGTAGGATATCCTCTCGGTAATTAGGCGATGAATCCGATTAAACCGAGCGCGAAATTTTGCCCGCGCGTGGTGCTGCAATTCAACAATTTCGACGAGCGGAGGCCGCAAGTTTTGTTGATTCAAGCAAGGCAGAGAGCGCGCCGCTACCGCCACTGCTGCTAATTAACAGACGGATTATTAGCTTTCCCGCTGTTTCGCTCTGATTCGAGCAAAGTTGACTAGGTGTTGACGCAAATGTAAACTTTTCTCGTATTTCAATTTGTAGCGAGTTTGAGCGCAATAAAATGAAACTGATGATTGGAGACAGAGTGTGGAAAGTGAAGAGATTGTTGAGGCATAGAGGAAAATAGGAAATGCGTTAAGTGTGCTCGCGAATGCAATTTCTTTAATTAATTAATGCACTCCATACCCATTAGCAGTGGAAATTCATTTTTGTGCCGCAAAAGTATTTGTCGATTTTTATTGTTGTTATTTTCTGATTGATAATTAACTGTGTGCAAGCAGCGTTGGATTGTTGCGGTTGATTGGTTAGCGCCCACGCGGTATCAGCATTTACGCCAGGGTTGTGTATGCGGTGGAATGAAATCAAATATTCGATTTGTTTGATGTGTTTATATTCGCAATAATTGCTCGGTGAGCGCATCGCGGATTCGCATCTCGGGCGCTCACGGGAATCGTAAGCAATTTATTTGATTAATATGCACGCACAAGTGAGGGGCTAAAGAAGGAGGGTGGTTGTACGGCACGCTGGGCCCAAAAACACACAGCGTAACTGATCGGATTGACAATGAAGCGAACAATGCGTATATTGCGGAATGAAAACCAAATTTAGTCCCTCGGTGGCGCGACGCAACATTGGCAATTTGTGTGATGCTGCAGCTGCTGGCATCTCCCCGGAGAACACCGCAAGTGGGTGGCACATTAACATTTTCAAACAGACGCTTGAAATGTTGATTTTTCATCTTTCAATTAAATTAAATAATTAACTAGGGTTGTGCCAGCGAAGGGTTGAGGCGAGATATGTTGCGAAAAACTAATTAATTAGACTTATTAATTATGAATCAACATCTTTTTGAACTCTGCAAACTAAATATTTTGTTTCTTTTTAGACAAGACCATCCAGGGGCAGTGCATAGTTTGCGGCCAACAACTGGGCGCTCAATTACAATCTCGCCCTTTGCTGCCTTCCCAAGCCAGTCAATATGGGCTCCGGGAAGATCAAGTTCCGCCAAGTGGGCGCGTGTGCAACACCTGTCGCTGCAAGTGTGTGCGGTCGCGCTATACCCATTGTCCACTTCCAACATGCCCTAATTCCCGAGGGCGCGTGAAGCGTCTCAGATCTCTCCCACAACGTCTCTTGGAACTGCCATCCGATGCGCGGGAACCCATCCTGGCAGAGTTTCACATTGCTGCAGGGGTGGCAAAGTGCTGTTCGGCGTGTTTTACGCGCATCCAGAGGAGATTAGGACCGGTCGAAGAGTGGCCCGATGACGAGGTGACTATGCTGAAAGTATGCTTGACGGAACTAGGCGCATCGTGGCAGTTGGTTGGAGAGCGTTTGAACAAGCCCGCACATATTGTGCGTAGCTACTATGCAGCTAACAGAAAGCGGCACCATTTGGAGCAGTGTCTTGGGGATAGAAAACCTACGCTAACGGACGAGGAAGAAAGTGGGTCGTCAACGAGTAGTTGCGAAGGAGGGCCAGCTGCTATGAGAGAGAGACATTCAAGTGATACAGCCAGTGCAGAGAGTCCACCTGAGAGTAGGGGTGGGGGGGCACAGGAAGTTTCACATGGGCATCTGCATGGCACACCTAGTGGTGCAATTGGAATAGGTATGGGGAAGAAAGAGGACTATGATTCCTCCGCGACCGAGACTGCTGACGAAGGACAAACGCCCGATCACTATCAGGGTACGGCGACAATCACTGCTGATGGCCTGCCACCGATTACAGTAAAGGACTTGATGTCCAACGTGATTGAGCATTCGTTGAAGAAACAAACTAACCAACATCCGCCGCCAGGTGGGAGTGGCACTGGCGCTAGCACTGCGCCGACAATTTCGTCGATTTTGAATGATTCTAACGAAGTTACAATTGTTAGCGAATACAATTTAGGCGCTGGACATCCGGGGCTTCCCCAAAATGCACAAAGACATCTCAGTGGTCGTGGGGAGGTTAACATAGCCAAAGTGCAACCACTTATTGCTGCGACGATCACACCAGTGCCGGGACCGCCGCTGGATACTCAGCAGAGTCAGCAGGGACAAGACTTGGTAGTAATGCAGGTGAATGATAGCCCCGAGAATCTTACTCTGGATTTATCCGTGAAGAAACCAGCCAGAAATGATTTACCTCCTCCGGCGCATTCGAAAAGACCCGCGCCTGAATCAGCGTATATTACGTATCTTCCGCAACCCCAAGAACATCACTCGAAACTCTACCACACGCAAAGTGGACGCGTAAGCAAACTGCCAAGTCCCAAATTGGCTAATCCTAAAGCTGGTAGTATTACGCTAGGAACCCCGATTGTAAATCAACCCAGGTATGAAGGGTTGCTGAGACAGATGCCTGCTGAGCCAAAAATGGGTTCAATTACTCAAGGTACTCCGATTCATGTACCGCACATGCATGATAAGCGAATATTTGACTTTTATAAGAGTCAAACTATGCAACATTCACCGGGACCGCCACCACCCCAACAACATCCGCAACTTGGTCAACAAAAAGTTCATCCCTACGCTCCTTTCCGTGGTCCACAACAGATAGATCAGATGACTCCTTCGCAAATGACCTCCCGGCAGATCATCATGAACGACTACATAACGTCTCAGCATATGTCTGGAAGGAGGAACGATGGTAAACAATACTATGCTTCAGGGAGTCCTTCACATCGGACACCACCTCCACCTCACTCGCAATCCCAACACCAGCAGCACGGTCAAGCGCCGCAGCATCACTCTGCACCAGCTCCACCTTCTCAGCAAAGGCAGGGTGTGATACAACGACACACGCCTAGACCTATGTACCACCCACCGCCACCTCAACCAACGGGGCATGAGGCACTAAACTCCTTGGTAGACGTTGCCGTGCAACAGCCGAGTTTACCAGTACCAAGTGCTCACAGTGCACACGCACATGAAGGACTTGGGAAGACAATGGCAGATAATTTGCTCGAGCAACCACGAAGATTTCAGATGTTGCAACATCAGCAGCATTTGAGGCAACAACAGCAACATCAGCAGCAGCAACAACAACAACAACAACATCGAATAGAAGCTGAGAGGCGGTTGTTACAGCAACAGCAACAACAGGTGCAACATCAACACCATCATCATCAGCAACCGCCGCCGCAAAGAGGGCAAAGTTCCGTCCCACCACCGCCAAGGAGTGATACAAGCACTCAAATGACTGCTGCATCGTTGATTGATGCTATAATCACACACCAGATTAACCAGTCAGAGGATAGTAGACAGCATCAGGTTCCGAACAATCGCGGAGAGCCTCAGCGCGTTGGTGATCGGCTGTTCCAAGTGATACCCAGAGAGGCAACCGTTCAACACTCAGTTCATCTGCCTGCTTCGCAAGCGGATAACAACGGGGACATTTCTCCGCATGTAATCAATATTGATCTGGATGGCGAGAGCAACAGTAAGAATATGACTGTCAAAGAGATTGCGGATACGATCATTACGCATGACTTTAGCGCATCGAGGTCTAATTTTTACCACATGCAGCAGCAGCAGCAAATGCACCATCGGGAAAGAGAGAGGGAGCGGGAGCGCGAACGTGAGAGGGAAAGAGAGCGCGAAAGAGAAACCGAACGGGAACAAGAGCACGAACGTGATTGGAAGAGGCGCGTGTCTAAGATAGCAACACCTCAACAACCTCCACAACATCAACCGCAGCAGGATGAGCGGCAGATTATTCGAATTGCTGCTCAGCAACAGGCAGCTGCAAAATACCATCTTGAGCCGGTCTCGCCCACAGAGAATCATCATTGGAGCGCGAGTGCCGCGGCAGCAGCAGCTGAGCAAAACTACAGGGCACGATATCCCAGCCAATCTCACATGTCCCCATTGGACTATGTGAAGAATAGAATAGTAGAGGTGATGCGCACCGAGGACGATAAGAAGGAGGTGGATCAAGAACCTCCTCCGAGTCAACAGCAACAGCCGAGTGCCACACAGCAAGCGCAGTCTTCGGACAAAGACCGCAGTGATAGTCCTGGCGATATGGTAATCGATGAACCAGCGTACCAACAGCCACCAACGTCGGCGCCGCCTCCCGGCAGCGCCACCACACCGCAGGCTTTTGCTACAGAGCCCAAGCCGCTGCTGAGCGCGCAATACGAGTCGCTCTCGGACGAGGACTGACCCGGGCGGGCAGGTAGAAAGTAGCGAAGTGATGTGTGAAACAAGTGATTGCAAAGTGAACAAAAATCGTCCAAGTAGCACGTAACATAGGGTAACATAAAGCAAGTTTAATTAATGCTAAACCTGATTAGTTGGCAGTGAAACGAATGAACAACTGATATACTAGCAGCATAGACTCTTATAGTGGTTAATTAATTTAAGTAATGTAAACATGACAGGCATGAGATACGCATTGCTAGGGAGTAGATGAGATAGTGCGACAAACTCGCCGACTCGCTAGAAGCTACGATGCAGCAACAGCAACAAAACACGTGTACATACGACTTGTGTAATTCGTAAGCCGAAAAGTGGCGCGACTAAGCTAATATAGTGGGTAAAAATTAGGATTAATAATTGACGCAGATAAGTTGGCTGCGACGCCTTGGTTGCATGCGGCAGGAGTGTATATATACGGAAACAAGTCGAGTCTACTACCAGAGGGGGTGACAATAAGCGGTGATAATAATAAGAATTGCTTCATTGGCAGACTTTAACAGCGGCGCACCCCCTTTGCACATTGATTTGTTTCTTTGATGATTGGTTTTTATATTTTAGTTTTTACGCCTACTATTCGTATGTTATTTTATTATTAAACTAGTGATTACTTCTTGAATTATACATACTATCTCCATATTATAACACGCACTGTGTAAAATAGCGAATTGTACAATGATTCTGTTGGCGTCTCGACGAAGCACAATGAGCGGAAGACGCCCCCCAGGTCTGTCTCCTTTCTTTCTTTCTTTCTTTTTTTTTTTAGTTTGTAAAACATCGCAAATTATGATCATTTTGTTGAATAATAATAAATATCAGTTGGAGTCTAACCAGGCGTGCACAGAAATAGATGCATGCAGTTAGCCAAGAAGTCGAAACAGACGGTGAGCCCGGCGACGTCATGAATGAAGTCCATTGGGCTGCCTAGCTGATCAACCACTATGACGACTGTTTATTTCAGGTTTTGTGTATTTATTTCAGAACGCCATCATCCATCTGGGACATCTAGGTGTATGGCCGAATGAACGATGCGCTTTTTTTTTTTAGAATCGTTTCATATGTATAGTACGCTGATCGCATTTGTAATTAACCTAGTTTTTACGATGTACGCGTCACCGGCTTTTTCTAGGACAAAGTTTCCGAAAATAGGAGACATGGTGACAAACAATCGGCCGATTCTGTCGCAATTGGCGCGTAACGACAACCATTCAAAGGAGGAAAAACAGCGCAAATTGGTGGAAAAGTGGCGAACAAAGAGGCACTACTGTCAGCAAAAATCAACACCTCGTTGAAACCATGGTGCGTGTTGGCATGAGGAGAGATTGAAACCAGCCGAGCTGCTTGGTCGAGGTGGAGGTGGCGGTTAACGAAAAACTGATGGGGTTCACGCGGTGCGGACGAAATTAACTCGAGATTCGCAGAACACGCGCGTTAAGAGAGCGTCGGCACTGCGCCGAGTGCAAATCCAAAGGTTCATACCCGGCGGCGGTGTACCTGGGGCGGCAAGTGAAGAGAATCTTATAAGATTAGGCCTAGTCTAGATTCTACTGCAAACGCGTGTGCAATGAAAACATTTCGATATTAATGCTTTGTAAAAAGGCGTTCCTTGGAGAAAATTACTTATTGTTGAAGATTGCTATTGTTGCACCAGCGAACAAGAAGGCAACAAGATGGTGATGGTAAAAATGCTACAATACGAGCCAGTGTCTGACAACGATAATAACAAAAGGTATTCTTTGAACGTATAAGAATCCGAATAGAGTTCACATATAATCTTAAAAATAACTTTCACGTAGCTAATTCATATTACAATCCTAACTTCCACTAATTAAATTTAACTGTAACTTTGCTAGCTGAAGTTAAATAAGTTTGAGGCGATTCTGTTGCCAATTTTTTTTTTCTTCGTCACAAAATTATCGCGTTGAAAACCTCAAACAATCTTTGCTTGCGAGTGCCTAGAATGCAACTAAATCTACTTGATCATAGGTATGCGAAAAATCGCGCAAATCATACGCGACACTCTGCGCTATAATTTTTATAACTTGTCAAGTGCAGCTGTTCAATTAATTAGTGCGTGTCCGCGCTCATGGCAGGAGGCGGTGGCAAAAATAATGGTCTGTGTGCCGCGCACTTGCCACCGCAGACAACGATACGCAAAAAAAACGGAAAAAAAAACAAGTACGCAAACAAACAATAAAATAAACGAAGTAAATAACACGTATGTAGATGGGGCACAGCTGCGAGCGACTTGAGGAGGCTTGCAAGCGCAAGTTTTTTGAAAGAATGATTCGATGAGATTAATCGTCATTCGGTCGCTTGCAACTAAGAGGAAGCAAGGGAAAATTCGGCTATGGCCGAAAATAACGAACTTCATAAATAAAGCAAACGCTACGCACATTTTGTAAATGGTTTATTTCTTCGCATCGCTATGACTGCCTCTATTTTTAAGTGAAACGTTTTCTAGGAAAAGCCGGAAAAACATCACAGGTTTAAAAACCTCCTGTTGATCAGTTGTAAAGTAGGAAAACGTGTCGACGCGGTGAATTTCCCGGCGTAAAACTATAAATAGTCCACCGGCATTTGTTTGCACGGCGGTGGCGTACAGCATGCATCTTGTTGAAAAGCACGCCGCACCGAGATTTATCGCGATTTCTAATGCGAGCACATTTTTGTCATTTTGCACACGCTACACAGATCTCTTCCGTAGTCTCTCCTCGCGACGACCTTTGGCGACGTCGCCGCACTTTTTGCGTGTGCACGGTTTTCGGGTAATTTTAGCTAATTTCGCGACATTCGCTGGCATCGACTGACGTCAATACAACCGATATCAATTCGATTGTTTCTAGCGTGCGATTTAAAAGTGCATATGTCGTGGAATTGTTACACAGTTGCTACCAGTTTCCGCGTGCTTTGGCGGCGTGACGGAAATATACAAGTGTTGCAATGCAGCAAGGTCGATGAACGAGTGAACCAAACGCCGCGAGTACTTGCGCGCAACGGCGGCGGCTAATTAATTGCTCAATCGCCGAATTACGTAATGCGGTAGCTATGGCGACACACACACGCGAATTGCTGGGTGTTTCATCCCGTCTAGTAAAAACACGCGTTTGAATGTCAAAATTCCAGTGTGTCACCTATTTTCTGTTTACTTTTTTTCTGCACCCCTTTTCACCCGGAAGTCGGATTGCGCCTGCCCGCTTCCCGCGCGCCGAATGGCAATATCTTTCTGAGCTCGATAGTTGTTGTTTTGTGCCCTAGGTGATTGAATCTTATTCGAGTAAATTTTATTGCATTGTGACGTTAGTGGTGCACTGTGCACATAATGTGTAGTGTTTGGCGACCCCCGGATTGATAGGTAATTTTATTTACGCTCGCATTTTACGTTATGGGGCGTATTGAGCGCAATTGAAACAAAGTCCGAGTAAAAGCTGCACATGATGTGTGATGAGTTGCCTACATTAGGCGTCGAATACGATCATCTGTGCGCCGATGGAAATGGATGGAAACTGCGCGAAAGTATTACGGGTATTACGTCAGTGAGTCAGTTTGCCACCGCCGTCCTTGGGTTGAAGTCAGAGGCAGCAGTGAGCGAGCAATGCGTCGGGTAGCTCGAATTTCGGTTTGTCAGTAGTGCGTGAGCGCGCTACCGCCGAGGTGTTTTTGTAATAGGAAACCGACTGTATTTGGCATGGGACCGCCGCCGCAGCAACAACAGCAGCACCCGCGCGGGGGTGGCTACGAGACGCGCGCAGTGCCGCCCCGCGCTCTCTAGCGCACCGAGACGGCGAGTACAACAGGCTCGACTTCGATCCGTCGCTGGCGGCCTCGATTTGTGTGTGCGTGAGTGCATAGTTAGCCGTTCGATCTGCCGTGCGAGTTGTGCCTTTCCTCTAGCGTCTTGTGCGTTTTGCGAGCCGCCCCCAGGACAAAATTAAACGGCGGCGCGGGCGATACGCGTATTATTGACACGCAACCGCACCTTGCTCGATAATTCCGTGAATATCGAAAAGGGGCTTAGGTTAAACCGAGCTCTCGTACGCACCCCAGCCCCCCAAATGGACGACTCACCTCCCTAATTGTCACCCAACTAATCATCCTGCCATTGCTGCAGGATCGCAAAGCTCAGCTGGGAGGGTGGACCGCACTTGGACTCGACCGATCAGAACAACAACATCACAATGACCTCCGAGGATCTCCTGCAGCCGGGCCACGTTGTCAAAGAGCGCTGGAAGGTAGTGAAGAAGATTGGTGGCGGTGGCTTCGGCGAGATATACGAAGGCCTAGATCTCATAACGCGCGAACAGGTTGCGCTCAAAGTGGAATCGGCCCGGCAACCGAAACAAGTGCTGAAGATGGAGGTGGCTGTGCTGAAAAAGCTCCAGGGCAAGGAGCATGTGTGTCGGTTCATTGGGTGTGGGCGCAATGATCGCTTTAACTACGTTGTCATGCAACTGCAGGGGAGGAATCTTGCCGAACTACGGCGGGCCCAGCCGCGGGCGGCGTTTAGTCTTAGCACAACGTTGCGTTTGGGATTGCAAATACTCAAAGCCATCGAGTCAATACACTCGGTGGGGTTCCTACATCGGGATATTAAACCTAGCAACTTCTCTATGGGCAGACTGCCGTACAATTGTCGACGAGTGTACATGCTGGATTTTGGGCTTGCCAGGCAATACACCACGAGTACAGGGGAGGTAAGAGCTCCCCGTGCAGCGGCTGGCTTTCGAGGGACAGTGCGTTATGCTTCCATCAACGCGCATCGCAACCGCGAAATGGGGCGACATGACGATCTTTGGAGCTTGTTTTATATGCTGGTTGAGTTTGTCAATGGCCAACTACCCTGGCGGAAAGTGAAGGACAAAGAACAAGTTGGATTGATGAAAGAGAAGTATGATCATCGTTTGTTGCTAAAGCATTTACCATCGGATCTTAAGCAGTTTTTGGATCATATTCAAAGCTTAGAGTACGCTGATAAACCAGATTATAACGTGAGTATGGCAATACCTCAGATTAGCTAAAAAAAATCTGATTCCCTTTCTTTGTCTAGATGTTGATATCACTTTTTGAGCGTTGTATGAAACGTCGCGGCGTGAAAGAATCTGATCCCTACGATTGGGAGAAGGCCCCGTCCGGGGACAATGTTACCAATACAACCATTAGCAATACTACTGGCGCACAAGCTGGTGCCCATCCTCCTACCGCCCCTAGTACTTTGCAGAGGTACCACACGCACCGTCACACTATGGCGACGGACAACAACCAGGAGAACATCGAACCGACAGACAACAAGGATGCCCAGCTTTTGGAAGCGCGACGCAAACGTATAGAGGCAGAGCACACAGCGCCTATTGCTTCAGAGCTGGGCCCAATCAACACCACTACCGCCTCCCGCCACCACCAGGTAGACAAAAACTGCAACGCGACGATGGACCAGGTCGTCGCACAAGGTGAGCGTGATCAACTTCATCAGCGAGAGACTACTCCACGACTTGCTGTTTCCCGCCTGCCTGTCACTCCTTCTTCCCCTAACCGCCTGCGTCTCTACTGTCCCCTCGAACCCATTCCAGACTGCATGTTAAGCGCCGCGCACCACCACTATAGAAAGCGTTGTGTTGTTGCCAGCAGTACTACCCCCTCGACGGCGGGCGACGTCGCATCTCGAGCAGGCACCGGAGAAGCTGGACAACGAGTTGACTACCACCACGGCGGCTTCGGCGAGGTCTACCTCAGACGCCAACAACGTCAAGCCAGCGCCAATTAGGAAGAGCCAGAGTGGCGTTGCGACGCTGGGACGATTGCGTGTTGCACCATCCCCGCAACAAGGAGGTAAGGGCTAGCTTGTATGCATGGCGTATATAACGCCTATTCCAAAACAAAATCAACTAATGTACTAAAGTTTTAGGGAGTGTAGTTGAAGCAATCTCAACTCCAGAGCAAGAACGGCCACGACGTCGGCAGCCATCGGCTGCGCGCAGTTCACGCTCTGGTGTGCGTGACAACAGTCTCACCCAGTTTGCTGTGATGGACGATGAGAATGTGAGCCAACAGGTGACTAGAGGCGGCGGAGCCCTCACACTAGCCTCGCAATGGAAATCACAGTTTGACGACAGTGAAGAAACCACTGACAATGAGTGGAAACCAGAATCACCCGAACATTATAAGCATGGGCCAGCTTCTCTCCTAGGTGCCACATCCGAGGCTGCGGCTGCCGTTGCTCCAGTTCTGAGTCGCATTAGCGAAGATTCCAGGACTGGCATTAAAAAGTGCATCAACATCGCCGGCATTGAAGACTATCCGGAGCTAGTTGGTAAGCCCATGACAAGAATCATTGTCGTATAAAATCTCAAACCATCAAAAGCGGAGATGCTGATGCACTTATGTAACTGTTTCTGCTTTGTTCTCTTCTCGTTGTTTGTCGCTTGTCTTTTATTTGCTTTGTACACGTAAGCGAAGAGCACTCGCCACGTTCGTTTTCATTGCCTCGCAGCCGAATGATCATGTGCACCACCTACACCATTCCACCATCCGCCGCCGCCGCCACAACCACCACCCACCATGTGTGTACCGCGTGTTGTCATCCTTTGTGTGTTGCTCGTTGTTGTCTAGGTGGGTTGCCACGCTCCTGGTCGACACCATCGCTGTCGCTGTTTGTCCGTTCTGGACTAAAGCCGCCACTTCTGCAACAAGCTGCCTTCGACGACATGGTTTTCAAAGTGGACGTCATGCGGAATGTGGCATCACGTCAGCTTATCCAGTCATCGGAGGCCGCAGTGACGATAGCGCAGAGCAAAAAGTGGGGCAGTTTACCCTCGATAAACCTCCATGATACCGAGCACCCCAAAGAGGATGCTGAGGATGATGACAATGGTGCTGATCTTCCACAAGTTGAAGGAAAGTTAGAAATACGTGTGGTGAGCACTGTTACCACTACGACTAATCCGCAACTTGCATCATCTGCCACAGCTGTTCCCCCTAGTGCTGAGGAACAGAAATCACCTAAGTTAGAACGCACCAAGTCGATACTCAAGCAAGCAAGCCGCGAAAGAGAGAATGGAGTAGCCAACGGAGATGCACCACAGTTGGGCAGTCCTAAGAAAGATGCAATTAGCTTCGCGCCCGAAACTGCGTTGGAGCAGCGTTTGTTAGAGAAACGGATCTCACTGGAGTTGCAGCAGCAGCAACAGGATGAGACTCTGACTATTCCCGTACCGGAGCCGAACGAGGACAAAGAAACAGAGCACCAAGTGCCACAGATGCAGTTAAAGGACGCCAAGATGGATAAGTAAGTGTTTTCACAGCAGACCCGAAAAATAAAAGAAACTAATTAGTGCACATTATTTAGGTCTGATAGCAATTCATCGCATTCAAATGGGCGGAAAGCAAGTAATACAAAGCCACGTGTGAAGCTAGTCCCACGTGAAACAGCAGCACAATCTGATCAAGCACAAGAAGTTGATGGTGACGATGAGGGTGATGAGAAGGAACGGCTGCACCCGCAAGGAAGGCAGCGTAGAAGTCCATCTGTGGAGTTGACGTCCAACCCTAATGTGACGTTTGTAACGTATGTGTTTCATTTACGCCACCTCACACTTAAGTAATTTAAAGTTAATCTAATATTGCATTTGCAGGGCAACAAAGAAAACAGTCACAAATGGCCTGAGCCCTGGTGTGGATGAGCAAAGTGAATATTTTGATGCAACTGAAAATCCTCTCTTCCGACGCGGTGCTGGCGTCCACAATGATGAAGACGAAGATAGTGGGGTTGATAATCAAAGTCAAATCCTTCGCGAATCATCTGTAAGTAGCGCAAGAAAGGCATTTGTTTGCAGATAATCGGAAGTGATTTATTTTAGGTGAGTCCTGCACCTGACTCCAAAGCATCGCGAATACCTGTCGCAGTCGGGGGTGGTGCAGGTGGCGCAGGCGGACAACGCCTCGCCAAATGTATGACCTGGTCGGGCGATTTAACACCAGGACTACGTCGACGTAGACAGGCCGAAAAGTATGTGACTGACGTGAGTCAGTTAAATCTGCGTTTTAAGCGACACTCGACAGCTGGAGGAGGTAAGCGAGGCAATCATTGTACTACCACCCCGCGTAAAGAGACTACACTCGTGAAAGCCACGTCCACATTTATTCTTCATTCATTTACTGTCATCTCCGTTGAGTTTAATGTTGATGACTTTTATTTGACCGAGTTCCCGTTTTCTTTTGTTTTTTTGTCAAATTCTTTTTGTAGTTGTATTTGAGTTGTCCGAGACTTGCACATCATCCGACACTAGTTCTACAACTTCCGCTACCACCTCCGCTGCAAGCAACTGCAGTGGACACAATGTGCTGAACAATAAACGAGTAGCACTCCCGCCGCTGTCTCCGAAAGGTCCAACGCGATCATGTACCTTGCCTACACTGTGCTACGCCACAATCGTCACGGTAGTGCCGCGCAGAGATCGAAACAATAATGATGAAGCAACCACTACCACAACGACCACGCCGGGTGGCAGTATTATGGAGATTAAGCAGAGACGAATAAGTGGAAATGATGAATGTCAACTTGATGAAGATGATTCAGAAGTCGATGGAGAGAGCAGTGTTACCTGTGATAGCGTCGAAGGTACCCCCTGCACAAACAAATGCTGACCACTTTTGAACTGCATTTTTGTTTTGTCTTTTGTCCTGTTTATTTTGGCACACCCTCTCTAGTATAACATTTCATGTAATTTCTTAGCTTAGCGGACACCATACGTGTATATACCACATCGTTACTACTCTCGCAACTACAATCTAGCAAATCAACAACATAGAATTAAACCCTAAGCGTTGTGGGCGTGGCTTTTCTAATGTTCTCTCTATCTTACTCTCTCTTTCTATCAATATCAACTCAAACACCTAAACAACTAATAAATTAATCTCAATCACAATGGTCTCATGCTCCTATTTTCAATAGGTGCAAGGGTAAGAGGAGTACCCACTTGCCTCCTCAGCTCGACCAACTCAGCTGTCGGAGCCGCTGAAAGCTCGCCCGACACGTCTGAGGGCCCGCCGCCGCCGCCGCCAGATGGCGAACCGCCGCAAGAGTCTAATGTGCGCTGCAGACGTTTCCGCCCGGTAACGTAGCGTGGCTGCAAGCGCAAGCTCGATGGCTGAGTAACTCAAAAAATTGGACGCAGGATGGACAGCGGAATTTACCCTCCAGAATATACTCGTATTATACCCCCCCTCTTCATATGCTCCGATGTGCAACATTGAAAAGCAACCACCCACCGCTACTTTAAGTGCACGCTGCACATTTAGGGCGCGCGTATAACAGCTACAAAACGTAATAATTTTGCAGTGCCATATTTCGCACACTTTTCATTCACGTTCATCCTCCCTCTCCTCAATCCACCGCCATACAACAGGACAGCTCCTATCATCCTCCACTCAGCCATGATCACGATCAAGTGCAACATAAAACTCTAGTGATATTAATTAATTGAGATTATTGCTAAGCAAACAAATTGATAGTGAACGCGTTTGTTCTCAGTCTTGTCCCCGGTCGTTGACTACGTATAAGCGAGCGTTGTTTGTTGATTGACACAAGAATTTACCTACACTAATTACATCCACTCGAACAGAAGCAGACTACCACGCGGAAGCGTTGACTCATAAGTTGGTGACGTTGATATTTTGATGAAGTGGGCAATTTTTGTATGCCCCCGCCCTGCAGGTGCGCGTGTGATTGTCACGTGGATGCTTTAATCGTCCTTACGCCACCCCCGCGATGGTCAACTCGAAATTGAGCGTTGATTTTGGCAGCGTTCGCAGAGCGTTTCTCTATGAATTGATTGAACTCTAGTCGTCTTATTTTTGTTGGCCCAGCCTCGCGGATTCTCACGATGTATGCGATTTGTTTATACTTTATACCGCCATTGTAATATATTGTTTTTGTCTTTTTATTCATTGCGATCATGTTGTTGGATGCGAAGGCGCTTTATTTGTTTATAAGCGTACGCAACGTATATTATTCTAGTCGGTGTCGCGTTTGGTTTTGTGCGCTTTTAATTAAGCTCTCGCTTTAACGATGCGGCAGTAATTTCCATTTGTTCCGGTTCAACCAGCAGCGTTGATGGTAAACCGTTATTACCAAAATGTCGCGGACATATTGTGAATAGACACGTGCTATATTATAATATTTCGAGACGGATGAAGAGGATGACATGGTAAATTTAATGGTATCAATAATTATGAAATAATAGTTATTATATGATAATACAAATAAATTATTATTAATTACACCCGGAGAGTGGTGCGGTTGGATTTTGCTAAACAAAGATAATCGTCTTCTCTGGACATGGCCGATTAGCATAGACGGCAAATAGCAAAAGGCAGCCGTATCGATGACCCATGTGACCTTCGACCGGTGTCTGACGGTGAAAACTCTTTCAATAGTTTGCCACGTACATGTTTCAGATTTTCAGATCGCCGGCGATCGTCAAGTCTGTCAAATTCCCAGGGTAATCCTGTGGTTTGTAATCGCTGTGTATTCCCAATGCGTATGCATACCCCAGCTGTTTGTAAGAAATTGCCGCGCCATAAGTTCTCGTTGATTCATCGAGCGTTGTTGTCAGTGCGTGCGTGCTAGCGATGCTAGCGATGGCGTGACATCATCCGTCACCACCTTCATTTGTTTCATTTCCCGAGGCCAATTTTACGCGCGCAGCACCTGCTTAACGTCTAGAACAATGGATTTGCAATGCTTGATCAGCAGAAAGTTGCAATCGTAGTACGTGGCGACTTTTTACGAATTCCACGATCAACAATACAACTGCCACGACGCATTCGAAACAACGCAGAAATAAGGTATGCTGCTGTTTTCTAACCTTCACGAAACTGCCAGCAAAATTCTACAAGATGATTTCTATGAAATTCTAGGCTTTTAGAAGCATGAGTTATCAAAACGTTCCATTTGGGGTACGGCTCCTACAACTTCTTACCATCTGTTGCTGGCCCCGTCTACGTATCAACAGAGCAATTTGCTACCGTATCTCAGTGCTTGCGCTCACCTACATGGCTTACATGTGTTATCACATGTCTCGCAAGCCTATCTCTGTAGTGAAGACAGTTCTACACCGCAATTGCACCCAACTTAACGACGGCAAACCTCACAACCCTAACGACACGACCTGGTGCGATTGGGCGCCTTTCGATGGTTCTGACGCTGACGCTGCCACACTCCTAGGAATGCTAGACTCAGCCTTTCTCATTGCATATGCCATTGCAATGTTTATCTCTGGTTTAGTGGCAGAAAGGGTGGATTTAAGATTCTTTTTAGCACTTGGCATGATATTCAGTGGAGTATCTAGCTATCTTTTTGGAATTGCTAAGAACTACAATATACACAGCATGTCTTACTTTGTGCTAGTTCAAATATTTGGGGGCATTGCACAGACAACAGGTTGGCCAGGAGTAGTTACTGTGGTTGGCAATTGGTTTGGCAAGAGCAAGCGAGGCTTTATATATGGTGTATGGAATTCACATACCAGTATTGGAAACATTTTGGGGACACTGATTGCTGCAAGATATGTGGAAACTAACTGGGGAGATAGTTTCATTGTACCTGGGCTGATAATAGCTGCTGGGGGCGCCCTGATTTTTGCTTTTTTGGTAGTACACCCTGGACATATAAATTTGGAAGTTGCAGCAGATCTAAAAAGAAAGGTAAGCTATTTTCTTTCATTCTATCAAATCCAGAATTTAATATCATTCGGTTCCATAGAAGAAACGTGGTAGACGTCTGGAAAACACTGCAGCGAATGTTCAACCACTGCCAGCCACTGCTAGCTATTATACACAAATACAGGGCTCCAGTGGTGAGGAACAAGAGAGTACTGATGAGGCTGAGGTCATCACGCATGACCAGGTAACACTAACGTAAATAAACTCTAATGATACACAATTAAAAGAAACTGAATAACCCAGTACAATTGCATGGCTAATCATATCGCTTAATCTTCTTTTGCATGATGTGCATAATAAAATGCATGAAAAATCGTTAGAGAGCTCCTAGGTACCGTTCAGTTGAACATGGTGATCAAGTAAGTGGCGCGTGTTTTTTTGTGTTGCTTACTTTTTTTTTGTGCTGCTTACTTTTTTTTTGTGCTGCTTACTTTTTTTTTGTGCTGCTTACTTTTTTTTTGTGCTGCTTACTTTTTTTTGTGCTGCTTACTTTTTTTTGTGCTGCTTACTTTTTTTGTGTGTTGCTTACTTTTTTTTTGCGAGTTGCTTACTTTTTTGCTTACCTACACAACCTGGTAATTAAAGAATGCGCGTTGAAAGAACGAGATTAATTGATTATAGGAGGTGCAGCGAAGACATACTGAACGCTCACACCTATTGAGCGATAGTCGTCAACCCCGCGTAGAAGAAGCTATCGGTTTCATTGGCGCCTGCAGCATTCCAGGTGTGGTGGAATTCTCACTCTCGCTATTCTTCAGTAAGTTAGTGAGCTACACGTTCATGTACTGGCTACCGCTATACCTCAACTCCTATAGTAAGTTGCGAATTGAAGTTCAATAATATATATACATATATATATATAATAACTGGAGCACGCACAATCTTTATAGCTAAAATGAATGCGACTGATAGTGCAGACATCTCCACAGTATTTGACGTGGGCGGCATCTTCGGGGCTATAGCTGCTGGTCTTATCAGTGATGCAACAGGGATGAGTGCATTCACCTGTGTTGTTATGTTATTGGCTGCAGCACCAATGGTACGCATTATTTACAATTACCCTAGTGACTTTTAACACACCCGTTTGTTTGCAGATGTTTATCTATCAACATTTCTGCACAATTGGCTTTGGCGTTAACATTTTCCTCTTAATCATGGTTGGGGTTCTAGTAAATGGCCCTTATGCCCTTATCACCACCGCAGTATCAGCCGAACTAGGGACACATGTATCACTACAAGGGAGTGCCAAAGCCCTGGCTACAGTCACCGCCATTATTGATGGTACCGGTTCTATTGGTGCGGCGGTTGGACCATTCTTAGCTGGATATGTGTCTTCGTATGGATGGCACAATGTATTCTACATGCTCATCAGTTCGGATATTATCGCGTTGATGTTATTGTTAAGGCTGGTGAAACGCGAGGTGCGTTTGTATAAAGATTGCAGGCGAACGCGAGGGCAGATTCGCATTGAATAGATTAAATGATGATAAGAAAATATTTGAGATTTGAAGTGAAGAGGCTGTGATATTGATGCTGATACAGACGTACCATGAGACCAATCGACCTAGAGGCCAAACCACATTTTTATTGGATTAATATAGTATTTTATGTATGTAAGATGAAAATATACCGAGAGAGTATGTTCAGAGAAAATGCTTATTTTCTGATGTTAATTTATCCTGTACGTTAGAAACCCAGACGGTGATTGGAAAGTTGTGAAACCAGTATTTAGGCGGACAAACTTATTAAGAATAAACCGAAAGAAAACGCGACTATTGCAGACTTAATTCTAATTTACAATGTTTTGGGGAATAGGGGGGATCTCGTTCATACATGCATAACAACAATAAATATGGATTAACTTCTCTGAAAGCAAAAGATTGTTAGCAAACTACTAATATAGGTATAACTTGACATTCTACTTAAAATCTACTACTTATTATCATTAAAAACAAAAGAGCAAATTGTCAATTTATCGCAAATATTAAGAAGCAGATTCCTTCGTAGTGAGCTATATATATATATAAATAGAGGGTGGTTTACAATTGGGAATGGGAAAGTCCTACACAGTTTCTATTTAACCTTACGCGGACTAAACATCGCGTGTACTTCTGGAAGCGGGGAAAGTTATTAGACATAGCTAATACATCTCAATCATTCACATACATGAACGGGAAACTTAAAACTAAGAAGTAACCTGACTGACTTGTCTATGGCCCTCCCTAACACATAGCTAAAGTATAAACACAAACCGCTATACTAGTAAGTAAACCTACTTACCACCACTGCATGTCATGTGTATGATGCAGTCTGTTTATGATTTGTGCCTGGTGTGACACTACGATTGTGTTCAAAAATCTCCCAGTTTTGTTTTGCAACAGCGCAAAGCAACAGAGACCGGAAGCAGATATGCTACCAGCCTGAGACTCGGTCTAAGTTGCGACATACAAAAAATAAATGCAATCAATAACAAACCGATAGTCATATTCACAAATACCGCAATAAATTACAAACAAAACATCACACTCATTTATACTGACGAAATAGGATCCGGGAGTTAACTAGATACCCCGAGGTGCGTAACGAATCGATTAGAATTAGTGAACTTCAAACGTTCGAAATATACAAGACAACTGTTTGTTGTTCACGTGGTTCCTGAAATGTTAAGGAGCATGACGATTTGCGAGATAGTAAACCGAGATATTCAAAACAAATCCCTCGCTACTTCCAAAGTGTGGCAACATAACATCTTATCGAATTGACACCTCGGCCGGTTGGAGCGGACAGTGGTGGCAGGTTGAGTACGGTGCTAGCATATGATCGGCACGGTTACGTTCATAATCGCACACCAAGAAACTCTGCATAAGGCATGCGAGTACAACAAGGATAAGAATGAAATAAAATATACGCAATCAACTTACATCTAGCTGATGTTGTCCATTCAGTGCTCATCTTGGCGTTCTCAATATGTTGAGTAGACTAGCTTTACTTCAACAAGCCTACATCAATTGCACTTTTCAACTAAAATGCATTTGCCTGCATGCTTTCGACAAGGGGCATCACCACGACTTACCTTAATCCAGCTTCCAGAGATAGGGATACGTCGTCTCATCCCTGAGAGGATGCGGTGATTATGTCCGTTTCTCCCACGCTGGTAGAATGATGCTTGAAGTCCCCCGCTGCCTCCATCCTTCCTTCTTCTTGGGTTGGGTAGATTGGAATGGCGGTACTTGACGCTCACACGGTAATCACTCGCGTGGTGCCCATTTAGACGCACAATTCGATAACCGCACTCAATACAAACTGGGAGACTTTGTACCTCAGGCAATGTCTGGCTTTAAATGGTGATGGCAATGGGGGAGAGATATGCCCGCACTTCAAGAATTACGTTACACTTCTTCAGGTCCAACAACTGTTTATTCTTGAATTTAATGGCTAATTCTCCACACGAACGCAACGCACGCCTATCATTGCCCTGAAAAAGAAGTAAAATTATTAGTGACTTAACAAACAACAACCAGGATCTGCCTGCTTGAAACAGAAAAAAAACAACAGAATCGCAAAATTAAAAAGGGATCAAACATTTGAATGTTTTCAGTCTCAGAAACCGCCTCCAACCTTTTTGGCGAGCAAAAAGCGACAAATGCCGACATAAAGCGCATTAAACATTCATGCGTTCACATTGAACTAAACTGTACTTTATTAGAAAGAAGGCCGAGTTAGGCCTGCATGCGCGTGTGTGCATGGTTTCAGGTGCACAAGTAACCAGTCTACCTGGCAAAAAAGGCGGAGCTTGCATGCGGATACGTCGTTTATCTGCAGCCTGGTTGGAGTACCTTATGTACTTGACAACATGCCAATAAGCAACCGGCTGGTATCGTACTGAAATGACCTGAAAATGACTGCACTTTTTGTGTCATTAAGTTAATTGTATTGTAATTTCATTGAAAATTTAAAACTGTGTAATTGAACTAGCCACGTATAGTTATTTTAGAGAAATTATAGGGAGAAAATAAAAACAGGCAAGTTTGTATCTTGATAATTATTGCTGTTAATTGCATTTTCTTTACTGTTGCACCTTACTGATTAGTCTTCGTTCGTTGCGCCATCTTCCAGAATGTACAGCACTGCGCAGTGCGCTTTGTGGGTGTTAGTGCGGTAACGTACGTGAAATGACGCCGAAACAAAAACCGGAATTTTGCGTAAAATTCTCAATTTCCGGTAATTTTATAATAACAGGGTGATAGACCTGTTTGTGGACTTTAATAAACCGTTTTGGCTGCAACTCTAGCTTAAAAATTACCAAAGCTCTCGCGCGTTACATTTTTTATCAGACCATACATTGTTTTATTGTCTCGCCATTTTCGCCATCTTGGCCGTGCCGAGTGGCTTTTGTGTAAATTGCGGAAATGACGCCTGGACAAAATCTACGATAACTTAAGAAGTATTAATCGGCCAGGACAAAAAAATTGCCCATCAATAGCCCTTAATAAGGGCTACAAAAAACATATCTCTCAAGGTCCTAACAAGAAAATTGCTTATGCTGCACGACTTTAGAATTTTCGCGGCGTCGGTGGTTGGCGACCATTACGCGATCTCGTCGTGGTCGCCGACGCGCAACTTTCCGCTCATCTAATGCAAAAGCTAGACAATATACAGCAAGGAAACTTTGGGTACATACAATTGCAGATACTAGGCGTCGTTTAGATGTGATGTCTTGCCGCTCTCTTCGATATTTCTTGAGTTGCACTGATTCTAGTCGGAGCTGCAGCGGTTCTACCTGTTCCCTCTGAGCCGCTATGGCAGACTGAGGTGCATCGAGTTGCGCAAAGGGCTCAACAGTGACCCTCAGCCACGATCACTTCCAAAAGTAAGTCAAAAATTTTTGAGAAACAATTGACCACTGGGCGCAAATGCACAAATTTAAAATGTGCATTTTGTAAATTAACTTGTTAATGTGTTGTACACTTACTATTGTAGTATAAAGCATGAAAGTCAGAGTATTTGTCGCAACGCTTGTTGCATGTACAGTGCACTCGTTGGTTCCCCTACTTCAAGTCGGTAGTACATAACGATGCGAAGGCGGTTCGCAGCATATAGCCGAGATTGGCAGCAAATAATGTGGTTAAAGGCTAATTATGAAACGCCCAAAAATTAATTAAGAACATCTAATTAACAACTTAACAATAATTTTTTAGAATCATTAGTTGTAGCATATAAAAGCACACTATTATAAACAAATATTTAATAAATTATAAAAAAAATTTTAGTTGCAGAGATATAATTTATATTTTATATATTACCAAATATAACTAGTTAAAAAGCTAAAGAAATAAATTGTTCTAATTAGAGAAAGCACAAATTCTGTGGCGCCACGTGGTGGTCAACAGCGGTGGTTATTTAAAAGCTCCTTAGCAAAACATACAAGCTGAGAGCCGAACCCGAGTAAGTTAATATGCTTGTATTTGAAAATACCACCCTTAGAAAATACAAAACGGGCGGAGCAGGAAGTAACTTTATCATTATGTATTAAATATATAATATGTACAACGTCGTGGAAAATGTACAAAAATGCCTTAATAACTAGAATTCTTTGCATCGTTGTGGAATCGTCTAACCTGCTCCTCATTAAAACTAGTTTAATTAAGTTAATATCACGACGCGACTATTTCCCTCAAATCTCTACCCTGGCCTTGTAGCACGTTGGTTCGGGACCTCGACCGGATTAACTGGGCTCGCCTGTCCGCCCCCGCAAGGCGAGGCGCCCGTTGCCTCCTCTGCTCCCTGCTGAAAGCCGTGCCGGTTTGTAGAGCTTCCAGCAGACTATCCATGACACCCTCTTGTGTCTCTGACGGATTCATGTCAATCAACGCCTTCTTACGCGCCTCCCGCTCCTGCTTCTCCGCGTCTGCCTTCCTTCGTGCTTCCTTGGCACGTTGATTTTTCTCAGCAATCTCACGCTCTCGTTCGTTGTCTCGTTTAGCTTCCAGGAAGGAGTCTTTGAAGGTCTTCAAATCGGTGAAAAACTCCTCCAACGCGTATTTGTTTCTATCAAAAACGTAGAATTCTGCAAGCTCGCCGTAGAGTGTCTCCATCTTCTTGAACATGTTCTGCAGGACCGCGCATTGGTCGCGCGCTTCTCGGGCAAATTTGTCCATCACCTCCGCAAATTTGTCGTCATCACATTGGGGAATGCGGTTGTTCTTGAGGTCATTCTCGAGGTTCTTAATCTCTTTATCCATTTGGGCAAGAGATTTTTGTATTGTGTCAAAAGACACACGACTAGCACTGAAATAAATGAAAAGAGTTACACTGAAAAACGATGTAGTACATCATTCTATTCCTACCTGTCAATATGTGGCATTTCATCCATAAAATGCAATACCTCTGCAAACTTCTTCTCCACCGTCTCGACTATATAATGCAGCAGCGTTTGCTTATTCTCAATATCTTTCGTCCCCGACAACTTTGTCAGAAAACTAATTTCAAATCCAAACGCTTGCGCATTCCTCGATCCAGTATTCATGTAATTACCCAGCAATAAAATTAGTTCTAAAATCGTTGCAAACTTCTTGCTCTTCCTCACCTCTTGGCACGCAGCTGTAGCTGCCACAATTTCTGGTTTGATGTCATTGACAATCTCGACGTAATTCTGCCGGAAGCTCAGTGATTTCAGCCTTGGAAGAAGTCGTTTTATCTCTGCCATCTTCACACAGAACTGTTCAGCTTCAGTCAGCTCATCATACAGCTCTTTGTACTGTTTAAATTGTTGCAGTTGATCTGGAGGAGGTAGGTATTGTATGAGCTGCTCTAAGACATTCTCGCTCAGGACGCTCTCGTCACATCTTAGTAGGCAGACTTTGATGTCTTCGTAGGCCATGTGCTTGAGCGAACCACCTAGGAGAATGCTTATGTTTTGTGCTGTTTTGCCATCAAGGACTTTCAAAGCCTTTGTCTTCTTCATTGTGCCCACATTTGCAACTCTAAAATTAATATTCAATTAAATAGTGCCTGACGTGGTAATTATATTCGACCTACTTATCAACATCATCGAACTTCTTAGTGATTGGTTTTGATGTAAATCTTTGAGCTAAACCGTCGAGGATGTCATTACTGGCAAGTTCTTCTTCTTTCACCTGCAAAACAAATGATCGTTATAGATAACACTTCCACTTTGAAGCTCAGCTTCTTTTCACTGCTGTATAAACTGCGAATAAGCATTACTCTTCTCTGTAAGGCCGGAAACATCTCTCACCTTAAACCAAAACGACTTCTCAGTTAATTTATGTGGGATAATCATCTTCCAATTCGCCTTCTTTAGCGGGCCATTTGTCTCCCACTTTTTCTTAGGCTTCAGACCTGCAGGCAATTGAGGACCAGCCATTCCTGGATGTCCTACTAGTGCCATGCCCATTATAGGCGGTGGCGGCGCTCCTCCCATCATCGGGGGCGGCCCCATGCCCATACCTGGAGGTGGTGGCGGTAGCCCCAAACCCATTCCAGGCATTGGCGGAGGTACTGGACCACCGGAAAACATTCCAGGTGGAGGAGGTGGCGGCGGAGGACCTCCTCCAGACATACCAGGCATAGGTGGCGGTGGAGGACCCCTTGGAAGAATCATGCCAGGTAATGGAGGCGGTGGAGGCCCACCCAATGATCCATTCGTGGCATTTGCTAATATGCCAGAAAGGCCTGGAGGTGCCGGTGGCAAATTTGTCTTCGTAGGATCTGCACCGTTAGCTCTACCTTCCATGATTGCTAATTTAGCAAGAGCTTCCTCTTTGACAGCTAAAGCTTCCTCTAATTGGCGTTGCATCTCCAGGTATTTCCCATCAGAGATTTCAGACACATGGGAATTTTCCTTAATTTCATCAATAAGATTCTGCACGTCGATGTGTAACTGTCGTTTACTAAAATCAGGATCTAGACCATTTTTCTGTAGGACTATTTGTGAGACGACTTCTTCAATTAACTTGAAGTAGGAATTTCTCACTGCAATATCATCTCGAATGAATAGCAAATGCTGAAATATGCTCAGTAAGTAAGTCTCCGCTGTTGTGTTCAAGGTGAGGTTCTTGATCAGCTCAAAGACGTCGCCGATGTCGTCCATTTCAATTCGCACATCGTTGAAGCGATGATTAAGTTCTTCAGCATCTTCCTCCTTGTAATTCGTGAAGTGCACGTACTGAGTTGTTACTGAGTGTTGAGTGCTTTTGCTGAGGGTTTCCAACATTTCAAAAAGGCCATTGCGCACTATTTCATTGCGTAGATGGACACGCAGTTCAAAGTCATCGGTCTGTGAGAGAAGAGCATTAATGAATTGAAGAGTGTTGGCCCAAAGGTCTTCGTTATTTGTTCGATTGATGCAGTCGGTGATGATCGTAAAACGTTCCTGACCACGAGCATCCGCTACTTCGGATATGACATGTAGGGCTGATTCAGTGCCTATGATTTTATCATCTCGTAGGAAGCACAGAGCACTCATAATCTAAAAATAAATTTAAGAATGCTGTACTCTGTTGAAAATTTATATAGCTCTTATTACCTGCAGAGCAACAATTGAAACATTTGGTTTATTATAATCAATACACTTCATAACTTGTTCCTGTCCTTTCCGATTCCTCAAAAAACTCCTCAGGCCCTCAGTGTTATTAATATACTTTATTAGGCACTTGAGGCATTCAATTTGTATCCTCTCATATTTCGGCTCACGATTACTACAACAGAAAAGTATTAAGTGCAAGAAAATAGTAATCCACATAATTGTTTGCGTCTTTTACTTAACAACTTACTGCGAAGTAAACTGTAAAATTTCAAATAAAGTCTCAATGCCAGCCTCCCCAAATCCATTCACCCACGTCAATGTATTATTTGTTAGTGCAATTCTTAGGCTTTCTACGACATTTCCCAACTTGGTCGCATTCAAATTCGCTCTGTCGCTGATGCACTGATTCAAGTAGTCGATGTACTGCTGTGGTTTATCAAACTTGCTGCTAGGTGCTCTATTGGCATTGTAGTGCATGATGAGAATCTTCTTCTTTTGATCCGCAGGCATATCGCGCAGTGGCTGGCGCTTGGCATCGGTTAGATTCATGTCATCCATCAACTTGTCGAAGGTACGAATCAATTCTTTGTCGGTCATCTGATTGAGGAGCGAGCTATACTGTTCGATTGCGGAGGCGGCAGCAGCGGATGCATCTGGTTCGCCGTAGGAAAAATCGGTATCGCTAAGGGGGCGCGTGGTTAGGGAACCAGGTCGCCCAGGCGGCTTCTTTTTGCCGCCAGTCATCCATTTCTCAAACTGGAAGAAGATTTTCGTTAATTGAGCTAATTATCAATTGGGGCAATTCAAATTATTCATACGACAATAGTTGATTAATGTGTGTGAAATTCTTACAACTAATTTAGTTAGTAGTTAATACTAAACTAAAGCACCTTCCTATTATCTGTTAGCATCCAAGTTCTACCGATTGACTGCATGAATTCAATTCACCTTGCATTTAGCACCAACATCATCCAAACCTAAATAATAAACTTCCATTGGCACCATAGATGTTTACTTAATTACGTCACCTACGAAATAAGGCGCTCAGCAATCTCCTTAAACGTCTAGCGCGCGCCTTTCGTAATTATCGGCGCGCAGTAAAATTTCGATGAGCAATTAAAAGAAGCGGCAATCAGTTGAATGTGCCATATGACAAAGACTGCAGAACATGCAGGCAACAATTGCAATGCATGACTGGCAATAGAAATTAGTCACAATTTAAATTGAATTGTCGATAATGTCATCGCGCTCCTGTGCAAAGAGAGTTGAAGTAAGTTGTTGACCTTGGCAGCAACGAATCACATGCTGAGAATCAATAGGAATGTGACTAAATGTGTCAAGAAAAATACGTGACTTACTTACGTAGCTATACATCCCAAATTCGAATGATTTGCAACAATTTATATGGAATCAAAGTAAGAAGGAAGTCAATATAGCATAATTAACGCGATTATTTTTATCTGCAGATTGTGTTAAACAGGCAGATTCTGCATTGTATCGTATGGAACAAGTTGGATCACTATTTCCGGCTGAGTTGTAGCACTAATAAATAACGTTAAAGTTCAAATGTTGCGCGTTTAACGACATGACCACGACTGAAGCGTTTGTTTACGAGGCTCTCACTTTTAACTTGGCTTGCGCTTGTTTAATTTTCAACGCGCACGCATCTTTAGCGACACAGACTGTCAGCAACGCCAACGCTTTGCAACAAATAAAGAAAATTTGACCTGAATTCATATGCTAAACTGTCTGTAAAGACTGAGATTCTTAATTTAGCAAACTGTAGCTCTGTACTGAAGACTAAAAACACCACTGGAATAATTAAATAGCTGTATTTTGATTAAATAACCATTTAGTTGTTTGCATCAATTAGTGACTAGTTGATAAAAACTGCAGTTAGTAAACAAATTTCATAAAATGAAGCTTAAAAGATGTGATGGGTTGCCTATAGTTATACAGATAGCAACTTATCTCAGCAATAGTCTGTTTATGTAAACAATCAAAATACCTGTGTAAATTCCTTACTGATTAGCACACAAGGCCATCCAGTGATAAACAGCATGCCATAAAAGTGTGTTACTTACAAAGTTACTCCCTGATTTGGCTCTATCCTGCCTGGACATTGTGGCAATGTGATTTGCAGCTTATTTCCTGTTTTGTGGTCACTTCTGAACATTAAGCTTCTTTGGCAATGGAATCTGAAACCATCGCAAAAATTGGAATTAGTTGACAGCCAGTAATGATAATTGCCCAATGATATATATCCCAGTGCTTCCCCTTGTATTGTATAGAACTCACGTTTAATAGGGAATGCAGGTGGTATCCTCGCGTGCGGGGCGTTGTCCTAGCGTACATCGAAGCGCTCCGTTAATTACCGCTTTATCATTCTTTTGCCACCATTTTTTGTTGGAGGGATTGTTTGTTATGCTGGTAGGATGTTGACTAGTAGAGTATCTTCTTGAGCACTTTAATCCATAACAGGGCCACTTGCACTGCACGATATTTGTGCACGTAATGCACACAAGTATACCTGATTGATAAGGCGGTGGGTGCAGTGAAAAGTGTTGGAAATGTGAAAAATCGCGTAAAATTGCAATCGTCGACGCTGCCACTGACACTTGTTGATCTTGGCGGTTGGATAGGTCGAGAACGCGTGCGCAATGCGCGCGTTTTCACTACGAACACGATGTACACCTGCAATCAAGAATGGATTAAGTGCTCCAGCACACCGCACACGCAATGAGAGTTATTTAATGGGCCGCTAACTGTTTTTATTGTTGTAATGAGCGCAGTCAGCGCGGTTGTGCTAAGAACTACTAATTGGTTAGGACGCGTCGGTCGAATGGGTTGCATATAGTAAAATAACTGGATGAAACGTTAACGCGGCGATTTCAAAAATATTTTGCAAAAATCATCATTCTGCAAGGGATTTTGTTACAAATCAGATAATTATTTAATATTTATTTAGTCTGATGCAAAATACTTGACATTAAATAAATATAAACGATTTAAGTAACATCGCAATCGTTTCGCTCTTCTCTACGATTTGTTAATTATTAATTAACAAGCCACGTATCACATGTTGCAACACTTGGTACACAAGCTAAACAAGCTTATAATAAGCAGTAGTTAATAGCAATTAGTAATATTTATTAAATCTTATCTAAAATTAATATACTATGGTGTTAGTTTTAGAATAAGTGTAGGGTGTCCCAACAAATTGGAAGTCTTTGAAAACTGATTGCTTTATCAATTGCTTTATCATTTCCGCGTAAGCCTAGAGTAAAACCTTAATCATTCAATCACGCTGGGGCTCGGCGAATTGTTCTTGGACATGTCTCGATTGCTCTTGACCTTCTTCAGCTCCCTTAAATTATAGGTCATGTGAAGGTCTGAATGATTCAAAGGTGGGCCCTTCCTTTGCTGATTTTGATTAGCGTGGCTGTTGTTGTTGTTTAGTGAATCCTCTTCACTTTCCTCAATAATATCAGTGTGAGTGACGGGGGTGGAGAGACCACTGTCAATCGAATTGGTTGGAGAAGCCAAGAATTGATGTTTGTTACTTTGTTCGGTTTGCTGTTGGTTTAATAAGATCTCCTTGTGTGTATCACTGAAAAAGTTGGATTTAGTCCCGTTGATATTGAGACTGTTAGCTCGTAGAACTTCGTTTTGCACCATTCTCTCACGATCTATCATAGAAATTTTTCCACTGCTCAAAGATTTCACCATGAGCCGGTTTGGATTGGGTAATGGTTGCTTATTGAAGAGATTATTGAAAAGGTTCTTAGATTCCTTAGGTTTTTCTGTGGTATCAACTAGGATATTGTCCATTATCCTTCTAACCTCTCCAGGTATTTGTATATTTGAATTGGTATCGATTAATTGATGCAGGTAACTCCCTAATGTCATAATGGTCGCCTCTAAATTACGATGCCTGGTCTCCAATCTGCTGATAGACTGCTGCTGAGCAATCTTCACTTGTTCTAGTTTCTGCACAGTGGTCACACTTTGTTCAATCTGAGCACTAAGAACTCTGTTCTGCTCCAATGCTTGTTTCAATTGGAGCTCCGTCTTTTGGAAAATATCCAACTGGTTCTGGATACTTTGCATTTCCTCCTGAAGTACATTATACTCCACTTGGTACACATGCAGTTGTTTGGAGATGTCCGTGGAGTAGACCTTCTTCATGATGGTGTCTAATAAGCCTGGTTTATCAATCTGAGACAGGGTTGTCTTCAAACAGGTCATGATATCCTCAAAAGAATCACATTTCAATATGGCGTCTTCATGGTGCCGGAAGAGAGCTAAGATTACTCTGAAGATGACATCGGTGTCCTCTAGGAATATAAGGTCAAAGACCCGTGTGACAAAACCAAGTGGGAATTGGGAAGCAAATATGGTGAGGAGCCATGGGGCGGCATAGAGGGTCGGGGCAACTTCATAGGTGTCAAGATGTTTGTATACTTTGGGGAGTTGATCACGAAGGAGGCGGGATAATTGATAGAGCTTGATTTGGAGACCTACCATGTCAGGGAGGTATTGCTGGCGTAAATTGCGACGGTACATCAGGTGCCTTAAAAGGAAAAACGCAGACGGTTCATCCATCTAGAGAAACAACAAAATGTGATATAATTTCTGGGAGAGATGAGCTTCGAAAATGGCAACTTACATGTAAAAGTAGAACACCTGCCACAAAACTTAGTCCTTGACAATAGCCAACTTCAGGATCTAGTAGTGAGTATGCTTTTAGTAGGTTAAACAGTGCAAGCTGTCCAGGACCAAGTGGACTAGCATAGTAGGAGTGTCCCGGAAAGGTGCGACCCAAGTCAATAAGTATGGCATGTTGGTGGGAGGTTAACTGCTTCAAAAGAGTTTCATATGGTGTGGTATAAGTTGGGTATTTGTTTGTATCAATTGGAGGTAGTTGGGCGCAGAATTGTTCAGCGAGGTAATGCCAAATATCTCCTCGTTTACCACGTGGCACACCTGAAACAAGTTTTATTAAAAGTTTTCAATTTATGGGCTCATTAAGAGTTTGGTTTTTGATACAAACCATGCTTGATCGCCTGCAGCAACATTTTACTATCCAGCTTCCCTCTAGCTGCATTATCAGTATTTGTCATTAAATCCCACACTTCCAGAGTCTCGGCGTGTTTGATCCTCATCTCGTCGTATTCCAATTTGATCCGCTTAACAGCTGATTCCTCTTGTTTAGCCCTAATCCTCGCGTTTTCTTTCTCCATACGTACGAGGAGAATTGCTTGGTGTATGCCTTTCTTCCAGAGTTGACGTAATTCCTCCTTGGTATACTCATGACCTTGAATACGGGGTTTTGAAGGAGTCATGACACGCTTGAAGATTGCTTGCCGCCAAGAACCTGGGCTGTTGGGAGTAGCTGGTGTATTGCTTCCGACTTTCATGAAACTACAACAACAAGAATTTGGTTGGAGGATTGAAGGTGATTTGTAACCACTAATGTAACTTACATATCCATCATTGGAGATTTAATATCTTGATTAGGTGTGCTTGTGAGGTGCAAAGTATTAGCATTGTGTGTGGCATTCGGCGAACTGTCTTCCCTGTGGAGCGCAGCATTAACCGGTAGTGTTAGATCTTTGACCATTATTTCTCTGGTAACATTTGCAAAATCATCCCGACTTCCTCTCCTTTTCAACAAATGATCGAAACTATTGCTTAAGCTTCGCTTTGCCTTCATAAATATTGTATTATTTCCACCCAAGTACTGATTGAGAAACTCTGATCGTTGCTCCGCAGTGTCATGTTGATGCTTTCCTTGTTTCATCTCACAATGCGCCCTTAATAGCATCATGAGAAACTCATTCTGTTCCCGCAGTGAATCGGTCTCGGCACCTCTGAATTTGGTCATGATCAGGGTCTGTTCCTCGTCATCTAACTGATCAATCTTTCTGATTATTGCAGCTTGCTGCTTCCGCTCTGGCATTGATTCAATCTCGCAGCAGAGGCGATGGAACCATACCATTGGACAATGGTCACAAGATGTAATACTTGGCCGTGCGATTGCTGAGGATGCTGTGGACGGGTTAGTGGAGGCTTGCGTAATGGTTGAAACTGCTTCAGCCGCAACAGAGGAGGATTCGCACTTGAACACAAAGCCGATGTAAGTGGAGACTGCACCAGGATTGGAGGGTTCTCTCGAGATGAAGCCAAAATGATGGGGATTAGTCACGCCTTGGATGCAGGTGGTGACATCTTTGTGCTGTTTATGCATAAGGATTACTTTGCGATCAGGGCTAATAAGGCGTAGGTCGGTGCGGTCAACCTGTAAGACCATAGTACGATTATGTTCGTCGTTTTCTGACGCCGATTTCAGCCGCCTTTCAAGTTCCTCGAGGTTCTTGAGATCTTCTGAAGATTGTTCGAAAGACATTTTGCGGAGTTCTTCCTTCTTTTCTTCAAGTGAAGCCTTTTTGTCTGCTTCTGAAGCATCGGCGGGACCTTCTAAACAGGTATCCTGTTTGGAAGCAAGCTCCTCGCGTTCCTCATTGTCCTCGTCTTCAGTAATACGTTCGATGCATGTTGGGACTTTGCGATCAACATCTGGGGATTTGATCGATAAGTTTGAGAGTAAAGAATGTGAGCGTTGCAGTTTCGGCACACCCGCTATGGCTGAGGATGTATCAGTTAAGCTGCAAGTGGAATCCTGAAATATGTATTCAATTATAAGACTAGTTGATCACCATGAAATCGTGATCTTACTATGGATCCACGTCTCAAATCCATCTCACTCCTGAGTCTTGCCAACTTCTTTCTGTTCTTCTCTTGATCATGCTGCTTGAATTTATCTAGTGCATCGTCGATAAAAGAATTCGGAACTTTCTTATGCCACACTTTGATTTTGCCGATGTAGAGTACCTCGAAGAAGTTGCTACAAGATGGGGAGATGCCAACACAAAGTGAAGTCAAATTGGAGGATGCAGAGGTACGAGGCGTTGATTGGTGATCCTTCATTTGTTGGTAGAGTTCGTTGACCTGCAAGAGAATATCATATTAGGCATGAGCAGGCACCGAGCGCACCATGAAAATACTACTTTATTTGCTGCATGGCGTCCAGTCGAAGGGCCAGGAGACCCTAATCTTCTACCCACCTTCACATTCGGATCATTTATTAGGAGCGCATTTGAGTTATGTAGATTTGATTGGTTTTGAGCGCTTGGCGACGGAGGATAGAAATGATGATACAACGGTGTGGAAATCATGTCGAAAGTCTAATTAAAGCGCGACCTTAACCGCACGTTTCGACCTACAAACGACACTCATTGCACTCACTGCCCACCGACGTATAGAGTTGGATACTGCGCGAAAGAATGAGATGATGTATTGTTCTATGGTTGGTATTAAAATATAAAGCCCTATCCAAGGTATGCAAGCAATGATGTTTTTTTTTTTTCAAAATGTTGTGCTCGATTTTGGGATTGTCGAAGCAGAATATCATCTACAATCGAGTGTGGTTTGTTTGCTTTCTTACGATGACCACGCTTTTCTCGCTTCGTACACCACGCACTTTCCAACTAACGGCAGTGCCAAGTTGCCAAACTCTTTCATCAATCTTGCATAAGCTTTATTTAGCGCTTCCCACCGCCAACCGTCTTCACTGACCGCCAAACGCACTTAAACATAAATAGAACGCACGTAGTGCGTCGCCAAAAAGTATCACGCACTTTAATTGCAATAGAAACACAAGTCAGTAGTTTTTACAACATCGAAGATTACTTCAGCCTCCAATAATGCTATTTTCCGATCATTTAAACACAATGTAGAAACTAATAACACTCAACGCTATTATCGTAGATTTGAATTGTTACTGCTAATCAGTTCGCGTTGTTGCGTCCTTGTTGACGTAATAATTTTTTATCGATCAATTAAGGCAGCGCGTATTCGTCATGTTTATAAGAGCTAATCTCTATTAGTGATAACAACCTGGTGCAAACTTCATAAAGAACAAGAGAAAAAAAAATTGCACGGTTTTAGGCAGTTTGAAGATGTTTGAAGATGTTCAACCAATAGAATTGTTTTCTAAATAAAGTGAATTGACAATGATTCCTCTATATTGGATATTTTTGCTTTTGCAATTGTAAGTATATTGTTATCTCTGTAAGTTCAGAAATTCATACAAAGTTCTAGTCCTTTGCAAGTCTACACCTTTGGAAAAATACCCCGCATCCTCCAGGACATCTCCTCGCACAAAGACCTCAATCAATTTGGTGTCCTCCTGCGTCAAAGTGAGCCACTTCGTCGCATTCTTCTCACTCGCGAAGTCACTATTTTTGCCCCTACGGATGCCGCATTCGAAAAATTCCAAGGGCGAATTGATGACAATCTACTGCTCTACCATCTGCTACCATTGGCATTAAATGTGGAAGGATTGACGGTGCATGCCGACCAGAAACACGCAATGCAGTGTTACTCAGAGCAGTTACCAAGTTTGTGGTTACAGGCGGAAGATGGAAAGTTGTATGTGAATGACGCGGAAGTGATGAGGAATGAGAGTAATCATCATAGTCGAACCAGAGAAGATTCCTATGGGAGTTTACAGGTGGGTAAATAAACGCCAATTGTGTCATAGGCAAATACTAGAATTATTGATGTTGCAGATTCTGCACAAGGTGAACAAAGTCCTTTCGCCAATGACACTTCCAACTACTCAATCCACAGGACCCACAGCTTATGACCTGCTCGCTCAACCAAGCAATTGGCCTTTGATATCTTACACTCTTCATAATTACTATCGAAGAGTCATAATGACAAATTCAGTGCCATTCTATAAAGACCTTCCAAATCCGCACACATTTTTGATTGCTGCCGATGAGTTTCGAACTCCGTTGGAAGATGCAGCTATTAATCAACGTGCTATTAATTGCAGCATCATCCCTGAAGTTGTATTCATCACCTCTACGCTGGCCAAGAAGGCATTCAGCACTATATCGCGAGATTGCAAGATAATATTCGACGGCAAACATGTTGAAAGCCAGAATTTACTGCATCACCAACAGAAAGAGATCAAAATACTTTTAGCAAACATCCCCTTAAAGAATGGGGTTGCTCACATTGTGAATCATATGCCTGGAGTATTTGAACCACAGATGGCACCATGGTTTCCAATGCGAACCCTTTGGGCTTACGTAAACAATGATTACTATCTGCAAACGCAAACAGCGTTGATGAAACCCTTGACTAATGTCTTAATTCAGAATTTGAGGAACGATAACCCTAGGAATTTAACTATCTTTGTGGTTAATGACATCGGATGGAAACGGTTTTTGAGAAGCAGTGAGAAATCAATGCAGGATTTACTGACGAATAGAAATTTGGAAAGATTTATGATGAGGCATATTAGCGAGGAGATTTATGACACACAAAGGTTGTTAGATGTGACCAAGTTGAACTTAAGAGGTCAGTCTATTACTCTGGGACTGGGCGACGCGAAAGTTATAATTAAGGTGGTGCGAGACGAAGAGGATGACAACGGTGTAGCTATTTTATGGGGCGTCAAAAAGATTAAAATTGTTAAAGCAAATATCAAATGTTCCAATGGAATCCTTCATGTGATTGATGCTCCTTTCCTTTTCAATCGGGAGATTAATGATGAAGGGATTAATTTGTTTACATTGTGGAAGACATTAAGTGCTGTAACGTACAAGTAACGCTTTTGCTGACAGTGCTTGTTTGTTTGGCCTGATGTTAAATGTTAAAATGCGTTGTACTTACATCATTTGGTTTATTCGTTGCATACAAGTAGCAATACAACAATTGTTCGGCATCATCCCTCAGTAGGTAGAGAAATGTGCAAGGATCTGAATCAGCTTGAGAAAACCTGGTCATCATGCTTAATTGGTGCGAGAATTGGACTTCAAAGTCTTGATTGTATGCTTGAAGACATCCATCTTCAACTCCAAGGCTTAACTGCAAATAAGAATCAGAATATAATTATGTATCCATTATAAATAGATTCAATTGTTATTAATTATTGCATTTTCATGGCAACCATCATTCAAAACGACATTCTCTTTAAAAATCTACACATTATTTACATGATTTTGAAGCATTTTTCATTGAGCATCTGAAACGATACGATAAGAAATGGACACAAAGTTGCCAAATCCCAACATCAGTTTTTCTCAACAAGACAAAAGTGCCTCTTCGCTTAAAAATCATTCCACACTCTCAAAAAAAACTTTATCGCATAGATCCACCCGCCTCTACAACATCAAATCGCATGTAAGCGCCCCACGCATCTCATTCGAGGTCGATGGGCCGCAACGTAGCAGCCTATTTAGCTCCGATATCCAAATAACATCTGAACATGGTGAAATCGCATCCGAAGTGTGTCTCCCCAAGCAAATAGAATTCCTAGATGAGCTAAGTCGATTCAATGTGACCGAGTTGGGCTATGATGATGTGGACGAAGTGAGGGCTTTGTTGGATGACCATACGTTGGAGGTGTATAATGTGGAGGATCCATTTAACGTGATGTGAGTTGCCGATGCACAGCAAGTTCCTTGTAATGATTGCTGCAAATTTTCCAGACACAATTGTTTCATTTCCTACAAAGTAACAAACACCTCAAAACAGATCGTGGGTGTAGTCTGCCTGAATGAGTACCCCAATGTCCCAGCCCTTCCGTCTGTGGGATGGTCGCACTGGGCTGATTTTCTGTACAATATCAAGGACCTCTCAAGTTACAATGCTCTATGGGTGCACCTGGCAGCGTTTGATAGCAGATACAAGGATGTGTTCCTGCATCCGATTTTGAATAATTTGTTTCATGAGTTGATGACCAAGCAGTTTGTGTTGTTTGTCATCCCGAAGGGGACCCATAAAAAGGTGACATATCTAGATGGATGTTCAAGTGTTATTTTACCACGCGGTACGTCTATATACTTTGCAACTACTTGCAGTCAATGTGGGGATCGTTGTAGGCTTTAAGAATGCTGCTACTATTCAGACGATCCGCCTCTGCGTTCGTCAGGATTTCATCACTCAGTACAAAATCCGACGTGCTGTCGAAGAAGATAACGATGATCTCGTGCCATTAATACATAGATTCTCCTCGAGGTTTGTCGAATTGTATGGGAAATACTACGTTGCGGAGATCATCGCGCAACATCCGGAAGCAAACAGAAATATCATTGTGGCTGAGCACGATGGTGAAGCTGTCTCTGTGCTTTGCTTGAACCCTACAGTGAATTATGACCAGTTGAATGATTGCTTTGATCTGCATGCCTTCACTGGCTTGTATAAAGCCGAAGGCGCTAGGCAAGCACCTAAGAAAAAGATGAATCAAGAGAAAGTAACAGCCGATGAGGAAGTTCTAGATCAGGACGATGAAATTATCATATCGTACAGTTTAGCTGCTTGACGATTTTAAATAACAGTGCGCTGATTTTCCTTGTTTTTGCAGAGCAAGTGAAACTAAAATAAAGAAGGCAAGTCTCTACAGTGAATACATGCAATTTTTGAAAATGGGCGATACGACAGTTTCTACACATTCCTCGATACATACTGGCTTTTCAGTTCTGAATAATTTGGACGTTTTTAATCATGATCGTTCGTCTGTGTCTCTTCTATATGCCTTAAATAGGTCTCATACGTCAGAGAACTTGGCTAGTGAGGCGAGTACAATGGAGAGTAGCGCTTCAAGTAAGTTGTTCGACATTACACCTTGCTGCTGTTTCAGAATTAAGAAATTCACTATCTTGTAGTTATTTCTGAGTTACCCTTTTGTGGAACGGAGAATGCGTTCGCGATTGAAATCCTAGCCGCCCGGCCGAAACACCAGCCATCTCTGCCGCTTCTCATTATCTCCTGTTTTGAATGTTTCCCCAATCGGGACTACTGCCTGCTTACAATCCCGCATGATGCTGACTACACCCCAATCATGAATTACTTCGTCCGCATTCAGCCCAAGTTGACATCTCAATATCCCCATGAGTTGTACGTCTGCCACCGCGGGCAACTGTCAGCTATTCGCATTAAAACAGCTACCATCGATGACTTAGCGAAGGTAAAGGCATTCATCAATCTAATAAAACCACCCAATACACCTGGTGAAATTGTTAGCAACTTAGAGAAAGGAATAAGTGGCCAGGAACCCATCACGACTTTCATTGCGTTGAGCGGAAAGCATCATAGGTACCCAGTTGGAATTGCGCAAGTATCGAAGGTAATCGATATAGGTGCAATCAAAACCAAGTATGCGATCAATCAGCGGTCAGATATCCGGTGGGATGGTGATTCTACATTCGGGTACTTGAGATCCTTTGTAATTTCACCACTTTTTAAAAGGCACATGAAGTACTTCTTGCGAGAAATACACAGAAAGACTGTTTTCAAAACACTGCTATATGCTGTGAATCAACACGACGCAATGGAGTACAGAATTAGACCACTATCATTTGCTATGACCGATATGTGGTCAGTACCTCCGAGGAAAACCAGGGTGTCGTTGAAGAAACCAGTCCAAGATTATCCAGAAGAACCGTATGCGTTATTCATGTCTACGCCAAGATTGACGAGCAAACCGGTGTACGGGTTGTTTATTTTCAGTTGCTCGATGACCACTGATAGCCTCCTTTGTAGGGTTCACATTAATTACAGAATAGTGGTAGTGGGTGCATCGGAAACAGCGCTCGCTTTCTTGGAAAAACTCTTGACAAATGAAGTCACCCAGTGTTTGGTTTCTTTTAATAATGTGTTGATGATATCTTCGGATGGTTTAAGTAAACCCAGTAAGTACGAACATATTAGGAATATGTTGACTGCAACGCACACGGTATGGGATGCCGATTACTTGGAGAAGACGGGCCTAAGGAGTAAGATCAGTGTGCTGACCGGATCGTTAACTGCAATTGATCGGAATAGTAAGTTGGCAAATGACGTAGATCTTTGCTAGAGCAGTTACCATTAAATGGGTCTTTGCAGAAAAAATAATTACAGTGAATAAAAAGGTTACAGTCCCTTATAATTACCTCTTCATCATGACTGGACTACACTACGGTCCTCCTAAGAAGCATGGTAGTAAGGAACATACAAAAATCAAACTGCCCCCGAATTGCTTTACAATCAATACCCAAACAGATGGTGATAATGCCCTTGACACATTGTCGCAGTTAGTTGAGTTGCAGGATAATAAACCATGTAGCCTAGCCAATACTAATCCACACTATTCCTACTAATTGGTTAAATTTTAATTCAAGATCAAATTGTAATCTACGGCCACTCCATCGACTGCTACTGTTGCATTGCAGCCCTCATTGCATTTGGCATCCCAGCGAAAGCCATCACCCTTATCGACCCATGGCCCCGCGACAATGTCACACCCACCAACGAGTTTGTCTTCCAAGATGGTGGCATCTATGAAACAGTGATAAATATCGTAGAACACGCAGGGGTAGAAATTCGCACTGGCTTCAAACTGATCGATTGGTATTCGCGTCCCCTAAGTCTTAAATTTGAGGCCCTAACAAGATATTTGGTATTGACACCATTATGTGCGTTCCTGTACAGTAACCAAACGGTTGAGTAAGTTGGCGTGTATGTCGAAAGACGCCTTAATTGGGCACACTAATTTGATTGCAGTGCACGCATGTTTAGTGCGATCCACGAGGCTGGCTTGGTGTTTGATGGTAGATTGGTCATCGATCCGGATTGTCGTACGAATGACAAGTATATTTACGCTGCGGGACCAGTTACGAAATATTCCAGGAAACTATGGGCGGATCATTTGTGTCATAACCATTACAATTCTGCGGAAATTGGGTAAGGATATTAATTGTTATCAATTGGATACGTGCCTTATGCGTATGATTACCAGAGGGCGCCTGGGTCGTAGAATTAGGACCCTCTTGCTACCATTTAAAGAACGCGAGAAAATTAGATATGCATTTGGGAAATCGTGTTGGTCTCGCTCCAAACGAATGGTACCTTACTACTTCAAGCCTTTGGTTACGTATTGTAAGCTTCCTGGAGGCTTGTATTATCTAAATGCGGTAAAACCTGGAATGCAGATACCTTTGGAAACTGCCATGAGTGACTCCGATTATGCAAGTCCACTTCCACTCTAATTGATTTCTCTAAATACAATTGAAATAGCAGGTACTAGGTATCTTTCTTGCAGGGTTCTGTTTTCTCAACCGGAAATTGCAAGAATCTTAAAGTGCAAGGCTACTTCCGTGTTCATTTGAATACCTATCGATTGGTGGAAACCATCACTTGCCTTTCGATGCAGGTTTGACTACTAACTAACTCCCATTCATACCGCCGATTACCTTGCTCTCCTAGAAATTCGATTACAGGAAGTTGGTTATGCTGTGGGGCAAGCACGAAGCTCTTCTGAACAATCTCGTCCGAAGGTTTGAATCGATCTCTATCACAGACTTGTTTGAGTATTTCCAGAAGGCTTGGTGTGCCGCTATTTTCCTCGATGATTTTCCGTTGCTGGAGAGTGCTATCATGAAAGTTATGACTTCGCTCACGGTAATTATACTGCTGATTAACGTAGAACTACAACGAGCGAAACAGGTTTCGACTTTGTTCGTGAGTTGAAAATGGCCTCGAAACCAAAAAAAAGTTGCTACTTAAATAGCAGCCAAATTGTGCTGGTGGTGTTTTTCAAATTATTGCTATTTATTATCATGCAGTCTCAAATTCGATGTTGTTGTTTACGTTTGAAATTTGAGTGCATCCATAGGAAGCCACTTGCACTTGTTTATTATCGTTTCAGTCGATTGAAGGAGAATCACCCTTGGAGGATTTGTTCAATTTATACATGAAAAATGGTTTCAAACCGGTGAGTTTTACGCGTCTAAAGTTTTCCTCTCATTTGCATTTATGCAAATTAATTGAGCATAAACTTAATCCCGTGTTCTGCAGCTCACCAAAGAGGAACGAAATATCATCAACAGCAAGTTTAAGGACTCTGGATACGAAACCAAGATTGAATCACTAATAATGGAGTTCATCAGGGATAATTTGAGCGTGCTGGATATGTACGCACATCCTGTGATAGTCAACTATATTTTGTCTGGATTTGAGCAGAGCCCCATGTTTCAAAAGACGAAGTAAACAATTTCTAGCAGCTATGGAAATGCGTCAGTTACATTACTCCAAGTTGTTGTCGTAAAAACAATGTTTCAAAACAATCCAACGCCTTTAATTTTGCAATAAAACTAGTAAACATTTCCACAACGTGCAATAAACTTGATGGCGGTATGCTAATGAATTGTGCTGTACGTTGTTTTTATTGCATTAAGCAGACTCATTGGAACGGTCGCGCTTAAATTGTTTCTATAAAGTCTAAATGCACTTTAAACAATAGCCCATTCTATGAGCAGCGTGTCGATTATTGCGCACGTGTGACGTTAGAAGTTGGTAGAAATTACGCAGATTGGCGAAAGAAAGATTGTGTAACCGTCTTGTTTGTGCGTACGTGCCGGCCTTGAGGATGGTCGTTGTTAATTGGTTGCTGAATTCCATGTGAATGAAATTATTTATTGCTGTTGTTGAAAGAACGGTAGTGCAAAGTGGAACAGCGTACTTACTTTTTCTTGATATTCTCTTTTCCTGATCTCGGAAAATATCCACGGTAGCATAGGGCTACTGAATCTTCTGTCCATGGCAGTAAAGCCGAAGTAGACGACCGGTATTAGTCGCATTTTCATGATGGTTACTCTTGCAAGTGATTAACAATTAAACTCGTGTTCGGTTTCGACGCACTGCTCGCCCTGAATTCCGCCAATATCTCGCCGCTTAGTCGGTGATATCAATAACAATTCTTACATTCTGCAGCCACACTACACTTCGCTTAATTGTTTTAATCGCGGTGTCGCGCGATAATCAGCAATTAGTCACCGTACACGACCGCTGCCGCCGCGCAACTATAACAAAACCTAGCACCGAACTCACCAGGAGCTCTGCTGGGTCAACCAGTTTTTTCAATTGCTCACTGTAATTGTCACTAGCAAGCATGAGCGAATTGGGTGACCGATAGACAACCGGGCCCTGATTGCAACAGTCCCATCCGCTTGATGATAGCAATCAGCGTACTTATAAGTACTTATAAAGCGTTTGCTGCCTTTTTGAATTAACTACGCTGGTTGTTAAATAACAATTGATCAAGGTGATTAAGACGGCATGGTTGGTTATTGCAGGAGCAGCGCACTGAAACGAGTGAAAGTGGTCGGGACGATCGGATCGATAAGTCTTTTGGCGCCAGTGGGGGCATAAGCCACTTGGTGGAGGCGGCATTGTCGTCTCCGCCACCTAAGTCTTAAGTTTAATACTTGCTAATCGATTTGAAGGTAACGCACGAAGGAAGGAATGTGTACTATTATAATGTAGCTGTATGCAAAACGATTTTGCAAAAGCACCATTTTTTGTGGCTTTATTTGTTGTTATTTATGAAAAAAGAGTATTTCTAATGAAAATATGTTCGACTTTCTTGCACTAGAAGTCGTTACTAGCGCATAGCATAGTATAAATGCTATCGATATCAAATGTGCGCTATAAATTTGAATAATAAAATTTAAAGAGCTAGTGAAGAACAGACGCCCTACATTATAGTCTAGACCTTCTTAATCGAGTTGTCCTAGCTAGGCATTTTAAAATTAATCAACAATTAGTCAATACTATGCTTGATCATACTGTTCACTCTTAGAACATGCGATAGAAAAGAAAAGTGAATTACTTAATTACTTCTGAATTATCAACAAATACTCTTTATTAATTTTGAAAGTAACCAATTGTTATATGTTGCAATGAATTAGAAAATGGACGGCAGTAAAAAAAACATTTATGATCTGGTAGAAGAGTGGGTCGATTTTTTATCTTAATTACTACTAAATAGACAATTCTGCAGATTTTCATATGACCAAGCGCTAATGTTACTAATTCGAATATTAAATGTGTCAATAATCGATTGAGCATTCTAAGACAGTTGCCACCATCTAGTGGAGGTAAAATAACTAAAAGTTGAAGGCGCACTAACCGATTGGCGTTTACTATAGAAAGCGCCAGCTTTTGGGATGTCGGAGTGGTGAAAAACAGAACTATAATTTTATGGTTTAAATCCTCACCACCAGGTTGCAGTTTCTCAAGAGCGGTAAAAAATAAAGTAATTAATTATATTTAAGTAATATAACCCTGTGTATAAGACACAGCAATTTTTATAGACAATATACAGAGACAATATTAGTTTGTGCAATGCTGCGTTCTATCTATGTATACTTTATTATACTATATACAATAAATTCTCAAGTTTAATTAAAGCGGACCCTTTGCAAAAAATTGTAAACAAGTGACGTTGAGCCGTGTGATCTATGTACAATGCATGCGATACGATCGCATATTTAATTGATTTATAAATAAATAACGTTTATTTAGTATAGAGCGTTAGGATGGAAACATAGCGAAATTAATTATGAATTTTAAACAATATAAACGAAATTTGGTATGTACAACAATTTGTGATGCTCTAGACATTGTTGGTTTACAATCATGTTCATCGTTGGCAAAAAAAGACGAATTCAGTTATTTACAAATTTGAGCTTGCAATTTCAAGTCCAACTCGTTTTTTCAGCATCTTATGCATGTTGTTGTTTTATCAATGGCCTCTGATATTTCTCAAATTGCTTGCCGTAGTCAATTGTCCCTAGCCCTTTTGGCAAGGGCTTTTGCTAGCTACCAGACGAGGCCTTCATTTAACTGCTGCGGGTTGTCAGCAAAACTGCCCGGAGACATAAATTCAGGTGAGCCTCCGCGATTGCCTCCGCCCCCACCACCGCCGGGATTATTGCCGCCACTTCCCATCAAACTGTCAGGGCCTTGCGGTCCACCTTGGGGAAGGAAGCCTTGCTCGTTGGGCATTCCGACAAAGTCACCACCCATTGGCAATGGTCCGTGTTCCATGGGTCCTAAAAAGGAAACATTTGCTGGATAACAAAGACATTGCAGGTGAAAGAAGGAATTGTACCCCCGGGAGGAAAATTCATTGATGGTCCACCGGGGCCCACTGGATGACCAGGCATTCCGGAAAAGTATGGTCCGTCATGAGGATGAAAAGGTGGGCCTCCATAACCAAACTCAAATTTGCCGTCGGCAAAGTAAGGGAAACCTCCAGGTCCATCGTCTAGGCCGCCTGGAGAGAGGTTCATTGGGAATCCGCGCATTTTTCGCGTTGAGCCGAAGAATGGACCACGTCCCATTGAGGTGAGTTGTTTCAGGCGGCGTTCTTTACTTCGTTTGTTTTGGAACCATACCTGAATATGACAAATAAAATGTTTTGCTGTCAGATTAGTTGACATTCTTGCTATATTTTTGCTCCGGTTATTTTTGAATGGCTAATTTAAATACTTCTCGTCTTTGGGTGTGAGAAAAGAGTTGCGCTTTTTTGCTCCTAAGAAACCGTCTGACGTTTTACGGCCAGTTCTAGGAAGAGCCGGACGCAGAAAATATCCCGTGCCCGAGATGGTTTTATAGAGCATTAAATTCCGCGCTTTACTTGCAGTGGAAACACTTAAACTCGACGCGAGCTAATAACTACTAGTTATTATTGGGCCATCGGTGGTGGCGACTAAAGGAGTGCCAAGTGACTGATATTTGCACGATGGCAAGACGTGCCACCATTTAAACCAGAGCAATAATTTCGGAAATAGTTTGAGCACAGCCGGCGCAAGATCAAAGCCAGGATGCCTGCCTCCAGGGTGCGATTGCCGAGCGCCGAGCCTGCTGAGCACCCTCTGGTTGCCCCCCGGGGAGAGTTTTTGTTAAACGCCGTGGTCTGTTCACCGTCTGCCGATTTGGAAACTATGATGGGAAGCATAAAGAGAGGAGAATACAAGTTGGAAAATGTAACATTTGCGGAGGTGAGGGGTCTTGAAGAAAAGTGGGTGGTTACTGCCAAATGTTCACATATTTCCTACAAAGCATTGCAAATGTTATAAAAAGCATACTAGATTTAATCGGAATGATCAGAATCGCTATAAATGTGAAATTGTTTCTTTTTCGCTGACAAAATTTTGAAAATCGGCAAGCTATTAATC
>JAODGC010000004.1:1394433-1443882 GCA_027574925.1 Ecitoglossa quadriceps | reverse complement strand
CAGCCAACCGCTGTATTTTGCCATGGGGCGCGTCCAAAACGAAGAAAAACAAGATGAAGAAGAAGAAGAAGAAGAAGCAGAAGAAAAGGAAGGTGTATGTCATCTAAAGCAAAGCCGTATTGGTAGTTGGCCCCCGATTGGTATTAGCATCAGAAAAATGAGGGCACACGTCAATGGCGAGTGCTAATAAGGGCCAAGAGATGTGATAGTAAAACACAAAGTGAGAAAGGTGTTGATGCATGCGTGATAGAGGTTACGCACACCTGTCTGTCGGCGATTACACGGGGTTGAGACCCATGCGTTGATTGAGGTTGAAGTTGCGATTAACCGCTCGCCACACTTGAGGGAAGTGTGATGAAATTTGCTTCAATTAATGGGTGATTATCACAACAATATAATTTCGATACATGTTGTAATTCGCTGACTCGTTCCTAAACCCAACTTTGCTCACCTCCCTGCAACGTTTGGGCGTTGGAATTTTCACGAGTCGTAAAATTCAACAATTGCCGTTGCAAGCAACAGCAAACATTAAAAATGCTTATGATGTATTTTCTTTTTGTGCCTTTTTTACCTGAAGAAATCACTTCTGCAAAATAGTTTTCCCTCTCTCGTGAAGCACTTGTCACTAAGCATGGCGTGACAGTCGAAGCAGCGCACACAATCATTGTGCCATGTGCGCTCCAGGACATTCAGCAGGAACTTGTCCAGGATAGGCTTCTCACAGCCGGCGCACGCTATCAGCATCCCGGCGGCAGGCTCACACCGACCTGAAAATGAAACAACTTCAGTTACTTAATTGCGCTCACTTTTCCATCCTTGGAGCCCCCGCCACCTGCGACATGCCATCCACTCCAATCACACCTTTTCGCCCAACCACAATTAAACAGAAGTCGCCTCTACCACCCATGCCCTCCAACGACATCGAAATAACCACTATCCCGGCTAGTGGGCTACTATTTAATCACACCCTTTCCACGGGTCTCAAGCTAACTCTATGCTGCCCCGCTCGGGGCGGTTGGAGTGTTCGCGCATCCTGCTTGATAGACTATAATTTAGCCGCGGTCACAACACGCCATTAATCGGTAGGAATCCACCTGAGGCGCACCAAGGCAAATGAAAAATGAGCCAGTCGCGCATGCCTTCTCAGTGCAGGTGCGCGTGTGTGCGCGCGCGCGGTCCATATTATCAATTGAGATGCGTGGCAGCGATGGCGATGGCATTGAGGGACGTGCGATCCGTGGGATGTGAGAAAACGCAAAAGCCGTACGCGTGACAATGATTGATTGTCTCTGGATGGGTGTAGCACTATTGGTCATTATGATTTTTTCGGCTTGGAAAATGAGTTTTTAAGATCTTCTACAAGCCCAAGCATGCATCTGCCCTGTCTGCATGTGTTGGGTTTAAGCGAAATTTAATTCCGTCATGACTCTTTAATTTTTAAACTTCCCCATTTTAGCCCAGCAGATAAGGACGGGACTCCCACCGCTATGAATTCTTGATCAATGTCTTTGCGTGCTAAATGCCGCCCTCAGGCTGCCTCTGCCCGCCCCTTGACGCCGTCTATGAATAAGTAAGGCATCACATTTGCCCCCTTCAGCCGCCTCAGTGAGTAGATGCGCATTTTGGGCATACGGTGAATGTTTTACCGTTACCGTTGTCGCCGCCGCCGCCGCCGCCGCCGCCACCGGTGGGAAAATTGCAAACTCGCACCCGCGTCCTGCAAATCGTCGTTCTGCGCTCGTCCACAATTGTAGCGTGAGTTAAAGTCGCGACGCGTGACGCAATTAACGCACGCTTGGAGTGCCGGCGAACAATGGCGGCGCAAATCGCGAACGGCGGCGGCCGACACGCATGTGAGGCGCGCTTTTGTTTCGCGCTCGTATCGGGCACTACGCTGACTTTTTGCGCGCACGCTTCTTTACGACCTACGAAAATAAATGCATGAATATGTGCCTACAACTTATACATCTTTATTACTCGCGCCCGGTTTTTGATGCGATCCGATGGAAATGCGCAGCCCATGCTTTGCTACCACCGCTAGTGCACCAATCACAATTGGCACCGTCAATATCCCACTCTTTCCAAGTCGGGACTCCCAAAACGGAATGTCATCCAAATCTATTCTTTGCAACCAAAAGCCGCTGAAATCCACCCCAAATCCATGGCGGATTTGCATTAGAGAGCACGTTGCATCATCCTGCTTGCAATTTGGCACTTCCATTCCACGAAGATTTCTACTCAGCAGGCGTCGGATACCAAACGTAAACCGATTCGAATGCTCAAGTTTTGGAAGGTCATTTTCTTGTACAGAGTGTTATTTAAAGGCAACAAGCAGGTATGGCTCAAATTGCGCTACAAACTGGTTTCAGAATAGGTGCACAATCTCCGAGCGTAGTGACCACGCAAAGCAACGCAGAACGCTTGCCGACGGTAGACGACCAACGAATCTGCATTTGTTAGAAAATTACTGGATTACTCGCTAGTGGCTAGAAAACCTAAATAACTTTTTGAAACCTCCAATCGGATAACTCTCTAACCCAAACAGTGGGTCCCGGATTTCGCAGGCATGACGAGACAAAATCCTCTCAATAATACACTGTGTTGAGCATTCCATCCACAGGCTTTCCTATTTGTTACTCTAGTTACCTATATTGTGCGCGGAATGTTGAATATACGCCGAATTGGGCCCCAGGGGTACATGGGCTAATCCGGCCCGCAGCGTGAGTGCCCCGACTGGCTGGCAGGCTGGGCCGTTCTCCAAAAAGGCCGCCAGCTTTGAGAAGCTTCTCGCACCACCTCCGCAAAACACTCAAGCCACCGAGACAAAGTCCGGTTCCACGCGCACACCTCACTGTATCTCGTGATCGCACTCTGTTATCACTGATCAGTATCGGTATCAGTGTCACTCGTTAATCCGGGGAGGGTTGCAGCTTGCGCCAGTGGGCAGAAAAAACGCAGCTGGGTGGAGTGCGTACGCTCGACACAAGGCTCAAAACGCGACTGATCCGCCAGCCGCTTCCGAATGTCAGAGGAGGCGCAAGGCGCGGGCGGGCGCCCGCCTCCCACCGCGCACAACTACTAGCAACGCATAGCATAGCTTCATATATGGTCCACGTGAGGTGTGGTGGTGTCTACGGTTGGATCGATGTTCTCCCTCTCTGCACGTTGCGATGAGGAACTAGTCCGCCAATAGCCAATGGGTTTCCAGCTCGGGCAAACCACGCCTGAAAGGCTTCTGGTAGCCATCGGGGCGATGCTTATCGCTGTGGCCGTAGCAGAAGCTGGCAGCAGTCCTAAACTCCTGCGTTTGACCAAGGGTGGTTTGTGGGCCCACTTTGGAGCATTTTGGGAGATTTTTTGGATTTTTGTTGCTTTAAATGCCGCTTCATTGAATTCGTTTTGAAATGGAGCTTTCCCAAATTATACTGCAATCCCAAGAAGTCAGTTCATTTGCAAAGATAGTCCCAAGGCTGGTACCACAGCTAAGCTCTAAGCAAATAATTTTTTAAGCCAAGAGTAACAAGATAACATTCCGCCTGGGTAATCGAGATGCGAATTTCGAACTCGGTTTAAGCCTGGCTAAGTCACTCCATCCTGACAGTACACGTGTAATCGCATCACTACCTGTCGGCCAATCCGACGCTAAACGGATTGCCAACGGTTCCGCAGGTGACTAAAATCAAGCAACTCTACAAGTCAAGTCGCAACGAATAAATCAGCTTAAAGTGTGGCATGCTGGTATGGACATGAGCCGCATACGGGGATGGCATTTGCACATCGTGGGTGGTTGCGCGGTATCAAATGCGACGTGAAATTAGCTCGTAATCGAATCGGCGAGCGCGGAAATCTCGCGATCAATCAAAATGCACCGCGCGCGCTCCAAAAGGCGTTTGTTTAACTAGCGCATTGCTTTCGCGTCAAAGACACGTTCGATTTGCGACGAACAATTGAATTGGTCGACCCACCGCAATACGCACCGCGACGCATTCAGATTGAGTGCACCTTAGGAGGGCGCAACCAAACTGGCACTATTGCAATCGTTTACGTACAAAAAATGTGCAATTACCACACCGGCGGCACTGCCAGCCTTCTTTCCAAAACCCAATCATTTCAAGCGACAAACTGGCGGAACTAAATCCAACAACAATGTACCTCTTCGATGTATCGCGCTGCATTTCTACCCTCTCACGTGCATTCTGCCGTGCATTTTCTGCGCCGCATTTCGCACACGATGCGTGTAATGTGCACAACACCGTCTTGGAATCGTGGAGGGTTGCATGGGTACGGAGCGCAGAGATGTGCCCGAGCATGCCCGGCGTGGCTGGGGTGGGCACTGGGTCGCGAAATAGACTGCGGGATCGAATTAGCGGCGTGCCACCCCAAACATGTTGTGTTATGAATTATACTTTTGATCCAAAGCATCGGCCACCAGCCGCGTAATAGCTAATGCTGGGCTGCAACGTTGCGGAGGGTGGCAGGAAGTATATTTTACGGGCATCATTCGGAAATTATCGTACTGCTTTGGCCGTGCTACAGATTGAGGTGCAGTGCAAGGGTGGAATTGTTGCGTAGGTGAAGTGGTAGCGCTTAAACAATAGCAGGGGTCATCTGCTGGATATTTGGCAAGTGGCCCTCCTTCTTCATCATTAACAAGCCTAAAATGCATGCATGCGCTGCTTGATGCATAACGACCGGAGAAAGCAATTAAATTAAGACTTTCCGTGGCCCGCACCAGAAAATAATTAAATTTAAAAACAAAGCCGCAGAAGACGGCAGCGAGCCGCGACTCTGGGCGCATCCTAATTACCATAATAATTAAGGCCTCGTTCGTTCGGGACCAGGGTTCGTTCATTCATAGCCCAAGTGGGCAATATTTAAATCGACGGCCACTCCGAGGAGGTTTTGTGTTTTTGTTTGGAGTCTTGCTTGTTTGGTTGTTCGCCAGTTAATTTCGGTTCCCATGTGTGTTATCAGCCGCTGAATCTCTCGGCCAGCTCATTGGCATCCGAGGGTTTCATTCATTTTTCTTCGGCGTTCATAAATTCATCGGACGCACCTCTGTGGCAGCGCGAGCTGATGGTGTTTTCTCCACGGCTCGAAATGGAGGCAGGTTTATGTAGATGTAGATAATGAGTGCGCGTAAAAAGGCGGAGAATGCAGAGTCCAGCGAGTTACAGTGCGAGGCAAGAGCACTGAACATGTACCGCGGCGAACCGAAGAAGAATTGTTGCGGTCAGGTGCGGCTACCACATAATGATTGCGACGTGCAGATGGAAAACTCGCTGGGCCGGCCACTGTTTCGTGATGTGCTGATGGCTTTGCGCGAGGAACCATTGCGGGCAAACTCAATCTGCAGAGGCAGAGGAAATGTTAGATTCCTTTGGAGGAAAATTCATACGTTGCTGTCGCGCAAAAATGGGAAATCAATTAAAATTGTAGGTAAATCATGTTAGTCGAGGTGTAAACATTCATTTCCGGCTTGAGGGTGTCACGAGCTCGCCCGCTTGCGCACAGATTTGACTTAGAAATACTGCAATTTTCTAATATTTCATTTCCTCTCAACTCACTCACCCCACTTGATGACATCTTTGCACTCCATGTTTACATGTTTATGTTGAGCTTCCTTTTGACGTTTGCCGCCCGATACATTGACGCTGAGGGGACACGCTTCGTCGGCGCGACAACTAATTAACCGCTGGGTGACAAACGATGCGGCGATTTGTCACCAATGTGTTCAAACACGTGTCGCCTCCACATTCCGCGCATGTTTCGTGTGCGTCGATGAAACACAGTACAAGAAAAAACATGGAATTTTAACGAGAACAAATTGTTTGCATGTTTGCGGAAGTGCGCGGCATTCTGAGAGATTGACTTAGGGATGAAGTATTGGAGAATTTTAATGTGGAATGTTAATTCAGTTGTCATCGCGCCATGGAGAGCGTCGGATGGAGAGCGCGATGAATATGTTCAACGGCTAGATTTTTGCCTGATCCACCGTTTTCGATCGTGTTCTATCAAAGCGGGGCCCATTCCCATCCGCTGCTTCCCGATAAACATTTATTATAATAGCAATAATTATAGGTCGGTAAATCATCGGCGGTTAATGGTGCAGGGTGTGTCCGCTGGGGCAGCGGGACGTGCTCACCACGACGTGGTCGCCGCCGCATAATTGGCGGCGTAATCATTTCCGATTATTTCCAGCAGCGAGAGAAAAATCGACGGCACACCGTAATTGCGCTTTCTCCGTGAGTGCGCCAGGTAAAAGTCGCGACACCAACTGGCCCACTCCGATGGCATTAACATCCCCGAATTGGCTACGGCTTGCTGATGTAATTGACGACGATTATTGCTGCCAACTTCCGCTATAACCTTATCTAAAACTAAGCAGCCCAGGAGAAGACTACGGAGAGGAGATGCGTGAATGAGTTGCCAAGGATTGGAATTGATAAAAATTGAAGGCGTTTTTTCAAGGGATAATTATAAGTTGTGTTGATGTAGCGGCAGGAAGAGGGATGGCCAGTGCATCGAAACTAAACACCGATAAATTGGTCACCTGCAAGTGAGAAGCACCCACCCTTCGGGAGAAGATGCGATGGAAAGTTTAATCTTGCGCACTTGTGCTCCATCGGCACCGCATCAGTGTGAATATGACAAAGTGTGCGCATTATCATCATTAAGGGCAAAAGTACTGCTCGGTACAAGCAGTTACATAGACGGCACGTGGAGTCGCAACGGGGTGCTCGCACATGTCGCGCTCACGCACCTCACACATGTCATTGTCGAATTCGCGGGACTGGCTTCCTCTTGCGACTCCAGAATTACGTTAATTGCAAACATGAATGAGCGTGTTTAGAGCAATGATCAAGTTCAAGACCACTACTACCGCTACTTATTTTAAAGTAACACGGATTTCATTGGTATTACATTATGTTAATCAATCTGGCCATCAGAATGTTGGGCCTTCATAATAGTCTATTATTACGTGTTAATACTATAATTAATCGCGCAATCAACGCACCCGTGGCTGCAATTTTAAAAATGATGTGCAAACACAAGGCGGTTATTATTCTGCGATTATTGCAACATAAAAATAATTACAAACAGCGATTGAGAGGAAGAATTGCAGGCACGAAGGAATGAATGCGCGGTGTGTACCACGAGCGGGATATGCAAATGATGCGTGCAGCGTGCATAACGTTCATTAAATGCTTTTAATCTCTTGCGACTCTTCTATTTTTGGTCTTATTTCATTTTTTCGAATGTGCTGCAAGACATATGTGTGCCACACACATCATGGCCTGGATAAATATTTAGCTATTTTCACTTAAAGGGAAATTAACATTAAGTGACTCAGTCACCGTAATCAGTCAACTCTAAGAAATGCTCAAATAATCTGCTTCTAAGATGTATTCAACTTGCGTATGGAAATATTTCAAATACACATCTATTAAGAGGCCAACAAGTTCCATATTATTTGAATCGCTAGTTTCTTCGCTTTATCCTCTTCCTTCACCTCCGCCACCTCCTCCTCCTCCTCCTTCTTCTTCTTCTTCTTCTTTGACCAGCGTAATTATAACGAATGCGTCGTCGTAATTGAAATGAAAGTGAGAAATTACAAGCGCGCAGATTGTCGTGGCGTTTACGACTTTATGACACGAACGATGATCGCCGTCTTCGTCGCCGGCGGCGGCGGCACGTGGTGCAGAGCACAGCCGAAAATGTGTTCCGCTTCGGATGCGTCTCAAGACGCGCGCGCCACACGCGAGTCGTTTACGTTTCTCGACTAAAACAACGCCAAAACCGCCCGACCACACCAAGAGCGCAGTAATTGAGCGGAAATCATCCGAGTGCGAGTGTTGTTTGTTATTTGGGATGACTGCTTATAGCAAGTAGCACTTATGGCAACATAAAAATGGGTGTTAAGAGGAAATTACTCATCTGTTTTAGAATGCTATCTGTATGAAAATGATTCCCTTCTGGGTCTTCCCTTTATAACTACCTTATAACGTACCCTATGCTCTTCCTCAAGCTAGCCACCTGGGAATAGCCACAACCTCTGTTGGCTGTGCATGTCCCTGGAGAGCTTCCCAGAGGATTGCAGCCCTTCGACACGAGTTCAGTGCAAATAAACCAATACAAACATGTGACACCGATGACACCCAAATAAAATTTCATACAAAGTGTTTGGTGTTCAGGCTGGAGGGGGACAAAGACAAGAGCATAGGAGATGACTCTGTATGGAGTAGCAACCAGAGGCAGAGAGAAGAGAGCTTTGGGTGAACACATGGGACGCATTTGAGCACGAGTAGGGGGGATACAAAGGAGGGTGGAAAGTAGGATTGAAGGATGCAGGGGACGCGCTATCTTGGCTTTGGGACCAACAGCATGTTCAAGATTGTCATCGTGATATTGAAATTGTTATAAACAATGCTATTTGTTTGAAGCGTTTGATGTAGTTGCTACCTTTCATCATAAATCAGTCCAAGTGGGCATCGAATTGACGGGAACACAAATTATAACACGCTAAACTATGCCCTCGCCCCACATGTACTCGCGGTGCACTTGCACCAGTTGTAATCGCAGAGTAGGTGGTTGTAATTGTGTTTGTCGGCGCTGTACTGCCCCAGCACGCATTGGGAGCCAAGCCACCCGAGGGACAGCTCGCAACAATAAAAACGGGAATGACTCCCAACGCAATTAATCACACCCCCAGTGCGTTAGGCTAGCTGAAGGGGATGAAGTGGCATTTAATTTGCGACCACTAGTCCCAAATCTGGTTGTAAATAGGAATATCAAGTATGATTTGGACAAAAAGGTAACGCGTTCGGCGTGTGTGATGTGTTTCTGATTGCGGCGACCACATGCGGCGGTAATGGCGCCCCAGATAGCGAGAGCGCGAGTTTCTGCGCCCCGCCGCCGCGCGCGCCCGAAGTTCTTTTGTCGGCCAAGATACGCCACAGGTCGTCCGGCGGGCCGCCGCCGCGGGGGGCGGACACACAACTTTACACCTCGGCACGGCCACATCAATAACATCAACAACTACACGCGGTACAAGCACTCCCCATGCGCTAGCAACAAGAAGAGAAGGCCTGTTTAAAGTGTTTACGAATTTGGTGTAGGTGGTGTGTCATATTGAATGCAATGTTTGGAGTTGCAAGTGAAACCACTGGTGTGCATTATTGTGCACACATTCCTTATATTTTGCAAAGCGCAGCGTCGCGTAGCATTGACTGCAACTGAACACCTCCTCCACGTTAGTGCCGCTCTTAATTGCCGCTTTCCAGGTGCGCTCGTGTGCATTTCATCGTTTCGTCAACACAATTTCATTGTGCCCCAATGTGCGCGAATTCGTTTTCACGCCAGTCGCGATAAGCGAATTGGAAGCGCGTTTCAATCACCAATCAAAATAGGCATCATTTTCATTTTATATTCATAATTTCGGCCGTAAAGCGTTTATAATTAATGCGCAAAAGAGCCGCGCTTTAATTAAAAAACATCACAAACAATCGAGGCTATTATTGTTGGCCGCAAAATGTGTATTGCGTAATGGAATTCGCATCTGATGAATCGAATTGGACGAGCTGAAGATTCGTTCATCAGCGTGCATCGTTCGCACACCTGTTTTCACCGTGCGCGCAATCTGTGCCAGCAACCCTGGGACCGCACATTTCAAGCTTGCTTGCTTGCTTGCTTGCCCAATTTTGACACATGCCCGACTGATAAATATTTATTGTGCGTTCTCAAATCGGGCAGTTGGTGGAGCTGGAATAGTGGGCGAGTAGCGTGAGGGTGACCGAGTTAAATTTCCACCGCCATTTATCATCGGCGTTTTCGGCGCTTTCGCCACGCCACAATGCGGCGCGCACAAAGTCGACATTTCCCTACAAATGACTAATAGTGAGCTATTAATGACGCTCGGAATTAGAAATGCGCCCATACAGGGTGTTTGGGAATAGGCGCGCAGCGTTGGAGGGCATAAAGTAAAAAACAAATCAATCTCTCAACATCTCGACGGGTGGTGCGCTGCGATTTCTACCTGCGCCTCGAAGGTGTATGAACATGCGTTATGTCCATCCGCATCGTTTGTCTTGTTGTGGCATGCCGCATTTCTGACTTGCTTTCTTTATTTGCTCCACACACCACATGTTTGCATCTATTCGAGCGTCATGTGCACTAGTAGGTGCACTTGGGCATCTGCAAAATTGGGCCGGCGCCCATCTCGAATTGTTTTGGATAAGCCTCATTCTTTTCCTTGCTCTGAGGTAATTCGAAATTAGTACAGCGATGGATGCAAGTTTTACGCCCGCATGACTGGCAGTACGTATGTTGTTGCCACGTATTGTCTTCGGAAGATGACTCGCCGGACATGAAGACGCCGCCGCCGCCGTCGTGCGTCGTTCCCCAACAAAAGGCAATGCTGATGAAATCGCCAGAAATGCGCAAAGCGTAGAAACGATGATGCCACCCACTTGGATATTTGGATAACGGACTGCCAGCTGACTTTCGGACTTTTCCAAAGTGGCTGAGTTGTTAATTCGCGATACTTATGCCCGGTCAGTTTGTTGGGCTTACTGCACCCCTTGTGCGTCGTAAATTCCTAAGCTTGAGGCTGTCACTATCAGCTTACCCACTGACCAATTGAAATGTGCGCTGGCCGCGAGCAATTTTTCAATTTTTAAACATACTTACTGACGTTTGACATGACTTGATGCGTGCAGGTGCGTCGCCCATGCTGCCGCCAATGATATGCAATTTGAAGCGGTTTGAAGCGTTTTCAAGTGTTTGGCATGAGGCGCTGCTCTGTGTGTGCTGCTGCTGCTCACTTGTTGTCTGCTCACCTTTGCTTCTTATTCATTCAATCTTCCAGCGATCACATGCTTGGTATGCACGTCGGCGCTGTTCTCAGGCAAAAATGAAAAATGAATGCGGCATGAATAAATGCATTTCGTGGGGTGATCTTCGGCTGGCTGCATAAAAATATTGATAGCAAAGAGAAACACCTTATTGTTGCTTGTTTTCCATTGTTTTTCATGCTGCTTGGCCTTTGTCTCTCGTTATCCTTTTCGCTGGGCTCTTCTGCCGCTGCTGCTTGGGAATCATTTCTCGCACAGCATTTTCATTAGCATCGTCCTCGGGCGTGCCCGGCCCCCTTGCTGCTCCTTTATAATAGGCGGTTGCCTACTCGTTGCTTCTTTTGCTTGCCTTGCTTGAGAATCTCATTCTACCAACTTCGTCTTTCGTCCTCGACGCCTTCAAAGTTGAAAACTAATAAAATAGCCGCGACTCGCTTTCAAACAACAACTGCGTTGCTTGCACACGCACACAGCTGACGAAGAAAAAAAACCTGGTGAAGAAAATCATGAATGTACAGCATGTTCACCTTTGCAACGTTTCAAATCTGCGGCTGCGACTGTTTTATTTTCCTCCCTGGCGCGGCTGAAAATATAATTGGTAAACTCATTGTGTGGGTGGGTGGATGGGTGGATGGGTAATCGCGTGTTCTTTGAGATCACACGACACGGCATGGAATGATAGACAAGAAGCGTGCGTGCATGCGTAGCATGATAGGTCACATCAGGCGGTCGTGGCGGCGGCGGCAAACCAAAAGTAAAACACGGGGGTGGCTTTGCGAGCGCACGTGTGCAGGTGCGTCAGTGTCAAATTATCTTGTCAGGTGCCCATTCAAAGCTGATTCACGTGCAATGCTGAAAAAATCAATCAGAGCTGGGCATCGCCTTTAAGCTAGTTAAAATTGAGTCATTCACTGTCGTGATTTCACGCTGACTTCTTCCGAGCATTGCATCGGTAAGCCCAAGATCGAGAAGGTTAAGCAGATCCCAATTTGTGTCGCGCACTCGACGCAGTGTGAAGCCAGGTATTGTTGTCGTCGATTTACGGTAGCCGCTCATCCGTCATACGAGCCTATCTTGCGGTCACATCTTCCAACTCCACAACTACCTGAAGATTGCTGCTTTACATATGAATGACACAATGAGATTATCAAATTGCTCCAATCTATTCAGATTCATGCTAGCGACTCAGGCTGCGAAGAGATTGAAAACCTACGCAAGGACGGTGTGCATCGCCACATTCGGCCAAGTTGGATTTTGAGATGATGCCGCCAAAATTCACGGGGACACCAATTTATAGCCATCAGTCAGAAGGAGGATACAATGAGACATTAACTCATATCACCATTCTTCATCAACATCAACATCAAAACGACTACAAACGTTGGCCATTGCTGATGGTTTGAGAATTATCCCAGTTCTTGACCAAGAAGTAAACAGCATCACTCTTAGTGCCCTCTGCTAATCTTGTGCTGTAGTTGCGAGAATAAATTAAATAAACATAGCGAAGTAATATGAAAGGCTGAGCCTGCGAGTGAAAAGGTGTAGCCAGCACGGCCAATCAACAAGTCGCGATCCACTGGCTCAGATGCTTTAGGTACGCCACACCACCTGCGTGTCGCACTTCGATTAAACAAAGCAGAAGACAAGAAATGTTTGCATTCGGCGTGTAGTAATGCTAGTTGTCAATTTTGGGACTTTTTCGTGTTGCTTTGACCTCGTTGCTCAACAATTATGAACATGTGCATGCCGATGATCATACCAGTAGATTAATCACGGTGATACCTGGCACGCAACCTGCTAAACAAAATGCTATGGATGCGCAATCAGATGCCGATCACGATGTCGTGCGTACAAGTGCACAAGGACGCGACACGTGAGCACGTGCGCACATCACTAATTACTGGGTGTACCTGAGCGCACTTGTGTTTTCGTTTTGTCAAGCGGTATGGGAGAATTATGCGATTGGTTGTTAGAGTAATCAAGTAATTTGGAACATGCAATTGACGATATGAGTTCGTAGAAATAGTTTGCCTAAAAGTGACGGGAAATCGAAAAGTCGCTCCACTTGTTTTACCAGCCTTCATATTATTCTATGCGTTATATTTTGGGAGCAGTCTTTCGTGGGCCGCTTCTGCACGTGGGAATCCTAGGATGCAGCAAATGTGCGGTTTGATGAGTATTACAACTTGCAAGGCGGCGAACGTGTGAAAGGCAAATGTGGCGCCGACAGCTGATTGCGGTCATAAGACGAATTAGTCACGCATCATGCAGGGTAATCTATTGCTGCCGTCTCCACCGAATAGACAGGTCTGGCTACCAACAATGAACGAACGTATTTGGATATTATGATGGAGATACAATTTGGCACAAGTATTTCCATCCGCAACTGATCTCAAATTAGTTCAAGCTCAACTTAATTAGCGCACACGCGTTATGAATTACACGCGCCTCGCAAAATGCGCCCTGCAACATACATTGGCCATTGCTGCCGATGCATCTGCATTGGCAAATCAAAGTTCTATGCGGAGATGTAATGCATTTTTGATTTCGGGCGCACGCGTGACGAATATCTGCATTAATTCATACACTGGTGCGGCACGGGGGTGGGGGTGGGGGTTGATTACAGTGTCGTACTGGGTAGCTCTAAAAATACACCAACGTCAGAGGGTGTCGGTGGCGAATTGGTCGATGGGTGCTTGCCTGTAACGAGATAAGCATGTCGATTAAACGTTTTCGACGTTGTGACGCAACCGCGCGTGTCGGCCACGCGGCGCGGCGGCGGCGCGCCGATGATAAGCACACCCTGGACGCACCCCAGTCTTAAATTCGCATTGAATGTCTTCTGCTATTGGAGGCAGTTGCGGCAAGAAGTGTAGCTTGCTGTTTTATTGGAAAATTTTATCAATTCTTCAACAATCTATGACCTGCAGAGATTCCTTGTGATCGTGTTTGGCTGCTTCTTATTTCACACGTTTCTGCCCTGCTGGGGTGCACGCATTCTCGGCGTGCGTGCACATGATGTGTCGCTCAGTTTCAGTCGTGCGAAGTGCGCACCCGCCGGAACTAAACGGGCCTAATCTGGCGGCGGACGTTGCAGCCGCCCCCTACACATATGCATATCGCAGGCATGCACGTGCCACACACCCTTAGACGGCCGCTATCTGCATTTGACACTCGACGTTACGGCCCCTCGGCGAGCGCTCGATGCAGTCACATGCATGGAACACGGGGTAGTTGGACAATGCACAAGAAATTCGGCGGTTACCTAATGTTACAAATACTAAAACACATTTACTTATCGCGCACTAAAGCTACCACCTGGGACATTGCAAAATTCACCAAGGAACCACTTGGGAATTCGCAAAATAAAAGGATGCATTCATCAGCTTCCTGCAATGCACGTGTGCTTTCTTTTTGCTCCTCTTATCCACCATCCGTTGCAGCCATCAGTGTCCACGTGGCAGAGATTAGAGCGATGGATTTCTTTATCAGCCCACAGCCCTCGTGCCAGACCCAATGCTCCCCCTGCAACCCCTGCCGGAGTGACATCGACGGCGTTACTGAATTATTTAAACCGCTACTGAGCACAAGCTTGGACCAAGTGCATTTTCTTCGAAGGTTTCGTATTGGGCATTGCATTCAGTCCGTACTCAGTTCAGCGTGCTCCCTTCGCCTTTGCGCTATTTGTGAAAGATTCCTTTTTCCAGTAAATCTCCGCTTCCTTCGGCAGTGGTTTGCGGTGTACACCTCCCAGGTTGCATATTACTTCTTAGCTAATATTTGTTTACCATCACGCTCGATTTTTCACCATTCTCAATCACACGCAGCGATTACGCGGTAACAATCGCGCACAAAACATATGTGCTACTCTTCTAGGCAAGCCAGTACTGCCTTCTCCACCCAAGTGGGTCCCGCGTTCCAGCTTGCCCATTGTTTGCGTGTGGTATTTTTAACGCCTCGTTGTTATTCTTGCTCACTGTGCACCCATTGCAATGTCGGTTGCACATTTTGCGCCCAAGAAAAATAAACCATCCGTTGTACCGAAGGTGCGCAATAGACTTAGAGAGCGCCGGTAGAGAACAAGGGCGCTCTGGGGTGACTATGGTACATTGCAATCCTGTTAATTCTGTCTGGATGACTTCATTATGCTCGGGCGCAAAGGCAGGCATTATCTGGGCGCGTCGCGCGAAAAAATAATGTAATGTGATCTCGGGCGATTATCCGCGCCGACCGTGATGGTATTGTGGTCGGGGTGAGTGTGTCCAAAACATGTCAGGGTGGATTTTAGCGAAGTGCTGCACAATTCTACAGGGTACCAAAAAGTGCAAGGCAGCAAAAAAATTGCAGCCGGATCGCCGAGTCGAGTAACGAAGTTTCGAGAAGGTATTAAATGATTGATTTCCGAATAGATTTTGCTGATGATTACGAAGAAGACCCAGCGACACACGTAGTGAAAACAAACATGTGTGCATAATAGCTGTGCAATAATCGTAATAGCAGTTCCCGAACTGCTGTTGTCCTCTCGCTCCTAGTTTTTTCTCGCGTGGAAATAAATTTCCCATCACAGCACACCATATTATGATCATTTTTCTGCATCAAAAATATCCACATATAGCATTCCAGTTTAATCCCTCGAATTGAGGTTTATGCAAAGTGTTTGCCGGTTGATGTTCCCTTTGCCGATGAAATTTCCAATTTTCTTATTCTTTTCCATTTCATTCCATTTGTCCTGTTTGCAGTTTTCTCCAACGACAACGCCGACGTCGTCGACGATGATGATGAGCGTCGTCGTTGGTGTTGGCGCGCGCGGTGTATTGTTGATAGCTATCCCCGGTTGCCAGGGAAACGCAGATTAACGGGCCGCGCGCCCGATGTCTATTTTCTACACTCCCGGGGAAAAACCGGATCCAATCATTGTACACTCCGCGCTACAAACCGAATCCTAAGGCATACCATATGCTCGGCGGCCGAGAGAGTTTTTCGAGCAGTGCAACCAGCAATCTTCAATTCGTGCAGACCAATTGGAATATTTCAGCGGCTCATATGTGCTAGTTCTGCAGAGTGTGCCATTTCGGATTGTTTTCAAGCTTGCCGCTAAGGGTAAAACATTTCATAGTTTCGACACAATGTAGACGCACCCTTAGCGGTTGGCAGTGTGGAGGCAAGCCGCCGCTAGGTGGCCGCGGAGATAGAACCGTCAACGAGGCCGTTTTGCCGTTTCGCCGGCACCGGCAGCGCACGGAACGAAATGGGAGCGAACGAATCGAACGAACGAACGAACGAACAACGCACGAAACGACTTTAACATCATGCCACACACACACACCGGTGCGGCGCGCGGGGGCGGCAGCGTCCCTCGGCGGGTGGCACGCGGGAGGCAGCGTGGCCGACGCGAAAAACGTTTTCCCGTTCTCGGCAGGCGCGAACGGTGAAAATGGTAAACTACTTGCATGCCAGCCAGAAGCCACTAGCCGCGCTGCGGCGCGCCGCCTCCGCATGCATATAGATTAGCTGCTTGCTGGCAGAAATTGGAAATTTTTGTTTGACACGAGGCGAATCGAAAATCTCATGTGCAATAACTGAAAAGTGGCCGCAGCGGCCTTTCATCATCCGGCATCCGGCCGGATTCGGAATGATCGCATCTGATAGAACATGTTGCGACAATCATAATTATTGCCAAGCACTGTTTGTTGTGTTTTATCGCGAGCCCTTGAGGTTTGCTGGACTGGTCCCTAATTCCCCGCGGCGGCCAGCCTCACATGTTCATATTTTAACATGCTGTCCCAGAAACGATTTGACCCGCGGCGCACACAAAAAATCACCGCCGCTGGGCGACAGAAGGGTGAATCGGAGCGCAGGGAGAGCAGCGAGGTGATGCCCGATGTTCCGCACGATCGTCCGCATCAAAATATCGCGCCCGTTTGAATTACACCGGGTTGTAAATTATGCACAAGTGAAGAGCCGTTCTCGAGCGGAGTACACGATGGGCAAACACATGGGAGACGTCAACGAATCATAACATATGGTGGAAAAAAACGATGACACGTTTTGACCGCGGTTGCCGCCGCAAACAATGCCGGAAACATAGCAAACTGATTTTCGAAAATATTTCGGCACGCGGGTAAATGCGACGAACAGTGGCCATAAATGATTGCAAATCAAACGGCCGTGTGTTTTCGTCTGGATTCCACCCCCGTACCGCCTGCACTCCGGCGTCGTGATTTCCAGCCACTAATTTCGCCGACTAATCAACTTACATACCAAACAACTTGCCACCCCAACGCGCGTATTCTACCCATCATACACCCCTCAAGAAGCGGAAAGCATGCTGTGCATCCCCTCTGCCAAATAAGCACTACAAGTGCGCCAGGAGCAAAGAACACTTGTTAAACTGGTGTTATTGCATTCGAAGTTGAATGACTTTTAGCGCAGGAATATGTTATTGCCCAAATTGCTAGTTTCGATGCCTCTAGTACGTTTCCTGCTGATGCATCCAGTAGGAATCTTAGGTAGCTGTTAGTCACGCATTTTCTGCATCCAGATGCAATGCGTGCAGCGATGCAGAAGCAGAGCGAAGCTGAAGTTACGCGCAATGCGCCCTGCGCGCAAGTGAACTCAATCGGATTTTCACGTAACATTAGGCGCGTGCTATGTACAAATTGCTTGCTTGCGCGCAAGAGGCAAACCAGCACCATCAAGTGTAAGCAATCATTAGAAAGATTTTTAGTTTCGTGCCAAAGGCGTGAATTTAAAGGGCCAGGGATGTTGTGATTCAGTCACAATTTAAAGTCAATCTCTGCGTTGTCAGTCGTATATCCAAGCCAACGCTATCAGCAATCGATTCAAGGATCGATGCCACCCCAACGCTACACTTGGAACGCGCAGTAGATATGCTTGACCCCAGGGAATGGACAAGCAGTAGACACCACGCTGATGACAGCCCAGTGCGGAGAACAGATGGTAAATGCATTTTGATACAAATAGACACAAATACAATTTTAAGCGCCCTATTGATAATCGCTTCGCCAATTGCCAATGCACCGCTGTATCACGCTGAAGTTGGACTCTTCGGACCATCAAGAGCGACTCCAAAACAACAGGTTTCCTTTGGTGACTTGGTCGATAGGACGCGGCTGCTGAAGCTGCGCCCGCGCTACAGCAGCGATCGTGCAATGTGCCGCCCCCATAATTACACACCATCTACATGTACCAGTTTGGAGCCATCGGATCCATCAGCTTGAAACCAGCAAGGCGCTTCTTGCAGTCACGAACGCGCTCTCTGACCTCGTTTAAGTCGTCGCGGAATTAAAGCAAAAAATTGCCGCCGCTTTGCATTGTGTCATTTTGTCCGCCGAAAACTATGTGGAGCGCTGTGCGGCATGCCGCTGCGTATAATAAATTCCTAGTGGGAAAGAGGTTCGCAGGTGGTGGCTGATACAGGATTAATGAGGCTATTTAAATGCATAACACGAGGGTCGCTACCGCCGCGCCGCCTCCCCGCTTGCAATCACATCCGCGTAATACATGCAAGAGCGCGCGCCGCCCTCGATTCATCCCGTTCTCACAATTTTGCACTATTCGCCAATTCTACTATTATTGCAAACACATAGAAATCACAAAGACAGCCTAAGAAGGTTTCTCAGAGGGGGCGGGGGGGTCAAGATCGTAAAAAAAAGCTTTTCATCATTTAGTTCAAATTTTTCTAAGCATTACTTAATTTTATAATATAATTTAAGGTCGGACAATGGCTACTACTTCATAATAACTCTAATAATAATTCCTAACTCTTTGTACTTGTCCTGCTGAATTCAAGCAGCAATTCCCCTTGCGCCATCTAACAAGTGCGAGAGTATTTTCAACTACGATTCAATAGTCCGATTTTCTGCATTAAAGATCGCTGAGTTAAAGTTGGCCTTGTACAGGACACCCCGGACAGCCCCGGACACCGCCTTTAAACCAGCCCTGGAGCAAACAGGTTACGTCAACGTTGCCGTTTGTGTTGGGCGCATCGAAGTTTGTGATTCGAACAAACTTCACAGCTATTTCACGAAATGTTGAGGAGCTTACGACATGTCTGCTCGTTGAACTCATCGACGAGGAAGCAGACAAGGAAGTATTACACAGTCAAATCAGATGTGGCTACTAATCTCAAACAAAATCCACTACCCAAACAACTGTACATTCAGATGAAAGCAGCAGGGCCTATCACAGTGGCTGAGTACATGAAGCAGGTGCTGATACATCCTATGGGTAGGTCTGTAGGGACTTAAACTACTTCTTGGCATGTTGGTCCATATGATATCTACTAATTATTCTGCCATTTTTTAGGAGGGTATTATATACACAAAGATGCCTTTGGAGCTGCAGGAGATTTCATCACATCACCTGAAATCAGCCAAATGTTTGGTGAAATGGTTGCAGTTTGGTTTCTTAATGAGTGGCAGAAGATAGGATCACCTAAGCCCTTAAATGTAATACGTCTTCTTTAGATACAATAATTTGAATCTACTGTACAATTTTGTAACTCAGTTAAGATTGTAGAACTAGGACCTGGACATGGTTCACTAATGCAAGATCTTCTTAGAGTCTTCCATCACTTTGGTGCTTTAAAAGAAGCTAGTGTACATCTGATAGAAGTCAGTGCATTGATGGCTGATATGCAGGCAAGAAGATTATGCATTAATGCAAATATGATTGATGAAAAGATTGCCAATTTCTACAAAGAGGGCTACAATTCCAATGGAATTCCAATTCGATGGTATAGGAATTTCTCACAAGTACCTGATGGTTTTACTTTCTTAGTAGCACATGAGTTCTTTGATGCACTGCCAATTCATAAGTTTGTCAAAACACCTGAAGGTTTTAGAGAGTTACTGGTTGACATAGATGAAGAGAAGAACAAAGCTCAAGGAGATACCTGTCATTTTAGGTATGTAAGAGCAAGAGAAGAGACTCCAGTGGGCAAATTATTCATCGATCCAAGTGACGCAAGGAGTAATATTGAGGTATCACCGGATACACTTGTCCTTGTTAGGGATATCTCACGGCATTTGGAAGAAAATGGTGGATTTGCTCTCATTGCTGATTATGGTTACGACGGGAACAAGTTAGCAATTGACAAAACGTCAGGAGACACTTTCAGAGCTTACAGGAAGCATAAACAACATGATCCACTGGATGATCCGGGATCGGCTGATCTAACAGCTGATGTAGACTTCAGTTTGCTTAAGAAAGCAATTAGTCAACAGGCAGGGACTATTACATATGGTCCAGTAACACAACAGCAATTTTTGTTAAGTTTAGGAATGGCAAAGCGCCTAGAAATGTTGTTACAAGTCAAAGGACTGAGTGATGAGAGTAAGAAGTGTTTGCAGAGTAGTTTTAAGATGATGACCGATAAAGAGCAGATGGGCGAGAGGTTTAAGTTCCTGGCAGTTATGCCGAAAGTACTTGAGGTCTTTCTAGCAAAATATCCACCTGTAGGGTTTGATGCTAAATAAGTTTTAAGTTATCTTATGAGTTGGTACAAATTGTGTTGCGGTGTATCAACCCAAGCGGAATTTAATTGGATAAAACGCTAGTTACTCGTACGCAACTCATGCAGATGGCATTGAAAGATTAATTACAATTACGTTGTTTTATATGCAGTGCTGTTTGAATGTGTAATTGTACGTAATAGCTATACGTGAAGCAGTGGAATGAAGTGAAAGTTGTTTTAGTGCGCCTTCAAACCGACTTGGAGTTTAGTTAGTTAAGTCGCGACATTCGATGCACACGACGGTGACCTACTAATTTCACTTCTTCACCTCAATTTAATTTCGCGTTTTCTTGTCCTGAAGTCTTTGCATTAATATTAACCGAGTGTGATTGAAGGTTGTAAAACCAAAGTTGGGTGCCGGATGCCATTATGAAGCCAGTTTCGTTCTCATTATTCATTTGCTTTGTCTGTCTTATCAACGAAAATGCTGCGCTGATTATTCCCGATGAAGTTCCAACGCTGCTTTCACTTATTTATTCGAATATTCCCACTTTAAAGAAAGGTAAAGGATTCGTGTTCATTTGTTGCCTGCTTGTTATTAAGTGTTGTGCTCTTAAGGTACGGATTCAAGGCTTGGGTGGGGTTTTCGTCTTGGTAACCGCGCGGATTTCCAAGTTCTTCTAGAATTGGGCCCCCAAACACAAACTCAACCCTTGGCCAATCAAGGAGACAACGCTAACAAACGGGCAGCAGCTCAAAATCTTGCCAATATACTCTACGCGCAGTCTTTGCGCAATGATCAAGAACAACAGAAGAAACAAGACGTGGTAATCACATGTTTTTTAAATAATGTCTTCTTATATTAAATGAGCGTTCTTGCATGTTCTTAGATATCCAGCACCAAAGGCGGTGAGTTCATCAAACAATGGTCTGATGACTTGCGCACATATTCCACCCAATCTGATCCGGCTGCTGTAGCTGTCCCTGTTGAAACTGAAGCAGGGTCTCCAACAAAGTTTACACTTGGCATAGGTGAAGTGGATGCCAAGGATTATATTCCTTCTGATGATGAAGTTGCAAATAGGCCACCTGTGTCTGGGACTGCTCAGAGACCCTACAGTCAAACACCACAGGGAGCTCTAGATGTACTATCACAAAGGTATAGTCACACCAATGTGAACAAGGAGAATGATGTTATCCATCCCACCGTGAAACCCCCTAAAGCAACCACAAGTTGGAAAGATGCTTTAGAAAATGTTGATTTAGATTAATGAAGCGCATGGCAATGTCTCAAGCAGTGTTTGGTGCGTAGTGGATTGATTAGTTCTGCTAAGTACTCTTAATTTTTGTAAATATATGCTGAAAAACAATAAATTGTCTTCTTGTACTTTGTTGTTATGACTTTTCCTATCTTGATTTGGTGCTATTTGAAAGTTTTTCTAGTATACGCCACCAATTTTCCCAATGCTGATGAAAACAGTAACGAAATAAAATGAGACATCTGCGTTCATCTGATGGAAGTAAGTTGTGTAGGGCATAAGGCTGTAAAATTACAGATTGCTTTTTTTGACTAGAACGCTGCGAAATCAAACTATAGTCCGCCCTTTCTTCGATAAACTTATGCAACCACTGAATTCGAACAATGCGTAGGTATAAGAATTTTAAACATTGAACAACGCACTGGTAAATGTAGTGTTGACATTGCTCAAGTATTTCCAAAAATTACACGTTCTGCGCTTCGCACACCGATGATATTTGTAAGCTCGCAATAATCTAGCTCTACTTTAGCCGTACTTTAGGACAGTAACTTCAACAATCTAATACTGTCATAGTTAGTGCATATAAACAGCTACTGTGTTCAATTCCATCAAACTATAATCCTCAAATCCAAGCTAGAAAATATGTAATCTTGGCTGAATCATACATATTTATCATCATTAACACTGTTGTGTAACAATTAAAACTACCATGTTCTTTGTACTCCACAAAGACTCCCTGTCGGTTCTGTGCAACTGCACACAAACTACTTTGACCTCATAATAACAGCTCATCTTACAATAGTTAAATATATCGCATAAATATCCACAGCCACATCATTATATCGCCTGAATAACCTTAAACAATATATAACAAGACACTAGGCGCAATATAACAATTATCTACTCCCTTCTCGTCGTCACAAAAATAAAATCCCCTTCAGTAAAAATTCGCCTTTTTCCGAGAGGCAAACAGCATTGTGAGCGACTTACCAACCGCCCACCGCGTCGACCGCCGTCAGTTGAATGTGTACAGCAGATTCCTGTCGTAAAAATGATACACGCAATTGATGTGCCTCAACAGCCGCCCCTCGACTAAATGTCGAGCATAGTTTACAGCTACGATGCGATCTTGAGCGAGACCGACTTCGAGGAGCCAATCAACGAGACGTCGCCCGGAGAATACTTGCTGATATTCCTTAAGGCGATAACTGCAACAAGAAAACAATACAATATTAAACACAATACCATGTATCATTAAACCGCGAAAATAATATAACTTGCATTTGACTGCTTGCAATATCTGCAGCGCTTTTCTCTAGATGATGTTTCTTGAATTGCTCACAAATGTTTCTTGTTTCCTGTGAGAGCTCATCCTCCATGGGCAAAAGCAATTTGTCATCATTATACCACAATTTCCTTAGTTTTTTCACCAATGGCAAGAGGACATACTTGTTATCAATGCCAAATATAATCAGAACAATGATACTCTGACCAAAATTAAGACTAGCATCTAGGAAACTCAATTCTACGTAGATTCCAGAAATTTGTTCCATGACTAGAGTCCAGATTGCCACAGCCAAGCCCTACAAAGGCAAACATGTAAACCTATCATATAAAATACAAATTTACAACCATGATACTGACAACTAACATACTACTCAGCAATACAATTATTAGCACATAATGCCTAAATATCTGTGGATCATGATCTGCTGGCTCTTCTTCAATAATATCCAAATCCTCATCAATTGGCTCTTGGTACTGCAAAAGAATACCTGCACATTGATCACCTTCAGCTGTGATACAAACTAATCCAGAAGGACAATCCTGTGATGCAGTACTAAAAATACCAACATTAATGATCAACCAAACGAACAGAATGCAATTACCTTGTTTTTCTACTTCGATGTGGCGCTCCCAACCTCCTAACATTTTTCTCCCTGCCTTCAATGAATCTCTCTTTATCTGAATTCCTATCCTCTATAAACAAATCCTCAATGTCGACAACCTGCGATCGTTGCACTTGAGAATTACTGGCATTCTCCAGGATGGTGGGAAGTATAGCAACTTTCGCGCTCTTACACTGTGAACTGTTGCAACAATTTTTCAGCCCACAACTATTTCCACTTCCATTGGGTGTTACCCTGGCAGTCTGCTTCGTAGACTCAGTCTCAGTGAGTAGATCCTCGTCGGAACTGATCGCTTCTTCTCCATCCTGTAAACTCTGCTCATCAGACGTAACACAGCGCATGTCATTCGCCCTCTGTCTTTTGTGCATTTCATACAAAATTAAACACCCTGCACTGACTATGAAACACACCACCAACAAGAAAACTGCAACAATAGCTTGGAACGTTCCATAGACAAAATTGGGATTTTTGCCACCATCAGGAACTGCATTCTTATCTGTGTCATAAACGACTAAAACCATTGAGAGCAATGCAGGTACTGCCCAGCCAAAAACATGAAAACAAGGTTGCAATTTGAAGAGGACAAAACACAAACTGCGAGATTCCAAGAAAAGTAGTGTTACTGCAATGATTGCAGTCCAAATCCTTCCACTGTAGACTCCGGTTGTGAAGAGGAAGAATTGGATATAGTTTGGGATTAGTTGAGAAAGATCCAAGTAGTGATAAAGTACTGCACCAAGGCAGCTCAGAATCTACAAAAATAGAAGAAGCAACTAAGCTCCATGTTTCTAAAACGCCACTAGACTTACCTGTGATATGGTAAGATAAGCAACAAATTTATGTGGAATCTTATTCCATCTCTTTGTCAAGATGAACACCAGCAACACCCAGATGGAAGCACATAAACTGACAATGCTCACATCGCATATGAATTCCCCAAGTTGCTGGACATACTTGGAAGGGGCAATACTTGTCAGCGTGATCATTTTTGCGGAGATGAACATCCAAGGTCCACTGACAAACGTACATGCCACCATAGTAGTTGCCACCAGATCAATTTCCAAGTTATACGCCATGGCAAAAACAAAGATCGTAGGTGCAGCTGGAATGGTACCATAGAGAAAGCCAAAAGTGCTCCAGTCAAGTGAATCAGCTTGAGATTTTCCAACGTTGAGAATACTCATGATTTCACGCGTTATCAGAGGTAATACAAGCCTTCAACGGACGACAATTAATGAAACAATTTAGAAGTTTCCAAATAAATGATGATACTTACAGTTTGACAAGAATAAGCAAACATGGTGTAATTAACTTTGCACCTTTAAGTGTCTTCAGCTTCCCGACCATCCTCAGCCCTAATGCAAACAATGCACATGCGGAGAAAGCTTGTCCCAGACTCTAAGAACAGGGAAATAAATTTTTCATTTCTTCCTGTGCATTCTAACGCATGTTTAACAGAAGGTAATTGCTGCGAGCTGTGCCAAGTTGAATTTACGCGCGCTCCATTTTCTTATCAACGAATATATTATACTTACAGTCAGAATACTGTCCAAAAAACTTGGTAAATTCTGGTTAAATACAAAATTTGCCAAAATACCCAACACAGTCATGAAAATTATGGGATTTGTGTAGATCTTCTTCAGCACATTAACTACATAAATTAATCGTAATGTGTGCTCACTTCTTACACTACATGTAAAACGAATCCTCGCCATTTGCTCGTTAATGGTCCTGGTTTCCATCATAAAGAATGCAATTGGATTCAATATTGCTAAGTTAACAGGGGCTAGGAGATACATGTAACTTGCAAAGTCAGGGTGAGAATTGTGATATAATGCTTCAACTAGAACAAAATAGTAATAAATGAATTAATATTAGGATTAGGAAATACTTAAGGAAATGTAATACACAACTTATCAAGCAACATGCCTACCAATTGGATATCCCAAAGCAAAGTCATTACTCTGTGTGCAAAATATAGCTATCAATCCACCTGTAGCTATTCCTTTGCTCCCAAATACCATGACATATACCAATATCACCCCAATAAAAATAATACTTTTTGCAATGAGGATCCCTAGAAGAAAGTACCAGTTGACTGTTGACAAGTCCATCTTCACCATGTTGACAAAGATTAGTGAAGGTAGGACAAAAATCCTCACAAATGTATTCATTCCTTTGAGTTCTGTTTCTGTGGTCAGGCTCATCCGACCCGATAAATATCTTTAAAAAATAGGTACATTAATATTCACCCAATAACATCCAAAAACCAAGTGGAAAAAGCAAAGTGCACCTTAAAGTTTACTTACCCTAGGAATATAATGCCAAAACATGATACAAGTGCTGGTATCAAGTTATCAAAATTGACAGAGGCTTCCATAGTTGCCCTGCTGTGAGTTGTGTTGAGATCCATAATTGTCCTTTGTTTTACTTGTTTTTAATGTGAAATTATATGTATCTTGATCTGATAGTTAACTCACACGTTGAGCACGTCAACAATTATCGATTTTCTTCATAATGGCTGTGTCTGTTTTATATATTCACTGCTTTTCACTATGTGCAGCTGTTTGCAGGTTAAAACAGCTGTCTCCTAAGTAGTTCTCCGAGCGCTCCAATCTAACGAATCATTTGTGGATTTGCAATAATTATCAGCGTACGTGAATCGATACTACCTTTATCATTCTTGTCTACTTACAGTGGACATGATGCAACTCATCTCATCATTGCGTTGACAAAATTGCACTTTGTTTGGACAAGTTTGACGCTGTTTGGAAGTTTCTGAACTTGACATCATCAAAATGCGCTCAAATAAAACGCCAATTTTCCGACTGTAGGTGTAAATGGGAACTAACTGAAAATCAGACATCTATGTTTAGGTGATAAAGATAAGTTTGGTACGTGAGACGTACCTTTACAGATTGTTTCACTTACTAGTTTAATAGAAACCAGATAGCGCAGTTCCATACTTCCGTAACGGAGCCAAGAATATGTGTCAAGTACGTTGTTGAAACGTAATGTGCTAAACCAACCTTCTTTTTCAGTATCTTTCGAATACCCTCAACACTTTTGTTGATATCTAAAAAATCACTCATGCTTCCACTACAGCAAATGTTCCATTAAACTATTGTGAATTGTAACTTCTAAGTCGTCGCACAACTTTTGTCTTAAGAGTGCTATGTTTCGGAAGAAACGTCGTAAATAAGCTGCTAAAACAATACAAAACAAGCAGCGATAACTCCGTGTGTGTTTTCCCCCATAGCGGCGATGAAGGTGCGTCGGTGCTACCATTCCGCCGACAGCGGCGTAGTAGAAGGCACATCGCACACGAACTAAAGACCCATGTGCAACAAGGAGTAAAGAGTTGCCGCTGGACGTGCTGGACGCTTCGAAACAAAAGGGCAGCCGGCGCGCGATGCCCACCCACGGCGAGCGCGGCGAGGAGGCCGCGGAAACAAATGGACGCCGGCCGCGCCGCCGAAGACGCCGTCGATGCGGCCTCGCCTCGCTGGCGCTTGCTCATACAACACGCTACAGTAAACCCTTAACACAGCCAGAAACTAATAAGTACTTATCAGTCTTTTGGTTGGAGATTTCAAAAATATGTATTATGGGTTGCATATGGTCACCTTCAATGGGTGCTAATTTTTAAACTGTTTAGAAGACTTCTCGTTGGGGTTGAGATGTTTTTTTCTAAGTTGTATGTGTTTTAAGAGTAGGCTGTATGATGAGATATTTGCTCGTGTCGGCTGAACGTAGAATAAATGCGGCCGCAAGTCACATTCATAAGATCTTCGCCGCCGTTCACGACGTGCGCGCAATTCGACGGCCGAGACCGCCGTCGAAGAACATCGTTTGGTTTGTTGCTCGTTTCCTCGTGTTCTTCATGTTGCCCATGTTGCAATGGGTTCCAGTACAGTCGATGCTAACCATTCCATCCTGCTTTCATTCATGACAAACGCAGAAAAAGTCTACGAGCAAGGGTAGCAAATTAACGCTGCATAAAATATCTATCTATGCAATAAAGGATTAGAATATTTCCTGCAATCAAGTTTGAAATCAATTTGTTGTGTTTGTAAGGCAACGCTTTGTTAACACTCTCTTCCTTTGTACTTCTTCCTAAACATCTTGTATTAATCCCATCGTTTTGCTTCCCTTCAGTTTCTCCAAGCTTTAAACCTGCTATCTATCGATGTTCATCGTTTGCACCGTGTATAGCTCTGTGGACGCCGGTCACTTCTTCTGGCCTGGTGGAATCCGAAGGATCCCAACCATCCGTGGCCGTGTGTGAGTGGCCGACGTGGAAAACGGGCGACTGGCGCCATCGCCGAATTCCCAAACGTCTCAACTCTGGCGCAGCCAGCAAAAAGAAACGAAGAGGAAGAAGAAGCGAAAGACAATAATCAATTAACGGCGCAGCGGAGTAAATGACCAGCGGACAAAACGTTCGTAATTAAATTAGACACAGGCAATGCACAAGGAGTTTCAAAATGAAGAACAAAAAAGCCACAACGTGAGCCCAATTAATCTCGGAGGTTAACAAATGTTGATTTGTTGATTGACTAATTCTATCACGTCTAAGAGGACAATGAGTGGTAAACTAGCTTAATGAACAGAATGAGGAGATAGCCCTAATACAGAAGATCCACTTCCTTCATCTCCAATTTTCCTCTAAAGCTTCCAATTCCTTTGGTGTGCAGTTTATCTAAGCAGCACTTCTCTGTGCTCTTCTAAGATCATCCGCAGTTCCTTTTCTTCGAGGCTTGTTCTTCTTGCAGGTCATTTTGTAGTGGCGGCCGGCGCGCGGTGTGCAGTCGCTTCGCGCGTTTGCGCTCGCTATAGTTATGATAATGGGGCGGGCCACCGGGTTTAAAACAAATACCAGACGGCGCCATCCGCGGCTGCGTCTGCAGCGTGCGCGGCGGCTGAAGACGCCGCGCTGCTCGAACATGACGCAATTAATTTGGAATATCTGGTACTGATACAGCTGATACATTTACCGGCCATATACTACCAGCAAAACGGGTACCACAGCGCAGGAAGACAAGTAAAAGGAATTCAAGCACGGCCGACAATATGGGGAACAAGAAGAAAAAAAGGAAAGCCAGGAGAAAACCACGCAAAGTTGTAAAACGAAACAAGAGACAAGTAAATATCAATCGATAATGTTTAGGTTTGGTGAGTTGAATTGTTCTGAATTAGAAATTTGGGATTTCTTTAACAATTGCTCCCCCTTTCCACTTTTTCTGCATCCACTCATTCGTTTTAGTTTGTGAAAAATTTAGCTAGAAATGTGTGTGGCACAATATTTCGACAGTTTATTAAAAATAATGCGTTTTGCGCACTGTAACGTACGTGGGTGCTGTTTTATCACGTCCGTCATTAGTCATCTTGCTCCCAGCATCATCTAATCAGTATTTTCATCTGTCTCAGTCTCATTTCAACGACGTCAACGTGCCGTCTGCCAATGCAAATGTTCCGAATATTCCGAAATAAGCTCACCCAGCACCAAGAAAGCAGGAAACGTGCGTGAACTGATTTGTAGAACACACGCACCATCAGATTACATGCACCCAAAAACCTCGTGGAAAAACATGCAAGTAGAATATTAATACCAACTCCTTCTTTTTTTTGTTTCACTTCTTTTACTGCATTCCTGTGAGATGCAACTGTTTTACCTCGTTTAACGAGTGTTTTTGGTGCTTTGTGGTTTTGTTATGGAAAAGGGAACAGAAGAAATTCGCAAAGACTATGATTATCACCAGCAGTTTAGCAATGTGTGCTAACTACCTGGTTAACGCCAAGACCTGGGTGCCTTCGGATGCCCTGGAGACCTGCGCGCACGTCGCACGCTTCAACACTGCGTGTGTGGCTGCATTATTATTCATTCCTCATCCACGACGGTTCGAGAGGTACCAGTGATGATTACGGTGATTATGGGCCTGCAGTCGTGGACGACCTACCCCGATGGGCATAGAGGGCAAGTGTGCGCAGTCACAGGTTCACCTGCCAACCAACCCATCCTACCCACAAACATCATCAATGAAGATGAAAAATGATGAGCAGAATTTGCCTATGTAACATACCAAATATTTGAAACATTACTATCTCCAAGTTTTCCTTCACATCTCATTGTTTTAGGTTCTCTCTCACACTCAATGTGAAACCACCCTACAATTACCTATCATTAAACCCAAGTGAAAAAAAAAAACGAAGAAATCCTCCTGGCAGATGATCAATACCACACCAAATCCTCCTTTCCTTCTTTTCTCTTCTTTTGCTAACTTTCTGACCGCAGCCCCGATGAAATTGACGGATAAGGCATCGCTGCAGCGACAAGCGTATCATTAACAAAATCAACAAAATTAACGAGGAAATTACATAATTCCGAGTGCCACACACCGCGCGGACGTGCCACTTACCCGGCCTGACGGTGGCTTGGCCATCACGCGGACAGCGTGCTAACAAGTGTAAAAATGCTGGGGCGAAGACAGCAGAATGAAAGAAAGCCCAAGGTAGAGACGGTAAAAAGGTGGAGATGATTGGCCTGGTAGCGCTGATGGTATAGGTAGGTGCCTTCACGTGCTCGAAAATGATCGGGACTACGATTTTGGAAAACAAACATCGAATTAATACTTACTGATGGTGATTGTAAGGATGTCAGGTGGAGTTATTAAAAAGCGATAAAATTGCTACATTAGGGACACACTTCAGGAAGACTCTGAAACCAAGAAATCCAAAACAAGAAAGTTGTTAGCTTAACAAGGTGTGTTATTAGACATAATCTCTAGTGGGCAACCTTTGGAGAGAAAAAGGTGCACCAATAAAATATGCAACTTTTTTCTTGAAATATTAGAAGATCTTTACTAGATTAGGATAATGATTGCAATGGTGCTAAGTTTTTGACTCTTGATATTGTTAGTTTCCCCACAAAAATCGTCACTGGTCGGATTTATACAAACTGTAATCCTCGAATTACCGCAAAACCAAGCCAAAACACTTTATTCGTTTACAAATAAAAACTTTTCGGTCTTCATCATATCACCAGCGTACAATTCAATTGGTATCCTTCCCTGAACTCCCAAGTCGAAAAAAACAACAAAAAATGATTTATAAAATTCACAAGGTGGTAGACGTTGGGAACTGATATTACTCCAATGACAATTACTGATTTTATCTTAAATTATTTCAAATCCTATCGAATCGTGAGAAATCGCTTGAGTCCAGTTCCAATCTGTTCTCTTCCGTTCAACCCTTTCAGCTCAGCGTTGCAAGAAATGCAAGTAATCTAGCATATATTTAAATACGTCTGTTTCCGATTAAATTTATTCAATTCAGAAGCTCGCATCAGTGGCATCACGTGTGCGTCGTCACAATGTTCCGTTTTTGTTCCGATATTATTGTGTGTATGCCGGTCGCAGCTCGCATCACCGGATAATTTCTATAATTTGTCGATTACAATACGCAGTACGCGCCATATGCCGTCAATGCCGTGACATTGCCGAGCGGCGGCGCTAAACATTATTATTTTGTCCACCACATCCACTCGGTGGTGGCACTAATAAGCGCCAATGTGAAGGTGGATGAGGTGCGTTGCGTGTCTGTGGTTTGATGGTTAGCTGTCCACTTCTGAAGTATTAGTACATTCATGTAAATCCGCTGCATGCATTGAGTTAATAATGACCGTTGTTCTATCTCGTTTCTGACGTATTGATATATTTGGTGTGAATTCACAACATTTGGTGTGATTTGAAATTTGTGCAGAGTATCAAAAGCCAATTACAAGCATCCTAATAAAGCAATCAAAACTTTTTACTATCTAACGTTCAGAATATCCTTTAAATACTATTTAAATATCAAGTGAATCAACCATCCTTCGTCCAATCCTATAGCTGCATTGTACGAAAGCAGGAAAGACATTAAATTAAGGAAGCGGCGATTAACGATGCGTGACCCGTGTTTGGTAAACAAAAGCTCTCGATCGTTGGCTGCTGCGCTGGATAATTTATAGCCGCCGTCTGGGTGAACTTAACAACCCTCTGGAAGCACCAACAACTACCAGAGCACAACTACCATCCGGTGCGAATGAATTTCGATTAATGTCTCTAAAGTCGCAAGCAAAAATCAACTCTCACCGAAAGTACCCCGATCTAATATCGATTATAGAATGACTAGCCATTGAGTATTAATCAATATGACTACTCCCAGTTGTGATTAAGTTATTCAATTCCTTTGCATCGTCCCGGTTGTTTGTTTCACATCTCTCGTCTGGTCTGTTGAAGCCACCGGGCGCTGATCTAAATACCGAATCTGAATCGCCGCCTTGAATTATAATCCAGCTCATCGTAATGCGCATAAATGTGAGCTTTGTGCACGTTGTGGGCGCGCTTTTCAACATGTACGTGCATGATATTCATAATTTTATGCCGCTGCGTCTGGATATTCTACACAGAAATGTCGCAATCTGCGTGCGATCTGTCGCTGTGATATTCACATGATGTGATGGGATGCAGACACATTTCCCACGCAGGGCGTCCAATTTAAACCAAGTAAAACACTATAAAGCCTTAGTAAACATCATAACTGTTTCAGTCCCCTTGAAACAGTTCCATTACAGTTTTCTGTAATATCCATTTGTTTTTGTTGCGATGTGTTTGTTTGTTTGTTTGTTGACCACTCATTATCGTAAACGACCCTCTCACGCTCGACTTGTCGTGATCGTATTAAGTGGACCGTTGCCGGACGTCCAGCAATTTGGGGGGTGGGACAAAAGGACCGTTTGTTTAGAATACGTTGGCAATAGAATTTCGAGAGCAATGTATAGATGCGTGGGTGAAACACGGTCCAGAGGGTTGTGTAATTGCTGCAGACTCTGGTCCGTGTTGTGAATGCAGTTCAGCAGCAAACATGGACGATTATCCTGGGACAATGTATTCAAATGGAGTGGGGCTCAATAGAAAATTTTAGCAAATTGTTATCAATTATTGTTATTGTCAATTTGCGCTATTATGCACATTTTCTTTCATGCTAATCAGTTTCCGTTAAGCAGTAAATCCCTCCAACACTTTGCGAGGTCATCCATTTGACTAGCTGCCCTTTTCAAGTCCTAAATCCGTAATTTGTAAATAAAGCAAGTATACTACCTCCGCCACGCTGTTTCTTCCTTTTCTGGGCGTATTTAAGCCGCCAGCAAAAACAGCTAAAGCCATTGGCGCTCGCGTTCGGCGTAAAAGTTAAGTGTGGATCTTTAAACGCGGCGGCAGGCGGGCGGCGGCGGCGTCGTTTTGCGCCTTTTTGCCGGCGCGCGCGCGCCTCCATTCGCGCAAATCCGTCTTCGCCGCCAGCGTGCGCTTCCTTTTGTGCTCGCGCGCTCGGCAAGCATCCGAGCGTGTCGCTTTTTGTGCCGGCGGCGGCGGCGGGAGTTGACGCGACGCCAGGCGCCTGCCAGCGACGCCCCCCCTGCCACGGCAGCGGCGCCGCTCGATCTCGCCCGGGCCGACGTAATGCGGCGGCGGGCGCGCATACATCTTCCACTCCGCCGCCCGCGCGCCGCGCCCGCTCCTCTTCACCGCCACCATTCTTCCACCACTTCGCACGCATCTTCCGGGGAATGTCGCAGCGCGGCTGAGATGCCACAAGCACACGCCAACGTGCCACCCACATGCCGCTCCCGTTGGATTGCTTTATGTATCCGTGAGCGTCAACGAGCGGCAGCAGAGGCGGCGTGGAGAGAGAGAGTGCGGAGAGAAATGGCATTTCTTGGCGCTGCCGCCGCCGCCGTTTCAGCCGGGGACGTAAAATGCTCGTAAAGAGCGACGATAAACTGTTTTCTTCGGGTATTAAAACCGAGCGAGACTTGAGGAAAGCACGCAGAAAACAAAACCAACAAAATCTATCAGGCAAATAAAAATGACGCAGAGTAGAAAAAATCAAGAAAAAGAATGAAAGATTGAAAAATACTCGAAAAGGAAGGCAAGCGATATAATCCGGATACTTTCAAATTTCCAACAATGTGCTTAAAAGAATTGATTATTTCTTTATCCACATGTATCAAATGTGGATCACCCAACCACATCATGCCAACCCATCATGCTTCCTTCAAGTCCCGTGTCGCCCAACAACTCCTTATAAAAAATCCAACATTGATTCACACACATTCCTCAATTGAAAAACAGTTATAGTGACACTCCTGGCAAGTCTCTTGTGAATTTCATAAATCCGCCGTGTCACGGAGAACGTGGATTCCAATAAAATCAATTACACCGCCGTAGTGTGCGCGCAAGAAGATCGCGTGCACGCAGCGCCGTCATTCATCATATTATTCTAATTGGACACTGCCGCGACCGGCGAGAACAAACGCACCGCTCTTACGGCCGCCGGCGCCGGTAAAAGTGAAAGAAGCCAAGAAGTCCACAAATAAATATCATCTAAGAAAATGAATGTTTAGTTGCGTTAAGTACTGCAGGGGATGCTATAGTCTTTGCGTTTCACCAAAGCGAGAAAGCAAACGGAGAGAAATTGTGGTAATCCAGTTCGTTATCGCTGTTTGTCGACAGGTTTAAAGAATTAGTAATTTATATGTTTGCAGCAGATGCCACTGTGCGCATCTCCATCAAGCAGAGGGTAAAAGAGCCACCCTTGGAACAAGTGTAACAAGATAGCAGATAGATACCTACCCTAAAAGCCTAGCCAGCGAGAGAATAAAACAGTAGTAAATCAATTTGTAACTGATTGGTAAAAACTTAATTTACTTTACTCTCTCCTAATTAAACCAATAAATAAACGACTCTCCAAGACTATCATCCCATAGAAAAAATCCCGAAATCAATATTGAACCATTTTTTTTTAACCTCAAACACCTCAAAAACTCAAAAATCTGTTACGATGAAATCTACTCAGATTCAATAAAATCCCCTTCATTTATTAACCATCCCAATCAATGCTTCCAGCTGTAATTCAGTGAATCATCTCCTGATTCTCAGCATCCGGTCCTCAATCCGTGATTGTTTAACAATGCGGGTCTCGTATTACTCGCTAGTCAAGTCCAGTTCGATCCCAACTGGACTCCTGGCGCAACAACCGGACGTGCCTTCTATAGAGAGCATTGTAGCGCAGGATGCGGAAATCAGGAGTGCCGCAGACGGTTAGTTAGCTCTCGAGAGCGCCGATGATGATGAGAAAATACAACAATGCGGAAGTTGGTCAGTGCTGGCGAGTTGGGCACTATCCAGGAGGATTTGAAACTGTACCTGATTGGAGGAAGTTAACTAACTAGTGCTGATTGTATGGAGCGAAGTAAAGCTGGAAATAGTTAGTAGCGTTGAGCGTGAAGCCTGATAATACCAAAATAGGTAGTGATAACTGTAAGGACGGAAGTGATTGAAAAGTGACAAATTGCTGATAACTGCGTTTCGTCTTAAACTTGAGCTGATGACACTTACCGTAAGACTATTTACTTTTCTGACGGAAATTAATTGTTTTCACTCTCGGAAACCGCATCACTTTGCTAGCTCTTCGTACACTTATGAGTGTAATTCTTCTAGCACCCTAGAAGGGTCACCCAACCTGTAACCATTACTTTCCTGTCTTTTGACTCTTCTTTCCATATTTTTCATAAACTCCCAGTTTCCTCAACAATTTCCCGAGTCCTCTTGTCATCCCCTGCAACTCCCTCTCCAACTGGTTTCAACATTTTCCTTTCGTTGCATCAGCCTCTTTTGTTTGGCGTCCGCAGTGGCAAAAAGCTCTAAATCTTTAAATATGTCCAGCCGTTTTGTCCGCACCCCGGAGGCGGAATGTTTGCCACTGTTTTTGTGCGCCCACACACGACGTGTTGTTTTATTTGTGCGTACAACGCGTAGACAATGGCCGAGCCATTACGGCCCGTTTAAACATTCAACATACTGCAAATGGACGCTGGGCAAAGCGTAAACATTATGTCCTCAAAACAAGAAAACAGAAAAAGGGAAAGAATGAATGTTGAAATACAAATGGAAAAGAAACGCAACCGTTGAGTGATTTTTTGAGAAAAATGTTTAGGAATCCCAGGGAAAAGCAATTGCTTAATTAAAAAAAAAATAAGAATAAATAGACAACTATGAAAAATTGATCATATTTGAATTTTCAAGACGGGTAACCCTTAGAGTTTTCCCGCTATGACTAAAATACTGCTCAATTCAACTCAGTCGAATTTAATTAGTTCCTAGTTTATGGCAACATTTCTTGTGCAAAACACCTTTATCTGAACGTTTAGGTTAAACCATTTGTACCTCTGTAAAACCTACAAAGATCTAGCATATCCGCACAAATTACATATCATTAGATAGTGCATTTGCTCAAGTTTGAAACCACATCAAGCATTTTGTCACTTAAATCACCACCGCGTGAAGTTTGCATGTAGCTGCTGTCTGTCACTCATGGCGTGCCTCTCGGCGCGTAATGACAGCTTTCCACCTCAGCAAATTGCGTCCACTGCTTAGCAATTGCTGTCTTGCAACTATAGAAATGCGTGAATTATTCTACCGTTTGTTTGCGCATACATGCAAACAACAATTGTAACGAGAGACAAAAGCAGAAGCGAATTACGACAAATAACGACGCGCCGCGGCGCGTTCTAGGAAACGTGCAAAACCGCAACTTCCCGGCATTTGGAGGCACCAAATTCGTGGGAGGCTATTGTTGTGAAAGACGACATGGAATGATGTAAGTATTATGCGCTATAGGTGCGTGCGTGGAACCGGCAAGATGGAAATGGGTGTTTTGTGGTTTTTCAAGCGCAGTTGTGGGTGTTATTACTTAGTAACTATTGCGTGATGTTAGCTTTAAGTGGCTATTGCTCGTCATATGGCGATACAATGCGTGAAGAACGCGGTGAAATGTGTTGCAATAATGTAAAGAGGTGACGTTAGTCATGTTAATCATATAGGGAAATTGAGAATATGCAAAGAAAGTTGAGATTTTCCAGCCCTTTTGATGAGAGCATTTGGCGTCGCGTGATTCGTCCAGCTACCGGAAAAGTAAGTAAACTGCGCGCATTAGAGAATAATGAGCCCTGCAGGCCACATGAAGAAAAGGTGCGTGATGAGAGCATGCTCTTTGAACACTCGAAGTCAATCGTATGGCTTACCACCGCTACTTTGGTATTTCTGTGGTACATTTGCCGCACATAAATGGGCCAACCGCATCACCTTAGCTTGGCGATAACGCAAAGGAAACGGGTATTTTTAAGTGAGTTGAAAATATCGATTTGCCCTTAAGTAAGTTGACCCTTACCTGGGATCCCACTCATCTTACACGTGCCATGATTGGTCAAGCAATGACCACGCAGTATGCTCTGGAAGGAGGTCCAACTCCTCCTTCAGAGCGTCTTAACTTAAGGCTTCTAAGGCTTAAGCTAGTTCCTTTTTCTAGCTTTTCGCACAAGACTTATATATATATATATATATATATATATTAAATAAATAAATTACCCCCTTCTTAATATTAAAGTCCTTCATTGTACCATCCCGTGCCACACGTTTTTCTTTTGCGAGAAGGAAAAAAATCATTAAACTCGCACAACTTTTCCCATTTTTTCCATCGCCAAACAGTTGTTTACCTCTGCGCCTAATAAATGTGCGCTAATTATAGGTTCCGACGCGCATTGTGCACACCCATTCGCATGTTTTGATCACCCTGCCTCAATTCCCGCATCATTTTCAACCTTTTTCAACTGTTTTCTAGTGTTTTATAGTGTTGAGCGCATTTTCATACGCTGAAGCGATTACGGAGCGCGAAGCGCAATAAACGCGTAGGCTGTACACGCATTATCGTGTACGAATGGACATAAATTAAATACAAGCGAGGCGAAATGCTGGTAATTGCAGCGGGATATTGCGTCAAATGCGTGCAAACACTCAATGATTTTGCAGATTTCAAAATTTGCATGATAGATATGAAGAAAGACCGAGCAGGAAAACAAAATTGATGTCTATCATAATGCCACGGACGAAGAGATTATTTACAATTACTCTTGACTGTGGAGAATTTATGCGACTTTCATACAAAGTAAATAATTTGTTGGCAAGTAATTGCTAATTAACTGACAACTTGCATTTGCAAATGAGTATTTCGCACTTGAGTCAATTACATATCATAAACACCTTATGCAATGCAAGTCTCAGCACATGCCCACTAAATAAACAATTTATCTACCGCTCAGTGAGATTTATATATATATTAACATTATATGTGTGCCTTTGTTGTAGCTTTTCTTTGTCGGAATCGACACTGCGCATATTGGGCGACATCCCGTTCGGATCGTTTAATTACTTATGCACTTAATTGCGCCGCGAATGAAGCGGTGGCGAGCGCGTGTGTCCGCGACCGCCGCGTAATTAACGAGCGCGCTTAACGACGTCTCACGGCCCCGCCATCGATCGCGCGCAGCACGTCTTGGTCGTCGTTGGCATGGATAACGATTTTTATTTTTATCGCTCACTTTAGTACCGTGAGTTTTTTTGTGGTAACCAACACAAGAAAGAAAATAAGCGCACAATAAAAGGGGAAAACATCAGATCAAAATTTACAACAAACAGATACTCCTTCTGATACCTAACCTACACTCAGCACAGAGGAAGGATTTCCTCATTTTCTTCTCATATCGCTGCCACCCCCCAACTGCCGCACCATTCATTACAACATAATCGATCAATGTGAACCATTCTTGCGCCCATCGTCGATGATTAATTCGCCGTCGGCGGGCCGGCGCGCGTAAATTTAGTTATTCATGCGTGCGTGCGCCCTGGCCGTCGTGTCCTTATTGGGTGGTCCGCCGCCGCATCCTTTTTGGGTGGCGCCGAGACGTGAATCGATTCCAACTCGGCTGGACACGCGGCAATGTAGCCCACCTTCAAACTTTATCCCATTGCGCGCTTGTTGTTTTTCAACTGGTTGTTAACAACGTGTAGTTTTTGGGTGGTTAACTTGTTAACGCTCTTAATAATGCCATCGGATGGCTGTCTCAATATTTCATTCGCTAGTAAATCTCTAAACGTGATAGTTTCCTTTTTTACTTCTGCTCTTCGACGTCGAGTTTTCATTTGAGGCTTAGACGCAAAGTGTCTTTGGTAAAATCTTAATAATAATTGATCACTTGCGCTTTATACACAGGCAGACTACGTTAATTATTTACAAAGGTTGCTCGTGGAAAATAGGGGTGGTTACTGTGTAGACTTGGGAGTTTAGCCTGATAGTGGGCAGATGATTACAAGGTGGATTTGTTAATTTTTTATTTCCTTTCAGCTGAAATTCTTTAGCTGAATGGGGAGAAACGGTTAATTTTTAAAGTAGGATTTTTGTTGAAATTAACTCAAAAAGTTGAGAAGATAAGTAGTTTCTCAAAGCCCCAAAATGAACCCACACAATGACATTCATTCATATAACATAAAACATGCCTTATGGGTTTAATTAATTCCCTCCCATCTCATATTTTCCCCAATGACCACATGCCTGATCACTATTAAACCACCGGAGAATTTACGACCTAAAATCCCTCAATAACCAACATAACTAAAAATAAGCATTAAAATACTGCTTTTTCTTTTGTCATTATGTGATGCTTTAAATACGAGAGCAAACAGAAGCATCAAGTTATAGTTCGACCCCACAAATGTCGCTACCACAAGGTGGAAAAACAATCATCAAAAATAATCAAAATTAATTTTGGTAGATGTTTTTTCTACAAGTTTTCTATTATAGGATAATTGCTACAATTAGCAACTTATCACCACATTGAGGGTAAGAGGATATAGATGATGACTGATGTTGGCAGACAACATATGTGCAATGGACATATGCGATGAAATTATACCTATTCCACTTTAAATTAGTATTATGAAGTAAAAATAGTTGACAGTGACTAATATTGAATTTTTTTTGACAATTATTAATTATTATCACATCATATTATAATAATAATATTGTTGCAAAGTAAATTAGTTTAAATTCAGAGCTAAATATAGGCCACCTTTACCCTATCAATATGTTTAAATCTCTTAAATCTATTAAAACTCACATACAAAACTCAAACTATCAAATATATCACCACATCTTTAACAATCCCTAAATCTTAATTAAACTCGTTCCTAATACAATCTCATCCCTATAGCCATTGCCACCCCATATGGAAACAATCGCCCCTTAAACTGCGCATCTCTCTAATCACATCAAAAAGTAAAGTTGTCAATTTAAAGCATCCTTCCCGGTGCAATAATCGCAACGAACACAGCGCGCAATAAAAGTCGAATGCGTACTCGACTCTCGAAAATGTAAATACACCCCCGTGTGATGCACGCATGCAACCGATTCGGATTCAATGACGATAATGGAGCGTGCGTCGCGGCACGAGCAGAAATTTGAACATCCGGCCCACGCTACACCCCCGAAAAGTCAACTGTCGTAATGCTCGCAAACGCATCCCCTTTTATTTCGTTTATTTCGCGAATTTAACACGGCATATACAGCGTACTCCTAATACTAAAGCCTGCACCAAAGCGATAACCAAGCAGGATCCAAAAGGTAACACTCTGTATAAATCACATACAACATTGTGGTATTGTCATCCCTGAGGGTGACTACTGCGCTCGCGAATTGTTCCGGCGGGTACGTTTAGGGCATTCGGGGTTTCACGGAGGGTGGCGTTGGTCATGGTCATTTCCACTGGCCATCCATCTACGCGTGGCTACAGCACGCCGGATGCTGCTGCCGTTGTGCGCACGAATCTACACCCCCGGGGATGGTTGTACCCAGTGCAGGGCACAAATTCACTTAGCGCGGTTACATGCTGTCGCTATGTAAGTTGTGTCAGTTGTGACATGAAGATGTAAAATCCGCAAACAGACGCAAATAAAACCACCCCATTGGAGTGAAATTATATTACCTCATCTCTTGCCATACGAAACTCTTAAATTGTGTTTAAAACGAATCAAATTCAATGTGATTTAATTGTGTTTTCTTGCTAAAGATTAACTTTTTTTTAGGAATTGGTGTTTAAAGCTAAACCAGTAAATTTCCATCTCAAACACATACAAGTGGTGCTACTGCAGTAGCAAAGGGGTGTCGCAGAGTCGGTAATTTATAGTTGGTGATGTTTCCGGTGTTTGCGGCGGCATTGGAGGCGGTGGATGCATATTTATTGCGTTGGCGTTGTTAACGTATGCGACAGTTGGCCAACTAGTAGTAAATGCAGCTGTCAAACAGTCCTTTAAAGGGGTTAGAGTCAAAATAGGTATATATCTAATACTGTCTTTCGTAAATAGCCCATTTTGCACTACCACCTAAATGTGTCGCCGCCATCAACAATTGAAAAATTTATACGCAAAAATCAATACAAACAATCTCCGAAAAGTCACCGCTACATCTCATTCTCAACGCGTGCGTATGTCACCTCGACGGCGGCGCCCAGGGGTGGCGAGGCGTGTGCACGCGCGCACGTTCGTCCGCCGGCATACGCGAGAGGTGGTTGGGCGCGCGCACCGCCACCACCGCTGGAGAGTCATCTGGAGATGAGAGGTCATCGCCGTCGCCTGGCAACCGACCTTTTGCCACTCTGCCGCCCCCGCTCTTGCACAGAGAAGACATTGCCGCACAGTGTACATATATCCTGCGACCTGCGGACTTTGCGCTCGGCGGCCGAGATATATATCTGAGAAAAAGCAGAAAAACGTCGGTGCAGATGGAACGAGATCGAAATCGAGATCGGAGGGTAAAGTATCAAGGGTGTAGGGATGTGGGGGCTATACTATAGCTTTAGAGCGGACTTATTGCTTATTACTTCAGGTTGACCACTCGTAGATACTGAGTTTTTCTTTTATTTGCAAGAATTGAAAACATTTTGTCAGAAATTCCTGATAAGACGTTCATATATTAAATGATTTTCAAGCTAAACTATTCCAATGATAATCACCTGCCAATGCCATCCCCAATCATCTACATGCTCATTTAATGTAATACCAATCCTTAAACTGTCACAAAACAGTCAAAATTCATCACAACACAACAAAATTCTTGTTGTATCCCTCTCAAAAATTAAAATCATCCTGAATTAATTAAGATAAACACTAGAGATATCATCTCGTCATGCTGCGAACCACTGCTACCCACCCTCCTTTAACTCACAAACTAACTCAATTTCTCTCAAAAATTAAAACCCAGCAAGAATTTTGTTAATTTCCGAGGTAGAAAGGTAAATATTCGGCTACGGATATGTCTCCTCGCTGGACAATCGGGTCAACCCCCCATCGTGACCTCCACCCCCCGCTGGGCACCTAAAACAAAACCTTTTCCCGTGGCCGCATGGTCATGAGCCGCATTAATTATCTCCTGTACCTGTACACTTAGAACAATGTTGACTCAACTCACAGAGAAAAGAAAAGATCCTCCAGAAATGCCAATACTTAATAAATCATAAATCATGGACCCCTAAACAGCAATAACTCCAAATGCTTCTAAAAACGTTCCTTAACCATTGACTTTTGAATTGAAATTCGAAATTGTTATCTTCCAACTCAAAATGACTTAAACTTCACTCTGAAGATAAGACACACAGAGCATATATGAATACTCATGAAAATTAATTATTGAAGAGTATTGTGTCGTTGGTTACGTCATTGATGTGCTCAAAGGCGAGGATCGTTAGTTTCTCCGACTGTGTCACTAAGGACACACGTAATCCGTGGTCGGATGCAAATCAAAGCGCAAAGTCGCGCTCGGAATTAAATCCACGCAATTCATGCAAATCACTCAGCGCTACCGCTACCGCAGTCGAAGAGAGTTCGATAATGCTCAGGACATCTTTCTGTAAATGCCACAAATCCCAACCCTCTTGGACCGCGGTACGACTGCGCCGTTTGCCTTTGCGGCGGCAATTAGCACGTTACCATGCGATGGATCCACCCCAACACTATCAGGGACTTAAAGGGTTAAAAACACAAGTAGTAATATTATAAGCATTGATAGAGTTAAGGGTTATGAATCAATGTGTTAAGTACACAAACATTTTTAATAGAAAAATCAACCATATACTAACTACATCATATACTACATATATATGTAAAGCTGTAAAAGCAAATTGGCACAATTTGATAGAAGATGAAGTTGTTTATCACACAGCTGTTACAATAAAACTATTTACACTCCCTATCATCCCTAAATCTGCAAATTGCAGAATAAACACTGGTTTCCAGTTGCATCCTCTTTGCCGAAGGGTGCAAAAATCCGAAAGGGTGCAAATTTCAACCGTATTACATTACTCCTCCGCATGAGGGTGGATACTAGGCCAGATAATAATCAAACATCTCTCAAAACCACCAATTTATCGATCCAACAAAAGTTTCAAGCACTAAAACACCCTGTACCCTGACAAATTAATTTCCATGCCTTATTTATCAGATATTTTTGATAAATAATTCATAAACGCATGTTATTGCATCTGAAGACGAATGAAAGAAAGCCTTCACGACCCCAGAAATCAACAACATTTCATCACAGAGGGTGTGCGAATTTCATATGTTTACAATTCAGGCATTCCACGCATACTGCAACACATCCCCTCGAAATTATTACTTCTGCGTATTTTTCATTACATTTCGCTCTATTCACCAATTTATCGTTTTTGCCGAATTCTCTTAATTTCGACGGAAACGAGGGTGAAAAATCTTTGTAACACAAATTGCAACTGCCGATTATAATACCCTGTATCTTTCTTCAAAGGGTGCCAAATAATGCAATAGCAAAAATTGATATTTGCCAAGATTTTTGGAGATTTCAGACGTATTTGTGATTCTTACACTTAGAGCGGAACTAAAGTAAAACAGGGCTGATTTGGGAGTAATAGATGATGTTATGTGAAATAGCAGACGAGGGAGGGTGCCTTTAGATTGCATAAGGGTGGACAAGATCAGAGCAATGTTGAAAATATTAGTGGATGCATCCATTTGTTAGAAAAATGTGATTTATTAGCAGCTGCTTTTCGGAGATAAAATAAAGAAGTAGAAGAAACAAAGATTGATTAAAAATTAAGCAATTTAGGTGGTTGTAACTTGGAATTGAAGAGAAATAATGTTGTTTAAACTAGAAAATATCGAGGATTAGACGGACTTTGAAAAGTTGTGATTGTTATCACAGAGCTTGTTGTTATTGATGATACAATGTACCTCCCTCAAAGCTGAAATTTCATTCAACAATGACACACTTTAATCTGTCATAACTCCTAATTAGCAGAAAGTCACAACTTTCTTTAAACTCGCTATCATTTCCGTCTAAATGCCCTCCTTTCATGCTCAAATCAAACTCCAATTCATCTTCAGCCTTTAGTTTTATTAAGCTCAATTGCATCGCTCGTGTGAGGTCCAAATTCACATAAGCTCACAAAAAAGAACTTGAGGCCCCCAAAAAACTATCTCAAATCTCATCTCTATTTCAAACACTCAACATACCGACAGAAGCGCCGACTTACTACGCACCGTTGCAAATCGGCGATTTCACGCAATTATAAGGGTTGCAAGCTACCTGCGCAAGTGTACGCATCTGACTTGAGCCCGCTCACATGATGTAAGTCGACAATGAGCCAGGGAGCAAAAAGGGCCGACCGAGCGGCCGCGAAATCATCGAACTGCCAAGGTACCAGCTCGTATCTTGATCGGCGCCGTATTGAGATGATGCGACTGACGGATAAACACGATAAGTACGTTTAAGTAGGTAGCGCTGGGCACTTGAGGCGCTTTTGTGTGATTTGTGAGGTGGTATTGATTTCAAAGTCCGGGGTTACCGAAACACACAAACGTTTAATTTGGGAGTTGCGAGAGAGGGTGGATGAAAATCGATGATAATCCAAAGAGACACACAAATAAAGAAGGAAGAAGAGAGATGAGTTTCAAGTTCAGAGAGTGCGTGCGACCGTGTTGAAATCCGCATTACATACAATTACTGCAAGATTAACAATAATTTCAAGCAGAAATATGAGCTTGCAGCATGGAAATTATTTTGTGGCTAATTAATATGTACAACATTAGTAAATTTCCTCGCTTCATCTCTTACCATCCTGGCAAATCCTGCACGTGCCGCAAACCGTCAAAAATGCAAATACTCTCTGCCTACGTCCCCTAACCCCCACAAATATCCGTAAACCACCAAGCCTCCTAGCAAGAGAGCACGAAAAAATGCAGCAACCGCCGGATGTTGTCACACCGGAAGCACCGCAAGTAATTCCAATTTTTGCCCGCTTTCCGCCAAAAATCTTATTGTCATGGCAAGCCACCCCATGCGTCCAAGTTCCCAGCAGCGCGCATCCCCTGTGCAAATGGAACGAGTGACAAATTTTTATGATCCAAGTCGTTTACATGAGCGATAGTGGCTCATGGGGAGCAAAAAACGCGCATCAACTTGGGGTACGCTGATTTAATGTCGCTAGTTGATGAGCTGCTGGTCCAGCAGGGATGACTCGACGCGAAATTAGAATAGTTGGTTACGGGTTGTTAATGTCGGGGTTTTTGGCGTGTGGAGAGTGAAGTGCACGCTCACCATACCTAATTGTTATTGCCGCTTAACGCCACACGACTTATGAATAGCAAATTATTTTGTGATTGCTTCTCTATCCCCAAACCCTCTATCATATGCTCAGATATTGAGAGGATGAGAATAAAGATGGATAATATGCTTCACAAACACAAACTGATTGTACTTTGCAATATTTTCATATTTGGGTTATGCTGCACATTAATTAAATTGCCAGCCGATGATATCAAAATTAAGACTTCCAATTCATAATGTAGGGTGCCGGAGTTATAAGGAAATTCCTTTACAAATGCAAGATAAGAAAATAATCCTTGCAACATTTGAAACCTTGAACAAGATCAGACAACTGGAAAGTCACCTCCTCCTCGCTTCCCATGAAGAAAATTGATGACTGAGCATTTGAAGATCTTGTCCGATTGTGTCGTGTCGATCGCGTCTTTTAAAGTGTCACTTAGAGACAAAAGAGTGATTATTAGCCGCATTCAGTGCGCATCGGCCTCGACATTTTTTCTCCTCCGGCAAACAATCTGTGATCTCGTCTTCTTTCAACTCTCAACTGAACTCTGCTACTACCATTTTGATCAGTTCACAGCCGGAACGTCTCCGGTTTGATTTGCGCGATGTTGGCCACTCTGTATAGCGGCGTGGTGAAAAACGCGCTTCGAAGAAATGGTGAAGAGCGGAGACGAACGAGACATCGGAATTATTATTGGTATGCGATTGCGATAGCGACCGGCTCGCCGTGGAATTTATATTAAAGCGTGTGCAGTGCGGGGCGCACAAAAGGAGATGATAGAGACAATGTCACGATGCGAGGACGCGCACCACAAACGGCGCAGGGTAGCGTCGAAGACGAGATATGACTACGGTATGTGGAGTATTGCCACGCAAGAAATTGGTGACAATCAACTTTATTAAGATGATACTGAAGACGATTTTTGCATTTTCCCAAGAGAGATGATACTATAAGAAACGGATTAATGAAAAACGGTGCTTTTGTATGCTGGATGCAAATGACACCCCCGTAAAAGAAAATTCATCCAACATACTCCAACCTTTCATTCTTTCTACTAGATGAAAATCATCTCTTCCTATTCTCATTGTATTACATTATACCATGTGTACGCTGTGTACACACAGCACTTACACAACATATACAAGTTAAAATTAGTCGCCGCACGCTCCACTGCGCCTCGCAAGCGCGCGTCACGCTCGCCGAGCGCTCGATAAAGGCCGCTAATAATGCGCACGATATGTTCGCCTGTTACCTACATTACGCACACACGTTGCCGCCGCCGATATGCCGGCATACAAACGCGCAAACTTTCAAAGCTCAGCGGCGGACGCATCACTTTCGATGCGCGCACGCTCGCTTTGCCGAATATAATAGGCGGCCTTATATAGTCTAGGCGCCACCGGCCGTGGCAGAGAGGCGGACAATGTAGACGCTGAAGAAGATGCAGAGGAGAAGGCGAAACGCGGACGTGATACTAAGCCACCGAGGATGCGTTTTTTGCGGTTGGAATCGCGAGCGCGCGCTTTGATCGCGAGATGGGAAGGAAAAAAACGAAAATCGAGCAAAAAGAACGCAAACGTAAACCAGAGGTGAAACTCGATAAACGTTGGATTAATGCGCAAATTCCTCATGCGCATTTATCAATATTCTCACAAATGCTTTTTTAATCAAAAAGTTTTTAAAACAATGACATTATCATGCGTAATTTGAGCGGTGTAACAGATACCTTCCGTACTCTTGTAACTTTCCAACTTGACCAACTTTCATGTCCCACTCGAAAATAATCCCTGCCCTTAACATATTACGATTTCTCAGTAATTCCGTCCAACTCCCGCATAATGTGCCGTTATCAGCGCGTCTAATCTCACGCTATGCAAATGCTAATGTGCGACTTTTTTCGGTCTCTACCCAAGCTCTTCCACAACCTGGCTTGCTTGCTGTTTCATCTCCCGCAGACGCCGTGGCCGGCGAGCGCGTTTTGTTTCTTCTCTCCGCACAACAGCCGCATCGCGGTCGGAAACGTGCATCCGATGCTCTCGGATTACACAAACGGCCCGGCCGACGCCACCGAGCTATGGACCCGCTTTTTACGTCCGTGTGCTTGTCTGCACGCGGTGCAAGCGCCGGCAATTACGGCACGGGCATCCGAACGATTTTCGGGGCCAGCAAACGATGCGACACATGTAAACATGTCTTTTATTAATTAGCCGTGCGCTCTCACATTCATCACCGGGCAGCATGGCATGCGAGCAAAGACATGTTTAGGAGAGTTTCGCGGCAAACATGGGAGAGTGACACGATGACAGAAGTAGCGGCGCAACAAGAGATTTCAAATAGTGAAGAGGAAGTTGTAGGGACGCTGATGTTGTGTCACTGTGAATTATGATTAACCGTAAGGCATGGAAATTAAACAAACTTCGCAGCCATGAGTGCCCTAATTAAGTACGTAAACAGATAAATGTTGAAGAAGTTCAGATCCCCTTCAATCTCCAGCCGTTGTCGATCAACTGTTGTAAGACATCTCCGCAGTTCATTCAATATCATCCAATTATAGTTATAATAACTCGTCCAAATTTCGGCGAAATTTGTACATTACATATTGGCTTCCTCTTGGTCCACTTCTTTCGGTGTAGTTGCAGCAGACATCTAAAGATGTGCTTTAGTGCCCCAAAGGTGATGAAAACCTAAATTATATGTTATCGTACTTACTAGGTTGCTTGTTTTCACTTAGACAGAGCTAAATGCTCAAAAATCTTTTAGAGTAGTTCGGTAGGAACTTGCTGCGGCAGTGGCATGCATTTCTGTTCTTCACCGAGACTTACATACTCATATTGCAATGCACATAACATTTATCTTGAATCGAACCCTAAAAGAAAAATCTCTTCTGTTACCTGTGTAATTACAACTTCTAAAGAAAATCCTGCATCGGTAACTAGAGTATAGCCGCCGTCATCTTGTTGAACACCCAAATTATGCTATACCTCCTTTTACCTGTCGCCGGTTTTGTGTTAAAACTAATGCTAGATAAGGTAAGTCATCTTCATCCGCTGCCTCCGGTGAAAGTGTAATAGCAGAAGATCCTACGTTGCATGGTTGACTACTGCCGCCTCCAGGTAGTAGGATATACAACATGCAAAAACTCAATTTATTTACGAAAATATCGTGCATGCAACCAAAGAAAATGCACTTCTTGGCATTTTCTTATTTGTTGCTGGTGCACGTACAGCTGTTGAAATTATTACGACATCTTTGAACCGCCACATGCCGCCTCCAGATGCTCTTTAAATATGAAGACTATATCCAGCGGTGGACGTGACTTGATGTGATTTTCAAACGCAGTCTTCTTATCCAAATCACAAGGAAGTTACGAGAAATATTTCCACCTATTAACGACAGTACTTGCCGCCTTCAAGGTGGTAAATGCGCAGCAGACGCATAGAAGCTAGTATAGGAGTTTCACTCACCTTGTCAACCCGGCGATGTTCGTGTATCTCGACGTTGCTCACACTGAACTTCCGCTAATGTCTCTTGCAGATGTCTGTAACATTTAGCCACCTCCAAAGACGCAGTTGCATGGAACCTCATCAACTTCATCAACACTTTTACAAAATGGATGCCCAACCGAACGCTCCAGAAACAACTGCCAATTGTTTCTAGTGACTTGTCACCATGACAAGTCCCTAGGACCAACCAAGAATAATTTAACAAAGAACAATTCAAAAACAATACTACACCTATTGCAATATATCAAATTAAGCGCCGCATTAAATTGGCTATTTTGATATCTCTATCGACCTTCTAGTATAAAAACTACTCCGGTTACTATGTATTTTGTCCAGCTGCGCATTACCGCGTCAGAAACAATGCGTGTCATAACCACAACAACTTTCGCAATAGATTAAGCAAACACCTGCAGCTATCACACTATGAATTAATAATGCACTTACCGGCGAGAATCCCAGCTTTAGATTGATACCACATATGTACCACGCTTATTGATTTTCACATTGATTTAATTATTTTTTTGCGGAGCTGATACGGTTACGTCGCTGATTGTCTACTGTTTAATGAAAGAGGCACGAGCGGTGACGAAGACAACGTTCGGAAAAAGTCGTGCGATTTGAATTAACGAAGTATTGAATTAATTTGAATCTTTTTATGTTAATTGAGAAGAGTGAAACGTGCAATTACAAAGAAATACATGCATAATTAATAACTTGTATTATAAAAGAGTATTGAATTGTTAGAGCAACTTTTAAATTATTAAAGCAATTAAATTAGATTTTAATTTGACGTTGGCACTAATTTATCAACAACTTTTTATCCACTTAACATAGAATATCATTTAATACATCAATTGAAATCTAATTAAATTTCCCACAAT